>CM052711.1:45176006-45221910 GCA_028551405.1 Uromys caudimaculatus
AAAAATAAAGAAACAATATTAAAACACTATATTTTTAAAATAAAAGTTCAGTTTTTAAGCCATTTGATAGCAAAAGTACAAAAATACATAGATCTACTTGTATTCCTGTTTGGAGCATTTTTAAATTTCCTTTGAAAATCCTGTTCTGTAGATGTGATGACTTCTTGGTAGAATCCATCAACTTTACTACATCTGGAATTAACTAAAACCCAAATAGCTGGGTATACCTGTGAGGGAATTTTTTAAAACATTTCAAGTGGAAAGATCCACCTAATATCTGGGCCACACTGTCTAGAGATAGCTACGAAAAAGACATGGAAGAAGGAAGTTGCTGCCATCTGTACTTGTACGCTTGTTCCTCTTCTCTTTGGTCCTTTTCTTTGCTGGCATTGGAGCCTACTTCTTCTGTATTCTAGCATATACTGACACCAGTTGAGGCATCCAGACCCATGGACTGAACTAAATTCTTACGCTTTTTGTTGGTATAATATATGTATTCATTCTGTTCCTCTCGAGAACCCTGACTAATAAAGAAGGCAATAGTTGAGTACAGTATCAAGTAAGTAAACAGGTAATTATTTTTATTATTTATTTATTTATTTATTTATTTATTTATTTATTTATTTATTTATATTCCAGATTTTATTCTCCTCCCCATCCACCCTTGACTGTTCCACATTTCATAACCCTCTTCCCACTCTCTCCTCGAGGATGTCCCCACCCACCACCACCACCCCACCAGACCTCTATACTCGCTGGGGCCTCCAGTCTCTTGAGGGTTAGGTGCATCTTCTCTGACTAAACCCAGACCCAGCAGTCCTCTACTTTATATGTGTTGGGGCCATCATATAGCTGGTGTATGCTGTCTGGTTGGTGGTCCAGCATAGTGCTTCCAAAACTCAACTTGGGAGCATTCAACATACAAAGTCTGAGACATAAAGCCTTGCACATTCATTGGTTTTGTTTGTTAATATTAATTAAATATTTCCACTTGCCTCTCAAATGGATTTGCTTGCCCAGCTCTAACTTCTTATTTCAGGAGATTAACTATGTTGTATCATAGTTAAAACACATAAGAGAGAAGAATATCATTAATGTAATTATTGCCTTAACATATTTTGTATGATATGACAACCTCCAAAAATAAAAACAAGATGCACTCACAGTGAATGCTATATAAAATTTAGTAGGAAATATATTTCTGGAATAAAACTGAATTTAATAGCTTACCAGTTGATGCAGCTGAGGGAAGTCAGTAAAGTAATTCATATAATGAGGAGATGCTGTCTGAGAAGAGCCAGGATATTAGCATGAATGAATCTTGATGGTCACATTATCCTTGTTCTTCCAAAATGGCACCAAATTCTCATATATTTTATGAACTTGTTGATAAAGACTTCTAAACTTTAATTTGTGCTGTAGTAAAATTATATTATGTGAAGTGTTTTAAACACTGAGGTTCAGTATGATTAATAAACACTAAAACTATTGTGGTGGTATAGAAAGCTAGCAAACTTATCTTCAGTAAAAGGAACCAAGGGCTTTCATTATCTTCTCACAATCTATTATTTGGGTTTGTGTGTGTAGGCTTATACATAATTTTAAGTGAAAATAAGCCCTCTAAATTTATTTAGAAATTGTCAGGAGTTTGTATGGTCACTTACTCCTATTTCACAAGATGGATACATGATGTAAAATTCCAATTACCATCTCAATGAAAAACTTAGGTCTGTCTTGCACATATTTACAGGAACATTTCTACACAGATTTGTGAATCTTTACAGGAAAAGAATAAACTGACCATTCCGCTGTCAAAACTATTGACACCTCATATCACTCAAGGTGAGCGGTCTAGAATCCTTTCTAAGTCTTATCTGATTTTAAACCATAGTTATGTCCTACTTGCAGAAAGCCTTAATGTATTTTATTTGTCTTTTCAATGCATATTTTTTTGAACTTTTACTGTATTCTTTTCATCTTTCATATTGGCATTAACTATCGGTATATTTTCATTATCTTATTTTCTTACACATATTCAACACCTCTCCTTGAAAGTTATGAAAATATATCAAGTAATTGATTAATACAGTAGAAAAAGAAACCCCTCAGAGTTCTTCTTATAAACACACATGCACAATGTCACTTTTATAAGGAAAAGCGTGGCTTCACACATGATGACTAATTTCAGTTGCAACTGGGCAGGCTCTTGAACCAACTGAGAAGCAAGTATAAATGAATAGTTGTCTAGATTAGGCTGAACTGTGACAATTTATTAAAATACCTTCTTGATCCAAACAATTGAGGTGGAATGATTTGCCCAAAATGTGGCTATGTGGCTGGCACCATTTCATTGCCTGGGATCTAGATTGGGTGAAAGAGAAGAGAGAGAGAGAGAGAGAGAGAGAGAGAGAAAGAGAGAGAGAGAGAGAGAGAGAAAAGAGAGAGAGACAGAGACAGAGAAAGAGAAAGAGACGAGAGACAGACACAGAGACAGAGGGGCACAAGTATATTTTGCTCTCTATCACTGATTTTGGATATGAAATAATAAGCTCCATCAGGTCCCTCCTACTGTGACTTCCCTGCTACAATATAATTGTCTTAGTCAGTGTTTCTATTCCTGCACAAACATCATGATCAAGAAGCAAGTTGGGGAGGAAAGGGTTTATTCATCTTATTTTTCCACACTGCTGTTCATCGCTAATGAAAGTCAGGACCGGAACTTAAGCAGGAGCTGATGCAGAGGCCATGGAGGGATGTTTCTTATTGGCTTGCTTCCCCTGGCTTGCTTAGCTGGCTTTCTTACAGAGCTCAAGACTACCAGCCCACAGATGTTACCACCTACAAGGGGTCCTCCCCCTTGATCATTAATTGAGAAAATGCCTTAAAGATGGAACTCATGGACGCATTTTTTCAACTGGAACTCCTTTCTCTGTGATAACTACAGCTTGTGTCAAGTTGACACACAAAACCAGCCAGTATAATAATATAATATAACCTGAAACTGTAAGACTAAATAAATCCATTCTCCATTAATTTACTTTTGATCAATTATTTATCACAGCAAGAGGCAAACTATCACACAGTATCTAGCTTTAACATAAGAATAAAACAAAACAGATTAGTGAAAGCAGCTTCATCACCTTTCCCAAAGCCCTAAAGAACATAACATGGAGCTAAATATTGCCCTGTGGGGAAAGGTGGAACTAATGATTGAAGTTGGTCATAGGTGATGCAGTATAGAGAGAAGCTCTCCAAGATGCTATTCCCCAAAGGAGCAGAGTTCAATCTGCTAGGAAGAGACTGACACCCAGCTAGCTCACTCCAGTTATTTTATTAAAACATTATACAAGGTTAATTGGGACTGGGGAAGGATCTAACAACAAAGTTATCTTGCCCTTGCTGCCCATGAGAGCAGTCAAACTCACACAAGTCCAAGTCCCTTTCTGATCATGGCTAGCCATAATCAAAAGTAAGAACTCAGGTTTGGCATGAGTGTCTTAGGGCCAAGGTTGGTGTAGCCACAAGTTCTCACATAGCCCCAAGTGCAGATTCTCTAGACAGACATTTTGTTAAGGTTGAAACAGTCTCAAAACAATTCCACAGCCTCTACTGATTGACCCAAACATAGCAAAAGCTTTGCTGAAACGTTTCACTCAAAGCTAGACATAAAAGCTTTACTATACATATCACTACATGGAATTAAGTGACAACTTTAGATTTGAAAGCAAATGCAGTCTACTGTGATGAAACCATATAGTGAGTAAAGCTGCACAACCTCTGTGTTCAAGTAACTGAATGAATATGAAACCTGTGGAACTCATGCCTGACAGTACCAAAGTGACTAAGCACCTGAGATTAGATGGGTCATTGTCTTAAGGAAAAGCTTACTACTGTTAATCTGCCAGTTAAACACAACAATCAAATGACTCCTAATGACACATTGCAAAAACAACTGATCAGCACAAGATTCAATCATCATCAGAGAATGTTATTTTTGCAATATTTGGGAACTAACATGGGGATAATGAGTAATGTGAAGAGTGAGGAACTTTGGAGCCCTCAATCCTAAATGAAATGTCTTCATAAAGCTCTGTCCTTCAAGTCTCAGAAATACATACAGGAGGAAGCACAAAGACTGCAAGAGCATAAGGTGGAAGATGACTTGAAGACACAGCATCTTCTACCACAAACTGAACTGACATTCATATGAAAACACAGAGACTGTAACAGCACTCACAAGAACTATACAGGTTCAAATAAGATAAAATACCTGCACTGAAAAGAGGCAATAGACACAAAGCCCCAAGCCCAATCAAGAAGCTATTTGCAATTGATACCTGGTTGGAAAGAGACTATCTGTTTTCTTCAGTAGGGCATCACTAGGTTTATCAACCACACTCCAGACCAGACCCTATGCCCAAGAGTAGTTTGTCAACAGAGAAAGTAACTCCTCCATATTGAAATTGTTTTGTGTTGGAGGGCTTTTTGTTTCATTTTATTGTGTTTGTTTGCTTGCTTTGTTTGTTTGGCTTATCGATAGCTTACTTTGATTCTTTGTTTTGGTTTTAATTTTTAGTGCTTTGGAGGAAGAGGGAATATCAAGTTGGTACATTAGGGATGCTGAGAGGTCCTAGTAGGAGCTGATGGTTGAGAAAAATATAATCAAAATATATTATATGAAAAAATTAATTTAAAAAGGTAGAATTTGTTCAGAGTTTCGATAAAAGTTGGAACTTCTCCACGTCATAGATACATGCCAACTGCTATCACTGACACATGGTGATGTGACTACACTAGTTTCTCTAGCTAGGAGTTTCAAGCCACAAGAATTCAACTTAGTAAAAGAATGATGTCTACAATTTATCTATGAAGCTGGTGAACTTTAACTCACAGAGTAACGCTCTTCGGGCTGAAGATAATAAAGAGACATCAAAGTAGGATTGACCTGGGAAGTCATTCTTGGAAGTAACCATGGTAAGATGCAACACTGGGTACATTTCCTTGGCAATTGTTCCTGGGTCAATGTCTGAAGACAGACTTTTAACACATATAGACAGAATGTCTTGTAGCTTCAATGGCATGAACTTGTGTCATATTCTAAACAAACACTAGCCCAATGAAGTGATATTGGACCATAAACTGACTACAGCAGCAAGCAGGTGGTAGAAAAATGGTGATCTGCCTCCTTATACACTTACATCACTGGGCTGTGAGCACCAAATACAACTTGGGATTGTAAATACCACACCAGCAATAGGACTGCCTGCCTACTTTCTCATCTTTCCAGGCAGCAGAACAGAGAAGGTTCTTGTCCACTTGAGAGAAGACAATTCAAATAAGATGTTATTTTGGACTTCAGTGTCATAATCAGCTGGAGAAGTCCAACATTGCACATAATCTCATGACACCTGTCCACAAATTGGTGATGGTTATGAAGCCATCTGGTTCTATTTAGACTCCATATTGAAACATGTCTACAAAGCAACAATAAAATATGTTTGTCTATACTCCACAAACCAACTCTGATTAGCATACAAACTGTATATTTAAAACAAACAAAACTTGAGCATGAGGTATCCTCAACACATCAACCATAGATTTGTATGAATTTGTATTTAAGGTACATATTTGGATTTAGAGTGCTGTTAACAATAGCAATGACCACAGTCTCAGAGGACAGGAGAAACAATCTGCTTGGAAATTCTAGGACAAGCCCAAATTAATCCAGAATGCACACATGAGAGTAACTTTCAGTGCACAGATATCATCACACATTAAAGTGTCTCAAAGTACAAATTTTCAGGACCACATAAGCAGAGAAAAAATTAAATTCAATGCTGGGAATAAGTGGTAGCTAGCATAATATCGTAGATAGAGAAGTTTAAAAAGCTATTTTAAGAAAACTCAACAAATACCATGAAAGCAAAGGAAAATAATTCGGGGTTTATTATAGATATCTGACAGAATTAAATAGATTTTTAAAGTTTAAAAATAACTATTGTCATGATAAGTCTAAGGCACATATACATTAGTGCTAACCAACAGGTCTCCAATGGACATAAGGCCCATCAACAAGAAGGAATCCATGCCAGATACTGGAAGCTTAGCCATCTATCCAGGGCTAGTGAATTCATGGATCTTGGAGAGAATTTATAACTTCCACTTTAGTAACCAGTATAATTCCTAACTACATTATAAATATTTGTCCTTATACTCACAGGTAAGTGTAAGGAAACTTGTCTTAGGAACATAGAAAGCATTACAAAAAACCTATAACCAATCAAAATGCAGAGTTTTGAAGCTCAGTCCCAATGGACACTTCTGCAAAACAACTCTCTCACCTAAAGCAGAAGAGAAGATGGTGGTAAGATTGTAAGAGTCAGAGGATCAAGGAGTTTGCTGTGAGATTGTGTCTTGTAGAAATGTCATAATCTACACTGATAGATTCTCATTTGCATGACTAACTAAACATGAGCACAACAAGAAAAACATGAGCACAACAAGCCAAACTGGATGGGGGGAAAAAGCCCCTGACATCTCAACACTATACCAGGAACAACAGGCAACTGAGGAATGCTGAAACTGGGAGAAATAGTCTATCTTGGAGAGAGAACACACCAAGTGGATATCCAATACTAAATCATCAGTTATTAAAACATACGTTCAGATAAGATTATGTGGGGGCAGAGGTCTGTAACAGACAATCTTATACCTGGTTGAGCAAAGACTGAAAATTCTGGGGGACTCCGTGAAATATTCACAAGGGACCAAATTATATTTTTAGCCAATGCTCTTGGAAGACTCCTGTAAAATCAGTCACAGCCCTTACAACCCCTGTATATGGAGAGGCCTGGTATGTGAGACTTGCCACGTGAAAAGCAGCCCTGACTCCTCCCATAGGCAAATGTGACACTAGAGAGCTCCCAGACCTAGCCAATAGAAAGCACTGGTTGCCAATCCCCTGACTCCTCCTAACCAGTATATCAGATTGCCCCACCTGTGTAGCTCTCTCTCTCTCTCTCTGCGAAGCTCTGCCTGCCTGCTCTCTCTACACAGCTCTCTGCCTGTGCTGGCTCTCTGCCTGTGCTGGCTCTCTGCCTGGCTGCTCTCTGCATCTCTCTATGCTGCTCTCTGCCTGCCCCTGCTCGCCAGCCTGCTCTATCCCAGTTTCTGCCTGCGCCGGCTGCCCACCATCCAGAAGGAATAAAGCGGCAAAACTACTTTGGCATTGGAGAACTTTGTCTAAGGGGCTGTAACACTTGGGCCCACGAGGAGATCTGCTCTCCCGGTCGAGCGGTGGGGCGCTCATCGACAGAGGCTGTGGGTCTCCCAGGAACCGCCAGAAGTCTCCCGCACTCCGTAGTCTAGCTGGCCTCTCGCGGGTCTAGCCCCAGGCCCACTCAGCAGGACAGCGAGCGCCTAGCGGGCTGGGTCCGACAACACTGGGCCCAACAAGGTTATGCAGAATGAGAAGATTGTTTTTAGGGATATATATATATATATATATATATATATATATATATATATACACACACACACATACACACACACACACATATACATACACATACATGTATACATATATATACTTGCAGCAACAATTATAAAAATAAAGTAATGAATTTGAATGAGAGCAAGGAGACTTTGGGGATGAGAAAGAAAATGGTGGAATGGTGCAATTATATTGTAATCTGAAAAACCAATTCAATAAAATTCAGTAGCTATCATTTGACAATATCTCCGCATTAGGGAGTGGGCCTAGAGAGAATCAATGTACTGCCTGTGCCAGATTTTTGGCTAACTTCAGAGATAAATTGAGGTGGATATAGGGAGAGTTAAAGGAAAAAGTTAGGCTACATTTGATCATTGTAAGATCAGATTGTAAGATAAGATTCTCAAAGCATAAAACTATAATAAAATTTAAAAATTGCTAAAATCAATGAAACAGACCATCAGGAAAGTTGAAGAGTAGATATTTCAAACTATGCAAGAAGAGGAAAATAGGAAATAATGAAGGAAAACAAAGGATATAGCCATTTAGTATGAATGAAAAGAAAAATAAATTAACAATTGTAATTTTGGTACAGTTTAGATTTCAACCCCAACCATCTGTAATTTTTCATTGAATGAAATGGATATGCTTATGTCACAAAATTGCTCATTCTATGTTGAATATTCTTATACATTTCTCAAAATGAATCACCAAGTCTAATTTTAATGTGGTAGATGACGGACTGGGAGATATGTACATGATGATCTCAGAATAGTTTCTACCATATGGTCTTGTACTTTTTACTCATGAGTAAAATGTGTGATTAGCTATAAAAAGAGAAAGTAAGGTAAGTTATTTTAATGCAAATTGCGTGCCTCATGACTATATATATTTCAGTGAGTCCTTAGTACAAAATAAAGGACAAAATACCAACACACGTTAATGATTCTTCTTTGTAAAAGAACAATACATGTAAAGATAGCATTTTCAAAGAAAGTATAAATGTTTAGTATGTTTCAATATAGTGTGTCGATTAAAAATAACCTCATTGTGGTTGATTAATAAACATATTTCACTTATATCAAATTTAAAATAAATAATTGTCTTAAAATTCTTACATGCATACAATAACTTGTGATCTTTAATGTCTTATATCAATGTACTTAGGAAGTCAGTGGTTGAGCTAATTTTTAATGTAAATTCTAATTATGTCTCATATTTAAAAAAGATATATGTTCCACATATTTTTCCCCAAAGTAGTGTAGTTTAAACAGTTAACAATAATTTGTTGATTAATTATTTTTTAGAATTCCATTGTGTCTGGAGAAAATGCATACCATATTGAGACGGATCTGTCCTCATTGTCATCTGTCTGTACATAATTATCACTTGAACTGTTATCTCTCTGCATGAAAAGCAAGGAAGACTGCTTTAATTATGCTGATATATCATCACTTGTATCCCTAGGCTCTCCAGGACTTTTGTCATAAAGCAAGGTGAGATTTTGTCAAAGACCCTTTCTTCATCTAATGAGATGATAATATGAGTTTTATCCATTAGTATGTTTATGTGGTGAATTATGTACATTGAATCATCCTTGCATTTTTCAGTTGAAGTCATCTTGATCATGATGGACAAACTTTTTGACTTGTTCTTGAATTTGGTTTAGTCAAAAAAATTTTATTACTGCTTTAATTTCAGTAGGAGTTGTGAAGAAAATTCACTGTATTTTGCTTAGCAACTTGTATGGGTGTCCTGAGACACCTATACACTCAAGGAATTACATAAATAGGATTATAAATTACTGATGGGAAACAAGGGATATAATCAGAAGACTTAAAAGTATTGAAATCGAGTCCCTCAAGGCACCAAAAAATAGCCAGGGGAAATGAGTTCTATCTGTGGTACACACAAACACTGCAACTGAGGGATCTTGGAAAGTGATACAAACTGAGTTTTATACCCCAGGGATCAGAGAATACCCTATGCTAAAGCCCTGAAGAGCATTCTGTTCCCAAGAATTATTGAAATAGGCTGCACTGGCCTGTTCTAATTCAAGACTATTCCATTCCAAGTAAATTGTATAGCTACTCTTGAGATCTGAAACAAAAAAGGATGGTGACATGTAACCAACTCAGTCCTCCTGGAGAATCTTTCTACAACGATGTGAAGCTCAAATGCTAATCCCAAAAACATCCATACTAGTTCTACATAACTTTGGGACAGCTCTTTCCAAACTTTCTATGCAATGACTGCTTTAAACTTCCCTTTAAAATGTCAGTGACTTTCAACCAAATGCTTACTTTCAAGAACACAAGAACAAAATGGTTCCCACACTGTAAATAGGCAGCTTGCAATGGTTCTTACAGCCTCTTATTGAATAATACCAGCTGAGATAACATGGAAATATATATAAGTGGACATTATATTACTCTCTTTAAAACTAAAAATTAATGAGAAAAACAATTTTAGGGCACTATCTTTTTATTAAATAGCAAGAGATAAGAGATTGTTATAACTATATTTCCAGGAATATTGCCAACTAAATTCTTGCTTTGAAATATAATGTGTAAAATTCAATGTAATAAAAATTAATAGGTTAAACGAATATGATTTTTTCCTAACTTTTGGCCTTTTTACACAGCAAATTATTTTAAATTTAAAAAATAAGATTAGAGCCGGGCAGTGGTGGCACACGCCTTTAATCCCAGTAATTCGGTGGCAGAGGCAGGTGGATTTCTGAGTTCGAGGCCAGCCTGGTCTACAGAGTAAGTTCCAGGACATCCAGGCCTACACAGAGAAACCCTGTCTCAGAAAAGAAAGAAAGAAAGAAAAAGAAAAAAAAATAAGATTAGAGAAAGAAGTATTTTTTAAAACTTTTTTAAAGATCATTGGTTGAGTAATATATCCACAAAGAGTTTCTAAAATCCTAAAGGGTATTTCTTATAGAACACCTCTGTGAAACAATGGCACTTTGGAGGATTCCTTGAGATAAGAAGGAAAAGGAGAGGAGAGGAGAGGAGAGGAGAGGAGAGGAGAGGAGGAGGAGGAGGAGGAGGAGGAGGAGGAAGTGCTTTATATTACAATATTCTGCTAAACATCTGCGGGTGTGACTTTCATCTAAAGGGTTGAACCTCGAAAGATGTTGACGAAACTCTCAAACATGTGAAGAAAATTGTTATATCAGAAATATTATTAGCCTGAGACTAAGTCTCATGATACCTTAATATGTAAAGACAATAACTGATTCCTAAAGAATACTTGGTTATAAATTAGGGTATATTTGAAAGGAAAGATGACTAAGCACATAAATCAAGAGTTTGGAATTTTTACTCTACTGACTTGAAGGAATAATTCTATACTTGCAACATAGATCAAGCTTGATATAGAATTTCTAGGAATGTGTCCCTCCCATGTGACTTCTATTTTTCCCTTATATACATAGGAACATTTACCTTCATTATCAAATAACTACATGCAGAACGTAGAGGAATTACTTAGGCTTTTTAGTTCATAGTCTTTCTAATGAAGATAAAAATTTAAAGAGCCATAATAAAAGAAATAGAGATGATGAGGCTCATCTGAATCTGGTCAAGTTAGATGATGAGGTAGTCATTGAACTGATGAACTACTGAGACATTTCTTGTATATTTCAGGAAGAGAAACACAAAGTATACATTTAAGTACAATATTTGTAAATAAATATCTCTTTCATTTCCTCAGAAGAAGGAATGAGATGAGAGCCTTCCCAAGTTGTAGCTTCTATCTTTACTACAGCTTAATCTTCTGCAAGCACGGGCCCTGAAAGCCTTAAATTTCAGCCTCCATTTGCTAACCTGGCTCTAGAATGCCTTTGAGACTTACTGCTGAATAAGCTCACCCTTTCTAGTTCTTTCTGAACTCTGGATAACTGGTTCAATTCATCTATTCTGGTTCAACTTGTCCCCAAGGCAATTAATTCAATCTGGCTTCTCTCAGCTTCTCACTGAATCGTTCTGCTTGGCTTCAAACTAACTCTGGAAGTTTGTTCTAATCTGTCTCCTTCTTATTCTCTGGCTTCAACTACCTCTGATGACCAGAACTGAATTCCATAAATTCACAAACTTACACAACTCCCTTGAAGTGTACTCACTGCACTGAGTCCCAACTGACTGACTTGACTCTCCCTGTACTGTCCTTAAATAGCTTCTCATTCCTGTGTTGTTCTTCTGAAAGTTTGGCATATCCAACTTTGACTCATTCTGTTAAATCCTTCTCTGATTCGTAACTTTGCTCCTCAATTAGAAGTCACTTTCAAACATGACTGCTTCCTTCTATAAACTCATTTTATCTTAAAGATGTATACTAGGGGTATGTGTTTGTATTCAGACCAGAGGGATTAAAGATATGTGGCATGTCTGCATTCCAGCCAGTTCACACAGAGCTAGGTCTGTGGATATGATCCTTTGCCAGAGCAGCTATGCTGCTGGATCAAAATTCCTCTACATCATTAATTGATGTGATCCTAAGGACAACTGAAGTCAATTACAACGTCTCTATTATATTTTCTTATCTTACATACTGCTTATGACTGGTGATGATAATCCCCTTAAAGGTAGTGGTATCTACACAACCCTTTTCTCAATTAGAGCAGCCAAACTGATGATACAACCTTAAAAAAGCTTGTTTTGTGGCTCTTGATGTAATGTCACTTAAATGATATGGACTTTATTTTATTTTTGTGATATGTCTTCCTAGTGTACAAATGTGAAGAAGTAAATAAAGACCACTCCTACACAATTCCAGTTAAACTCTTTGACGAAAGTAAGAACCAACTGTCAAACATGTAAGCAAATACTATTCAAAGATCATTTAGCCTCCAGTCCACACATATGATGCACCACGGGTCATGTACAGCAAGTCAGCACTGACTTTTCCCAAAACATGCATCCATGAGAATTGTTTAAGCCAAGAACTATCCTATTTAGCAGTAAATTGCTACTGCAATTCTTCATAAATCATAAGGGCTCTACTCCCCCAATTCTACCCAAGATAATACAACTTCTTTTAAAAATTAAAATGGTTCTCTTGGGCCAGCAAGATAATTCAGTATGTTAACACACTTGCAATATAAACTTGACAACCTAATTAATTCACACAACAATGGATGTCGAAAACGGCCTGGACAAGATTGTTCTTTGATTTTGGTGTGCGCACAATTACATATGCATACTCTCCATGATAATAATGAAATTTAAATAAATTGCACTTCGTTTTAAAGTAGTGATTCAAGTTAAACCATTTAAATAAAGCAAAAATATATTTATACTACACTTAGTAAAATAAATATACTTGTGTTTCTTTTACACCGTTCTTCTATAATGAAGCATGATAGAAATTGGAACACACATATATGTGGTTGAAACACATCACTATATATGTGCAAAGATAATGCCGAAATGCACAGTTCTGCTAAATTCAGTTGGTTGATTAAGTTGAAAAAACATGCTAAATTTAGTAAACTCTTCCACTGTTTTATATATATATATGATAAATCAATGAAAGATTTTGAATATCCTATTCAAAATGTCATCAATTTTCAAAATTTGTTCTTTTTTCTGAGTTTGAGGCCAGCCTGGTCTACAGAGTGAGTTCCAGGACAGCCAGGGCTACACAGAGAAACCTTGTCTTGAAAAACCAAAAAAAAAAAAAAAGTAACTTATTTTAGTTGATATTATTAGTGAATAAGCTTACTCTTTCTAGTTCTTTCTAAACTCTGGTTGGCTGATTCAACTCACCTGTTCTGGGTCAAACTCCTCTCCAAACTACCTGATTCAATCTGGCTTCTCTCAGCTTCTCATTGAATTACTCGCTCGGCCACAATCTCTTAATTTGGTCTAATCTGGCTCCTTCTTATTCTCTGGCACCAACTGCCTTCGATGACCTACACTGAACTGCATTAACTCACATATGAACTCAAATTCACTCAACTGAACTATCTGACTCTGTGCCATTTTTATATAGCTTCTCATTCCTGTTCTGGAAATATCCTGTCTCTGATTCATTCTGTCAAACCTTTCTCTGATTCATTATTTAGTCTGCCTCTGAATTAGATATCATTGTTTGGGATTTAAGGTATGTACTAAGGGTGTCTGTATTCCATCCAGATCATATTGTAATCCAGGCCATGTCGGCATTTCAGCCAGATCACATAGACCTACAAAGTCTTTGGATGTGATCTTTTACCAGAGCAGTCGTGTCAGTATACAAAAATTCCTCTACGAAGTCTTAAGTCTCATACATTATTTATACATTAAAATATATAAACTACATGTGTCATAACTTTCTGAGTTTACATAACAGAGAGCAGAAAAAATAGAAGATGAGTCTTGCTTCACTGTGGCATGTGGTCTGTAGGCAAAAGAAGAGCATATATATGTATGTATGTATGTATGTATGTATGTATGTATGTATGAGCATCTTTATAAATGCAATGCTGTCCAATTTTCCTGGCCTCCATTTACTCTGCAGTTTTGATCTAGTGACATTTATACTTCAAGGATAAGTTCAAAAAACAGATACTAAGATGAAAGAAATCTTCCCGAGTCTTACAATTTAGTAAGACTGATTATTGAAATAATATACAGTAATCTTCTGCTAAATAAGATGTTTCTGGGGAAATATCCAATGACTGACAATACTTGCAGTTGGATTTCTGGCAGACACCTCAAATTTATCATGTCTAAAACATCGGTATACAATATCGTTCTTTTACAAACTTGTTTCAAAAGTACCTTCATATCAGTAATGCAACAAATTAACCCTTATGTTTTCAAGCCATGAAAGGGGTCATTCTGACTCACTCTCCTCTCTCGCCCCTCACATCTCATTTCTTAACAAGTGATGTCATTTCAAAATGTTGGATCCAGCAGAAGCATATGTATTTCTCTATTTTCCCACCAACAAATCCTTTATAAAAAACATCTCAAGAATGTCAGGATTTGGTGGCTATATATGGGATGTATTCCCAGGTGGGGCAGTCTCTGGATGGCCTTTCCTTGAATATCTGCTCCACACTTTGTCTCAGTATTTCCCCGTGAGTATTTTGTTCACTCTTCTAAGAAACACTGAAGCATCCACATTTTGGTGATGCTGGGAAGTGCTTGCTGATGGAAGCATGATAAGCTGTCTCCAGAGAGGTTCAGGCAGAGCCTGACAAATACAGTGGTGAATGCTCATAGCAAACCATTGGACTGAGCGTGGGGTCCCAGATGAAGGATTTGGAGAAGGGACTGAAGGAGCTGAGGGGATTTGCAGCCCTATGGAGGGAACAATAGTGTCAACTGACCAGACCTCCAGGAGCTCCCGGAGACTGAACCACCAACCAAAGAATACACATGGAGGGACCCATGGTTCGGGCCACATATGTGGCAGAGGAGGGCCTTGTTCAGTGGGAGGAGAGGCCCTTGGGCCTGAGGGTGTTAGATGCTACAGTGTAGGGGATGCTAGGGAGGGAAGAGGGAGGAGGGTGGGTGGGTGGGGGAGCAACCTCATAGAGGCAGGGAGAGGGGAATGGAATAGGAGATTTCCAAAGGGGAAAATATTTGAAATGTATATAAAGTAAATATCTAAAAATAAAAAATATATAAATGAAAAAAACAAAACAACAACAACAAAAAACATCTCCTAATTTAATTGCACCACATAATTCCTTACTAGTTCAGTCTATATATTATTTTGGCTTATTCTCTGTTTGTATACAACAGCATAATGAGATCTTTCCTGAATAAAAAGAGTAAACTTTTTTGTTCCATTTGTTTCTGGTCACATACATACCATTGTATTTATAGAAAATTCAAATTTCCTTTCTTGACTTAAAAGGATCTTTATTATCTAATCTTTATCCTTTCAATTTACCCCTTTAAATATTTCTGCCTTCTTTGTGCATCAGCTTTCTTTCTGTTTTTCAAACAAGAAACAGTGGTTAGAATAGGAATGGAGCCCATAGTCTCCTATATTTGAAGGCAAATTCACCACTGAGTGGCACAATTTGAAAAGATTACAAGGATTAAGAGGTGTGGCTTTGAAGTTTCAAAGCCCATGTCAAAGCCAAAATTAGTCTCCCTCTCCCTCTCCCTCTCCCTCCCTCTCCCTCTCCCTCTCCCTCTCCCTCTCCCTCTCCCTCTCCCTCTCCCTCTCCCTCTCCCTCTCCCTCTCCCTCCCTCTCATGTCTCTCTGTCCATCCCTCCCTTCTTCTCTCTCTCTACTTCTTTCTCTCCCTCTCCTCCATCTCCTTCTCCTTCTCCCCCCTCCCTCTTTCTCTTGCTCTCTCTTTTTTCCCTCTCTCTCTACCTGTGGATCAAGATGTATAAATCTCAATTACTTCTACAACACAATGGCTGCCTGTATGCTGCCAAGCTTCCCACCATGATGGTAATGGACGAGCCTCAGAATCTGAATGCCAGCCCCCAATTAAATGCTTTCTTTTATAGAATTTGTACCAGTCACATTGTCTTTTCACATCAATAAAACAGTGGCTAAGACACATGTCAAGTTTATAGCCTTCACAGGACTATATCACATATTGGTTTTTATCTTTCAGAACACTCCTCATTTTGCATATCTGTTTAACTAATTTTTATGCCTCTTTGAAATAAAATTTTAAGTGATATATGAAAATATAAAGATCAAACACATTTACAGAGTTACATAAGATGTTCCAATCAATATTTACATTGTGTCCTATTTTAAATCAGAGTGACCCTGTCTATAGGCAATCAATAATCATTTCTTTATGATGAGATACTAAAAAATTCCTTGTTCTAGAATCCTGAGATAAAGATATGAAATATAATATCACTGTCTATATTTAATCTGCATAGAATGACATAAAGCAACTTGATACACCTATCTAAACCATATAGTATACATTGATCACCCTTCAGCATCACATAAACCTGTGAAAATGTGAAAAGTAAATTTCTATTCAACTTTTATGAGACCAACTTTTTATAGTCTATGAGTGAATTCATGTGATGTTTGTCTCCCTAGTTTGTGGATTCTTTCACTTAATATAATGATTTCCACTTCCATCCATAGATTTTTCTTACTATTACATTCTATTCCAACTTTCATATAATGGTATATAGCTCTTATACAATTAATAATAATAATATAAATAATAGTAATAATACATTTGTACTTTTAAGGTATTACTTCTCTATGTTTTTGTTATATTCTCTATTTCTTTTAGATTTTACAATTTGGTAGAGTCCAGGTTTTTAAAGTATGCCCTTAGAGTCTGAATTTCTTTGGTGTCGGTTGTTTTGCTTTCCTTTTAATTTCTAATTTTTTATCTAATACTAATGTGGTCAGCCCAGATATTGTCTCAGAAGACTGTATTTATACATTTAGTTGCTTTACTTACATGTGCATGCACATGCATGTGTGTGTGTGTGTGTGTGCATGAGCGTGCATGCGCACGCATACACACACACACACACACACACACACACACAGGGAATAACACTTAAGGACAAAGAAATCAAGAATCTGAGAGTGAGTGAGAAGGGAGCCATGGACAAGGTTGAATGAAGGAAAGAAAAGGGAGAAAGAATATAATTATAATTTAATCTTTAAAAATAAGATGTTACTATTTATTGAGCATTTCACCCATGCCATAATATTTTGATCAAATATACTCCCATTTCCCACACTATGATTTCTCCTGCATTCTCCCTATCACCATTCCTTCCCATTTATACATGTTTTTAATTTTAAACCCACTCACTCCACTTAGTGCTACCAATATGTGCATAGGTATACAACCATCTATTAGAACTTGGTAGCCTCTAAAAGATTTGATTCCTAAGAAAACTAACTCTCCCTCTCCCAGTAGACATCAATTGCCAATAGTATAGCTTCACATTTCTGGCTATCTCTCAAAGCCACTGGAACACTCTCTCTATACTACTGATGAAGTCAAACTCAACTGTGAACCATGTGAGCTACAACACTGTGTGGACTGGCAAGATATGACAACAGATGCAATAGTGTCAGGAATGTCATGAGAGTGACAAAGCACTTTTTAGTTAGATCTAAGGTCATCTTCGTAAGACAGAACCAATACCTGGCACCGTGAATGAGTCTAAGAAACCAAATCTGAATAGGAAATAGGGACTTGGTCAGAACCTAATACTGTCATTTTGCTAAATGAACACAATATTGAATGCCTTGTAAGCACTTATTTTTGTACCCATATAGTAATATGACTCTTTACTCAAATTAGATCATCTTCTTTTTAAAGAAAAGACCCATACACAACTACTCAGTTTACAGAGAATGAGGTTGTGAGGAGCTCTCTCAGCCACAAATGGGTCATTTGAGTCACATCCTCTCCTCCTAAGGCTCCAGGATCATTTATAGGAGAAAGGAAAATAAAAGAAAAAGACCTTGAGATTCCACCTCACACCAGTCAGAATGGCTAAGATAAAAAACTCAGGAGACAGCAGATGCTGGCAAGGATGTAGAGAAAGAGGAACACTTCTCCATTGTTGGTGGGATTGCAAGCTGGTACAACCACTCTGGAAATCAGTCTGGCAATTCCTCAGAAAATTGGACCCAGCTATTCTACTCCAGGGCATATACCCAAAAGATTCTCCAACAGATAACAAGGACACATGCTCCACTATGTTCATAACAGCCTTATTTATAATAGCCAGAACTGGAAAGATCCCAGATGTCCTTCATCAGAGGAATGGATACAGAGAATGTGGTACATCTACAAAATGGAGCTATTCAGCTATCAAAAAACAATGACTTAGGCAAATGGATGGAACTGGAAAATATCATCCTTAGTGAGGTAACCCAGTCACAAAAGGACACACATGGTATGCACTCACTGATAAGTGGATATTAGCCCAAAAGCTCAGAATACCCAATATACAATTCACAGACCATATGAAGCTCAAGAAGAAAGACCAAAGTATAGGTGCTTTGAAGTGTAACAAAATACTCATGGGAACAAATACGGAGACAAAGTGTGGAGCAGAGACTGATGGAAAGACTCTCCAGAGACTGTGCCACCTGGGGACCCATCCCATACACAGTCACCAAACCCAGCCACTATTGTGGATGCCAAGAAATGCATGCTAACAGGAGCCTGGTTTAGCTGTCTCCTGAGCAGCTCTTCCAGAGCCTGCCAAATACAGAAGCAGATGCTCACAGCCAACCAACCATTGGACTGAGCACAGGGTCCCCAATGGAGGAGTAGAGAAAAAAACTTAAGGAGCTGAAGGGATTTGAAACTCCATAGGAAGAACGACAATATCAACCAACCAGACCACCCACAGCTCCTAGGGAACTAAACCACCAACCAAGGAGTACACATGGAGGGACCCATGGCTCCAGCTGCATATGTAGCATAGGATGGCCTTGTTGGACATCAATGGGAGAAGAGGCCCTTGGTCCTGTGAAGGCTGGATGTCCCTGTGTAGGGAAATGGCAGGGTGGTGAGGCGGGAGTGGGTTGGTGAAGTAACATCCTCATCGAAGCAGGGGGAGGGGAGATGGGATAGGGGGTTTCTGGAGGGGGGGCGAATCGGGAAAAGGGATAACATTTGAAATATAAATAAAGAAAATATCCAAGAAAAAAAGAAAAAAAGAAAAAAGAAAAGAAAATAAGAGAGGAAAGGAAAGAAAAGAAAAGAATTGAAAAGAAAAAAGAAAAAGAAAACAGAAAAGATTGTAAACACCAGAGGAAATTGATGACTACATAGAAACTGCTTCCTCAACAAACCAGGGTGTTTGCACTCATGAACTCATAGCAAATGTAACTGCATGTCCCAGACCTGAACAATATCAAGATAGACAAAATGACACTTTATGCAGGTGAGTGGTTTATGAATTTACACAATGAATTTTAGAGATAAACGACTAAAAGAATTCTGACACTTAGTGGCTTCTATTTCCTCCACTATTTTTCAGAATCTGTTAATTCTTGACAGTGCTCTTCTAGTCTTCTGGTAGTAAGACACTGTGGGGCATCCCTATACCTTTAGACCACTGACATAAAGAGTAGCCACCTTCATTTTATATCTTCATTTTATCATTAGTAGTTCAAATATATTGTCAACTCATTCATATATAGTTTTACTATCCTTCAATCAAGATTGTAAATTCCACACAAAGAATCTCTCACTTTGTGGCCTTTCCCTTTTCAAATTTTTTTCTTAGCTGTACAAAATCATTTTAGTTTTATGAAGTTCCATTTGTCAGTTTTTAGACTTAATTCCTGAGTAATGGAATATTATAAGTCCTTACTTACACCAATATCTTATAGGCTCTAGCAGTCACGTATTGTTTTTTCTCATTTGAAGAGGTGAAAAAGAAAATGTTTGGTGAGCCCAGGTTTACTATTAAAAAACACTGCCTCTGTAAAATAATCAGAAAGTTCTGTTCTCAAGTATAGGAAATATTAGTATTTTTACTACTATTTTTACTACATTCTCCTCTTTTGTCTGTTTTGTACTTTCTTAGTGTAAGTCTCAGATGAATCAAATTTCTAACCTGCACATTTGTCTCTAGAAATAGAGGATTTCATAATTGTCATAGGCATCTAGAAGTAGAGTTAATATCATAACAACATACTAATTAAAATAACAGATAGTATCACCAATGGAATAATGAGATATCTATAACAGGAAAACTTCACAGAGTAAGAGAAATATAAATGTTGAAATGGACTACTACAAATAGCTATTTTCTCCAAAAAATAGAAGATGTACTTTACCATTCAAAAATTCATTTTCTGGGAATTTGAAGCATTCTAATCTTTCAGCAGATTGATAGAAATGTGGAGTGGAATTAATTTTCCTCCTCAAATAGTGGAAAATAATGGCATTTTACTATCTAAAACATAGTGAACCTAGTAATTAAAGTGGGTTTTGGTCTTTGTTTACTTCTCTGTAGAGATGCGACTAATTGCTGATGGCTTCATCATGTATTAAATGAATAGCTGTCCTTCTGAAGTCTGACTGAGATGCTAAGACAGAAACACACTAATCTTTTAAGTGTGAATCTGTATGTAGTAGTGAAACCAGGTGTCTTGAGTTACTAAAGCTAAGAATATTCAATCTTGACTGAAGAAATCTTTGAATGAAATTGTAAATAAAATTTAAGTACTTACTATAGTGATATAAGGCAGGACATCCAGCTAAAAGCAATAAAATATCCTCTTTATCAAACTTGGCTGTAACCATTTAATTTCTAGTGATATAGCCTCAGATGTATTCTATAATATTTGTGTTCAGATAAATTCTCATCTATTTATGATGGGAACTATACATGATGGCTAGATTTAATCATCAAATTGACAATACATAGAATAACCAGAGAAAAGAGTCTCAATGATAGCTAAGCTTTATCAGGTTTGACTGTGGATGTATCTGTGTGGGATTTCTTAATGAAATTATTTGCTGTGGGAAGTCCCAGCACACTTTCAATGGCACCATTCCTTAGGCTAGGCAGTATAAACTATAGAATAGTAAATACAAGCACGTGAACATTTATTTATTCATTTTCACTGCTATTGACTATGAACATGATAGGACCACTTGTTCAAGCTTCTGCTATTTTAAGTTCCTCATAATGATTGACAGTAACCTGGAATTTTGATCTAAACTAAGCTGTTCCACCCTGAAGTCACTTTATGTCAGGACATTTATCACAGAGACAGAAATGAAACAAGAATACTATCTAAAGTGACATACCTATTAACTGTCCGTGAACTTGTGCTTATCGCCATAGAAAGATAGATAGATAGACAGGAAGGCAGACAGATAAATAACTGATGTCTTGATTTAAACAGCTCTTATAGAAGGTCCATAGTGTGGTCCAAATAGAGACTTTCTCTTTATCCTCTTCAATGGTTACAAATAGTAAAGGATATGACTGTAGATAGCTTCAGTAATTAATTTTATAACTATTCTCCCCTTCTTGAAAGCATAGTTAACTTATATCTATATCAATTCCTTGGATTATTGCAGAGATCAATTACATCATTAAAAATTAATAGAAGCTAGGTTAATTTAAAAAAACCTTTATTTTCCTTAAAACAAAAGATAATTGGGACATGGAGAATGATTCTTGCATTTTTAGAAATTATAATCAAGTAGTGATGCCATTGTATGTTCTAAACTCATATGGAGTGAAGGAATACATCTTTGTAGTAACTGATCATCATGAGCTAGAATTTGTTTCCTGTGTGTTAGCATAAATAATGAGAAGCAGGTTGCCTTGCTGTGACCGGAATAATGGAATACTATGTGGTTTGGCTTCATACTTAAAGCAGTTTTCCTGCTCTATATCATCATGTAGTCTACAGAGAACTTTATTATCCAGCAGAATATTATTCTGTTCTGTATTAGCAAGGTACAGTGAGCATCAAAGTGCATGAGTGAGATATATATTACGCTAAGTTTGAAAAATAAATCTCCACAAGTAAAAGAAAAGCTCCCCCCCCCAAAGATTGTTTTACTCTGACACATTAATTGTGGGTTTGGGAGGATGAATTAAATTGTACTTCTTTCAACACACTACAGAAAGTAACAATTAATATTCAATACCATCATTGATATGGAAGCATCATATTTCGCCATACAAAGTGGTATTTTAATCTTTTCATGTGTAATCTGGGTTGAGCTCAAAACGGGATATAGAAGAGCAAAAAATATGGCACTGTTTACCATATTGACTAATATTTACTGAATATAACTTACATAAATAATAATAGTGATGACTGAGAATTGTGTTCCTTTTTATTTCCATATCACAGGTTGGCAAAAATAGCATCTTACAATATTATGTAAGCTTCTAGGACAACTCTGGAGTAACAATGACTGTGGAAGGTTAAATAGGAGTTTCCCATCTTCCTTATTTGCATTTTAACTTTTCATAGTGCTCTGTCTTTTGATTCATATAATGTTCTATGTTCCATGAAAATTAGGCCAACTGCAGAGTTAAAGGAAACTGTACTCAGTTTTTTTACTTGTGACACCAGTTATAAGTATTGAGTTCCTAAAATATAACCTCAGTGATAAGATTTTGCCCTAAAGACTTACAGACACCTTATAAACTATTATACTCATGTTTATAGACAAATATCAGAGAATGATACAAGTAAAACTACCAGATGAACCAACATATCAAGTAGAGTTCATTGGACACATTACCTTTCCCAAATCCAAATGTGACAGCATGCACTAAGTTTTATCAATCAGGGAAGATCACCTGAGCCTCAATGACCAGAATTTTAAATGGACCTAGATTACATAGTGTATTCATTGATGATGGCTTACCTGCTTGAGTCCATCCTGCAGATCTACTGATACTTTATGACTCAAACTTCCTACCAGAATGCACATAGTCAGTCTGTCTATCAGACTTTGTAAAATGGCAAGCCCTGATTCTGTGGACTAACAAATGTACCAGTTACTCTTTCCCAATCGAACTTTTCATCTCAAGGATGATATAACCTAGCTCTTAGAAGTTAGGAAGTAAAGAAGCTTGTAGGAAAAGAAAAAAACACTAACCATCTTTTTATCCCAACATAATATTTTATTGATTATTATGGAATTTAACATAAATTACCCTGATCACATTTCCCACTCTTCCCAGGTCCATCATCTGACATCGTGTCCCCCTTTTCCCCAAAAGAAGAAAACAAACAAACAAATTAAACCTACAAATCCAATTTATGCTGCCCATATGCTCACTGGAGCATGATTAAACTCCTAGTAGCCAGCCCCTCAAAGAAAACTGAGTCCTTCTCCACCAGCACCCCCATCAGAAGCCATCTAGCATGGAAAGGGAGTTATAGTTAAACAATGACAAACTCCTTCCTATTTTGTCATCACTACAAAACAATGTGTACATGGAATCCTAGACTGAAAATAACAGGCATTCTGCTTTAAATTCTCACATTCTGAAAAGAGGTAGATTGAATAATCACTATATATGTGTAGGGCAGTAATGTGGCCTCAACAGTTTCATCAAACAGCACCATGGTACCATATACAATTTTTTTTTTAAGTAATCATGACATACATATGTAACCTGTAGGTATTTTTCCTGAATTGAACCACTTCATGTATACAATAAAAAGAAGACAAAATTCGGTTATTTATTTTATTTTATTTTCTACATCTCAGTTCTTTGGAGCAAATTATATTACATATATTTAATTATTGTAGCAAATGGAAAATATGGCTTTTCAGTATTATGTCTAACTTCTATTTAAACCAAAATTATTTTATACTTCACATATATTACTCTTGTTCAATGTTAGGGAATTTTTGTTCAGTTTTTAGTGATCAGATCAGCATAATGAAAGTAACATAAAGACTGCTCCTAAAACATTCCTAAATATGCCAAAGCACCTTAAAATTATAATTATTTCTTCCTAGATTTTACCCAATCAATGTACCATAGTGTATCTGAAAAACTAATAAGTAGAAAATACAAGAAAGTCTTTACACCATTTAAAATATGCTATTCAACAAAATTAATAGATTGTCTGAACTGTATTTTTAAGTTTTATTTCATAAAATAGAGAAATTGTGTCTATATCTCACAACAGGACATGGAAAAATTATAGTTATAATCTTTCGCATTCTCAGTTTCTAAATTTTATTAATGTTATGCTTTTGTTGCTAAGCATTGTGCAAATAAATGGCTCTTAAGGATCTTTTGTCCTTTGGAAGAAGCTATATTTAACAGTTTGTTTATAATACATTTTCCTAATGCAAAATACCAGCAATGCTGCTAGAACACCTGGCTTTAGGGTCACGTAATTAAACTCATTTAAAATATGTCTGAGGAATCTTTGTTTTTCCAGCTACTTTATGTGAAAGATAATGTGCTAATATTTGTGATTATATATAATGCTCACACAACTTTAGCATGTCTATTTACAATTCTACTCATTTACTGAAACTTATGTAACAAAACAATTTAATAAGTAAATAAATATCTCAACTTTCCCTAGTTTCAAAAAGCCTCAAGAATAAGAATAACTTTGATTTTGTCCTAGATATTTTAAGAGTCTAAAGTGAGCCTTTTAAGAATGTTTAAGTGAGAATTAGTATTATATTTTGTTTTTCTGAATTCATAAGTTCAGTGACTGATTTGTTAAATATTAACTGTATAGCACATGAGGGCTGTAAAAAGACTATGTCATTTGAGTCTTTGCATACATGTAACACAGGTTTGTATAGATTTCTGGACAAAGAAAAATGTGATCTCATTAATGGAGTATGATTTTGATAGGAAAATAATCACAAAACATAGCTGTTAAAAAGAGAACATACACAGAAAAGGAGCTGCTTGATCTACAGACCAAGGTAGAAAGATAAAAGTTCATTGTGGGTGGAGGAGAAACTGATAGATAAAGCATCAAATAATAGAAAGGTTACGTGTGCCATGTAGTGAGTTTAGACCATTTACATAAGAGCAATATGCATGAAAAACCGGAACTGGTGGCAGACATTAAAAGTGAAACTGTACATACGTAAAACTGTTTACATTAAGAGATAATTGGAAAATATTAAGTGTCCATAATAACAGATTAAATAGATGTGTAGTTGTGTATTTTGAACAGGAGTGACTATAGAGGAGTTTTACAAAGTAGGAGCAGTTGAGAGAATTTGATAATCAATTGACTAGCTGCAAGATAAAAGAAATGAGTCAAGCAATAGTGCCAAATGTCCTCCTTTCATGAATTCAACACAGGTCTTTTCTTCTCAGGCACTGTGAAGATATCAATCAAGAATAATATGTTATAAGGTAGTCATAAAAGACATTAATATTGACCTATGGAACAACCACATAAAATTTATGTCATATATTTTAATGAGTGATTCACATTGTATAGAACAACCACACGAGAGAAAGTGGGAAAATACAGACAGAAGAGGAAATGTACTGTTATTTGCAAAGTTAAATGAGAAAGAAAGCATAATTCTACAAAAAGTGTTCTATGCCCGTGCTATCCATGTACAGTCTAATGTACTATTACTTATCAACTAAATGGTCTTAATTATGCTCAAGTATAAATATGTAAATACTCTTTAAAAAGGTCATTTGAGTAAAATTATAAAATGGAATCTGGGGATGACTATAGAGCAAATATGATATTAAAGACCTCCATAACCTTAAAGTAAGAGTCTGAACTAAAGTAATTGTATGGGAGGTGAGAAATGAAAGTTAGATGGACAGGGCCACATTGCAGACACTTAAGAATAATAACCAATCAGCTATATAAGACAAGTGATAAACACATCCTACTAGACTAAGCCTGGTACAGTTGGAGGACTATTTGTATCTTTGCATCATTAACTAGAATAATGAATTCATGATAATAAAATGCTATTGAACTAATTTGTGGCCAGCTTCATGGAAAATAATTCAATTTCTTTTCCATGCCTATTCATTGAGATATAAGTTTTATAGTCCCAGTTAAATAGGCAATTCATTTCATAATCCCACAATCTAAGTGTAATTGATTGAACAAAAGCTACAACCCTGACATAAAATTAGTTACTTGTAATCTTTTTTCTAAATTTGTAAAAAGGATATAACTCCTTTGGGTTGATTAAATTGGACTTGAATCAATTTTACTCCTACACAAATTTCTAACAGAAATTGAGATACATGAATACAGTACATGAAAAGACATGCAAGAACATTGAATTCCAATCTACCAGAAATATCCCAAGCAGTAACTAACCCACTGAGTATTTAATAGAAGACAAGTCATAGTTGCCTTATGAATTCTTTGTATACTGAACTGATACATAGTCCTGAAAATAAATACACACATATATATCAATATTAATCTATTTTAAAATACTATATTAGTGGAGTAAATCAACTTAAATCAATTGGTAAGCTTTATAAATCCAATTTAATCTTCAGTTACCTTTTTGAATGATTTTCTTTAAAATGTGAATAATGTTTTAAAATTACTCAAAAATCTAGCACAATCACAAAAATGAGAAAGAAAAAAATCAGATATTACTACTCAATTACAGTTATCATTATTGTTAGTCACTGAGTACTATTCTGATGCAGAAGGATTTTGCTTCCTGACCCTTAGTTTTAAATAAGAGAAAAGCTAAATCTGATGGTTCTGAAGGGCTGTTTGTATCTAATTATCACAATAAGACTCTATAGTGTAATTTTTTCCTTGACCCACAAATGATAACGTACAATAGAACACTGTCCAAAAACCAATGTTAGTGAGTGATTAGAATTATTGAAACACCTTGAAGAGTTAAATTTGAAGCCATACATAGAATGCTTGAGAAATAAATATTTGATGCTGTAAGCCATTGATAGTTTTGATTTATTTCTATAACAAATATATATGTAGTCTACAATACAGTATACAATGATATGTTGAAATGTCCTAAGTTTGACAAGGATATAGACAGACAAAATAGAACAAAGTAAAAAGGCTTACAGAGAGAAAGATATCAAAATACCTTATAAAAGGCACACAAGTAGGAAAAGGAAGGATAACTTGGCATGAAAAGTGGTTTACTAAATGGGTAAATGTCCACGTAGTTACCTTTTCACTATGACACAAAAAAATAGGAACTTATGTATTTAAAAGTTAAATATAAGGGTTGTTGACATGGCTCAGCCAGCTAAAGCACTTGCTATGCAAACATGCGTCCCCAAATTTTGATTCCCAGAAGCCATGTAAGAATTCTGATGTAAAGGCACTCATCTGTAATCTCAGCACTAGTATACTGAGATAGGAGGCAGAGATAGGAGAGTTCCTGGAAGCATATAGGCCAGCTAGCAAGCAAGGAGAATTTGAAAGTGAAGGATAGGTGAGGGGGTGGGCAGTGGAGGAAGAAAAAGACTTTTATCAAATGCTCATCAAAAAGTGTTCTACATTATCAGGGATTATAAGAAATGCCCTTTTGTCTTAAAAGTTAAGATTGGTTTTAATGATCTATATTACTTATTTACAATGAGGAGATTTATGTCATGATACCAATAGCTGTGCACAGTTGCTATAGACAGGCAAAGCAATTTGATTTAGATGGCATCAGAATTAATTATATTTATGAATTCCAAAATTCACAGCATCCAGTGCATGTTTTCACAAGACATCTCCAGCTTATGCATAAATCACTAGGAGATGTTTTCATATTTAATCCTAGTACTTTGTTGTGCTCACCTCAGCTTCTCCTTACTTTCTTCTTTTGTCACTATTCATACATTCTCTCACCAGTCTATCTCTTTTTTTTTTTTTTTTTTTTTTTTTGGTTTTCGAGACAGGGTTTCTCTGTATAGCCCTGGCTGTCCTGGAACTCACTCTGTAGATCACGCTGGCCTCGAACTCAAAAATCGCCTGCCTCTGCCTCCCAAGTGCTGGGATTAAAGGCATGTGCCACCACTGCCCGGCTCCAGTCTATCTCTTGATAATCTACCCTAATGAAAGGAAGATCCCTACATTTGTTAGGAGTGATAGCACTTTGTAATAAAATATTCTTAAAATTGCATGAGCTATGGCTCTGCCATATCACCATTCTTCTACTTTTTTACATGTTGAGATAATAACAACATGCTCCCCTATCTTCCAAACCCTCCCTTCTAACTTTTCTCATTTGCCTTTAAATCCATGGTCTCCTTTTTCATTAATTATTATTGAATGTAATTTTACTGTTTGAAAAAACACACCACCTTAGAGTGAGTGCAAAAAGTTTTCTAAGCAAATGATTGAAAGGTGTGCAGATAGGTGTTAATGTCTGTATTACTAACAATTCTACTAACACAGGAGAGGAAGAGGTGACTTAGATAAGCTATGAAGACGGTTTCAAAGAATGTGATTTGTGTGTGTTTGTGTGTGTTTAAATAATGGTTCATGTATATGAACCATTAATTCTGACATGTTGTAACAATTGAGTTCACATAATAATAATAATAATAATAATAATAATAATAATAATAATAATAATTGAGCCAGGCAGTGGTGGCGCACATCTTTAATCCCAGGCAGAGGCAGAGGCAGGTGGATTTCTGAGTTCAAGGCCAGCCTGGTCTACAGAGTGAGTTCCAGGACAGCCAGGTTTACATAGAGAAACCCTGCCTCGAAAAAAAAACAAAAAAACAAAATAATAATAATAATAATTGAATATACATCAAAGAAATAAAAAGGGTCTATGTAGAATTATCTCATGTTTTACCTGATTAGTCCCTGTGAGATCAGAGACTTAAGAGAAAACTGTAAATTCTGTAATGGAAGGCTGACCTCTTTTAGCCCAAGAACTCTGCAATGTACACAATGTAGTTCAGTTTCCTTTTGGACAAAGGTTCACGAACTGATAACCTTACTACTCAATTTTATGTGAGATAAGAGAATAGAAAGATAAAAGTCAGGAGAAAGAGCCCTTTAATATATTACAGAATGTGTTTTATGACAAAATAAAGCATAATATTCACCATAATGAATAAAAGAACAAATAGAACTATTAGTAATACAACATGAAAAGTTTAACATCAAGCAGAAGGCTACAAAATGTTTCTAATTGTACTAAAAGGAAAATTTTGACTTGAAATATAAACTTTACAATCTTTCCCTGAATTGCTTATTGCAATATTCAATAACATTAGTAATCTGTGTTCCTCTAACTTATCTCACTTCTTTCCTATAAATAATATTATACTGACAAAACATTATATTCATCTTTTCCTATAAAAGCACTTTATTTATTTATTTGTTTATTTATATCTTGTTCAGCATTAAATTTAAACATACAGTCTTTAATTTAGTGTCAGAATTCTGAAACAAAAACTATATAATATACCGCTCTTTGATATCAGATCTTATTTTATCTTCATTCCAATCAATATTTTTCTCATTCTCTCTAAATAATAGCCCCTAGATATTTCCATGTTATCATCAAGCATTTTTCTAAATTCATTTCTTCTAATAAGAAATTGATCTGTAGCATCAGTAATGGTAAACAATGAAATAACTATTATTTTTGAGTAGATAAAAACAAAATTCTTGTTCAATGTATTCTAAATGTACTTTCAATGGTATCAGCTTTCATATTTTTACAGGGAAGATTAATAATATAATCACTAAGATTACATAAATCCTGTACTGGTTTACATACATAATATATGTGAATACATAATATATGTGCATACATTAATGCCAGACACTCTCATAAGACATGGAATTCAGAAAGATTTGCAGTTTGCTGCTGTCTCTATAATAAAATGTTTACATGAAATTTTGAAGTTTTAACACAACTTTTGCATGTATATTAATTAAAGTAACTTGTTAAACATTATTATAACCATGATAATCTTATACCCTGAAAAGAAAGAGAACTTTAGTAGACATCAAGAAAACAGGGCTCAGAACCCCTGCTGATAACCTAGGGGGCACTGTGTAACAAATGGTTCCCAGTTCTGCAAGTCACATGCTTCTTTCAACTGAAACAAATGCTTCTGTTGTGAAATTAAATCCATTTTGAGTCATTATTCCTGCATAGCTTTTAGCAGCAGCGTTAGTATTTACTCTAAGTGTCTTGTAAAAATTATATAGTAGTTTCTATAGTTTAGTTTCTAACAGGACCAAAAATTAATAATAAATATAACAAGTCCATTCCTTGGAAAACACATATACAGTAAAAAGCTACACTGCACAATGAGTACATTGAAACAGTATGAGTAAAACATTAAGGAAAACCAAATTCTTCACACATGAGAAGGAAACTTTCAGGCTTTAAGTCCTACAAGACACCTATGAGAATCCTTCCTTAAATGAGTTGCCCTGATTTACATAAAGTACCAAGGAAATAATGTGATGCAGAAATGATTTTCAAAGTTTTGTATTTTTTTTTTTTTTTTTTTTGGACCAAGTCTCATCTTATAATCCAGGCTGCCTTCCAAATCAGAGAGATCTGACTGCATCTGCCTTCTGAGTGCTGGGGTAAAAGGTGTACACCACTGCACCCAGCTAAGTTTTGTCTTTTTAATTTAAAGTGTACGCGTAACTTAATTCTAAAGACAATGTCAAAACACAAGTACACACACGAAAAAAATAGTCATGAAGAGTGATCTGTGTATTTATACCATGTTCATGGATTGATAGTTAGCAATGATGCTACCTTTTGCTGTCACCTGCATCCCTACCCGATTTACCCCATTATAGTTATGTCGGACTTTTTAAGAGTACACTTACATCAAAATGTTTTACACGAAATCTATTATTTATATGAGTGTGATCCCCAGATCCCTCATGATAAAAACTGAAAACTAACTCCCACAAGGGACACACACACACACAGAAAACACACACACATACACACACACACACACACACACACACACACAAACACACAAATAGATGCACTTTTCTATATTAGACTTCTTAGTTCAGGAATCTTTTCAGAAATACAATAAACTAATTCTAAGCAAATTCCCTCTAAGCCTATCTTACATCTATAAAATGGGGTTAATAGTAGCTAATAATATCTCATTGTAATGATAACAGGTCAGTAACAGTGCAACTTTTGAGACTCCAGTATATATCAACAATTTTAATATACCCTAATCTGGCATCAAGATAAAAACGAAGGGTTGACTTATAATAATAGTAATGATAAAACTAACAGGATGCATTTATTTGAGATATGGTATGGTAAATATAAATATTAAACTATACTTCTTAGAAAAGGTCAAATGTATAAGAACCTTTTCATTTATGTGTGGAAGAATAATTTTATAAAATACAAATAAATAGATAGTTGATAAAGAGATAATAGATAAATAGCACAGATAGGATGAGATGCTTAAAGAAAGGAATAAAAAAGACATTGATGGGTTTATGAAAATGTATGCAACACAGTGACTTTACCCACTGGAAAATATTTTTAAAATCAATATTGCTACTTGATTAATGAGCTCATTTTCTTCAAATGGTAATATTAAAACAAATGATAAATTGGTTGAAAATTAATATGCTTTGCTTTTCTTTAGTCAGTTTTTCTATTTTTCTGGATTGCAGTCCCAACATGAGGGTAAAATGAATAATCTTGACTCAAACAGATAATTGTTGTACCAAGTCACACAGACTTTTGTTAAGTAAGAGTTCCTGCAAGCACAGGTTTCTGATGGAAATTCTTACTGAGCTTCAGCATACCTTAGAAGTGTAGCTGAAGTGTAGCAGAATAGGGTTTCATTAAGGGTAATATTGTTGTTTGCATAGCTCCGGGGTGACTGTGACTTGCTTCCTTACTGGATAAGAGCTGTGTAGATGTTAAAGTGCCTGGCAGAGTTCAGACCAGAGAACAGTACTAGCAAAGCTTGTGACTTCAATAAATGTTCTCAATGTAAGCCCTGCCTTCTAGATACCCAAAGTCCCTCAGGGGATGTAGGCAGGCATCTATACCATTTGATTTGGAGAGGAGAGGGGGCTGGGCATCGCCTTCGTCCCAGCTGCACTTCCTGCTCTCATGGTTTTAGAACAGAATCCATTCCCTAAAACAGGTCCAGGTCTTGGTTAGATTTTGGATGAGAGTCTTCATGGAACTTGCCACCCTCACATGACCTGGAAGAAGCCCAACTTTGACTCTCCTGTTTTGTTTTTTCCCAATGATCTTCTATAATTGGTTGCATATTTAAAGGTGGGGCTTGAAAGATATCTGCTATTATCACTGTACATGTGAATAGCCCAAAAATGTCATACGAGGCTTGTGAAGTCAGCCCCCATCCTGCACTCAATCAATGGTATTTGCCCACAAATCGCTCCTGTATCCCATTCCTTTCACGCCCTGTCATTTACATCTAAGCAAAGATTTCCTTTTAGAGTCATTCTTGACATGCATTCTGTTTGGTAATAGAAGTTCCCTTCTGTTCTCCGCAATTTCCTCTATCACACATGTCACTAATTGTGCAAACACTTGTCAATACTTTTGTTGTTGTTATTTTTCTCTGAACTTTGGAAATATGAAAGCTATTTTATTTTTCTAAATGCTGAAAATACAGAACAAGTGTCTATTATTAGTAAGTATCAGAAGGTTCCTTGAACTAATAAATGGACTTTTCAATTTTCTTCACATTAACTTTATAAGACACAACATACTAATTTTAGTTGCTAATTTAATTGTAAAAACTTGGTCCTTTCACAAAATGTTTAAAATGAATACTTTTTGAGAAAAAATAAAACTAAAATCCTCTCATTGTACTTTTAAAAATACCTAGAGTAAGACTGAAAAATGAAAGGGTGAAAAAACTACAAAGAACTTGAGAAAACTCCTAATTTCCAATTTCTCCAAGAAGCAAAAGGCCTTCAAATCTAATCCAACAAAAGTTCCAAAATCAACCAGCTAGCCAACAACAGTTGCTTCTCACATAAAGGAGTAAAATGTGGCTTTAAGCAATTGACTGTCTGAGATAGATGGTACAAATTTTAATATAAATGTTTAAATTCTCTTACGCCTTCCACACCGTGAAGGTTAAGTGACCATTAAAGTGGGAATGTTCCATATGTCACTTTAGTACACAGACAAAAAATGCATCAACTACAAAACATAATCCATTAGGTTAACGATCTATGCTGAGGTGGCAGAAATATATTAGAGAAGAGATTTATTTATTCCATAAACCTTTCCTATATCAACCACATTTTCCAAGGTACAATGTTCATTTTTCTTTGAATCATTCTGTGGTAAATGATGACTTAATTTCCCTGTCAAAGCGGAATTCTCAAAGACAAAGCTAGGGTACCACACAACATAGCACCACTGTACACTATACCCCAAGCCTAGCACATTTCAGCTTTTGTGGGTGCATATTTAAGAGTAATATATCTTTTGTGACAATATTTCTATACCTGGGATATAACCCAAACAATGAAAAGGGGGCAAAATACCCAGTCCCTGAGCAGTTTCCATGAATTCTTGGTTAAGAAATAATGTTTAAGTCATCTTTTAAAAACCTTCTCTAAACAAGATGTGTTTGATCTTGGAGATTAACAGTATGCACAAGGAAATGTGATCTTAGCTGAAACAAAGCCTCGCTATATCAGCCATGGCAAATTTCAGAGATGTATACACACTGGTGTATCTCAGTTTGGCTGGCAAGCAAGAGAGAATTACTTCATGAACTGTTGCCTGAGTCTAAAATGGCCTACAATGTAAAAATGTCTCTCTAACGTTAGAATTCAGGTTGTTTCCTGAACTTAGTTTAATAGTTTTGGTGTTTGAGTTTGTTAAGAAAATTAAATTAGCATTAAAATTACAATAAACTAAACTACTTCAATATATTGTGAGAAATAAAGAGGATGAAGATGAGCAGGAGGAGAAGGAGGACAAGGACAAGGACGAGGACAAGGACGATGACAACCTTGATGATGACAGCAATGAAGACAAAGACAAGGAGAAGGACTAGGAGAAGAAGAACACACGTGTTAATTATTCATTAACTGTAATTGATAGGCTCCTATAACCTAAGGGTATGCTTCTAGACATTTAAACATTTTTAATATGAACAGATTTGTTTATAGAGTAGAACAAAGGTTAATAGTATAGTAGGAATTTAGGAATAAAGGGCAATAAAGTATTTCAGCTAAGTAATCTCTTTTGAAATCCATGTATACATAAGGCGAAGCCAGGCTATTCTCATCTAGAAATGTTTTTCTTACCAATGTTGAACAACAGGTTGGTCCTGTATGGAAATGTTCCTCATTCCATTTGTAACCTCATGTATCCTCTTCTGCATTTTAAAGGGCCAGGATCTGGAACACTACATCTTCTGAATTTCTTAAGCAAATAACTTCCTTTTAGAGTATGCCAATACAACTTTCTGGCAGCAAATAGGCACAAGTACCATAGAAAATACTGAGGGTTTTTTTTCTGTTGAAGCTGTGCCTCCAGCATTAAGACAGCACAATTAGCAAATGCAGAGAACTTCAGCACAGCTGTAAGTATATAAGGCAAAGCTTATTTCCGTGGGCACACAGGCAATGTCAGCAACTTAAGCCTATGATACAGGTCCTAGAGGAACTGGTGCAAAGAAACAGATAGAATTTGAGAACGGTCAAACATGCAAATGAATACAAATGGAAACATCTTCACTAAAGATATCTGAATATCTAAAGCAGAATGATTTTACCCTTCAGACCTAGGCCATTGTGATTAGACAGAAATACAGTTCTGTTTTGCATCTAGCAGATACGGTAATGGACAGTCCATAGAAGAACTTTTATACCATGGTACAAAGCTCTGTGGGACAGTTATTTTGTAAATAATACAAGTGCTTGTCCTATGGTATGGACAAGTAATTTCTTATTTAAAAGTAATAATGGTGATGTGTTCTTGTTATCTTTTGGATATCAGCCCTTTGTTGGATATAGGGTTGGTGGATATTTTTGCCATTCTATAGGCTATTCTGTCTTGTCCTATTGATGGTGTGCTTTGCCTTGCAATAAAATCCTCTATAAATTAGATCCCCACATCTTTCTGCTGGATGACAAATGTTTCTCACTGTGAAAATGCTCACAGCATTATCAATATATTTGAAAATGAACAAGGTAAAATTTAATCTTATCCTTCTCCCAAAACCAATATATAGTTCTGTCTCCCAGAAAATAATATAGTAAATGCAATAATTCTTTAATTTTCTCAGGTTCAAAACATCAGATTATCTTGGAATCACTTCTAACTCTCCTGGGCACTTCTGACTTAAACCATTCTCAAATTAATTTTCACTCACAAGCACCTGTATATTCTTATCTACTTCTTGCTCAAAACATTTTATTACACCAATACAATATGATTTCTTTTAAAGAATTAAACTTTACCATCCCCAAATGGGTTATTAATTATTCTGCTCTAATCTTTTTTTTTTTTTTTTTTGAGACAGGGTTTCTCTGTGTAGCCCTGGCTGTCCTGTAACTCACTCTGTAGACCAGGCTGGCCTCGAACTCAGAAATCCACCTGCCTCTGCCTCCCAATTGTTGAGATGAAAGGAAGAAAGAAAGAAAGAAAGAAAGAAAGAAAGAAAGAAAGAAAGAAAGAAAGAAAGAAAGAAAGAAAGAGAAAGAAAAAGCTCTAATCTTACTGAATCCCATGCAATGGCTAATTTACAATCTATATTTTAAAAACTTCCTCATAAATACTTCTATGATCTTGTAGCTGGCTTTTGATATCTAACAGCACTTTCTTTCCACTATCAAAAGTATACGCTTTCTCATTTTTATAATTACAATAAATATTCAAAAGGCAACCATTTAATGTCTTTGCTCACAATGGAGATTATAAGTATACCATTTCACAAATTAGATCCTGAACATTTTGATTTGCATTTGCCTGATGAATAAGTGTGTTAAACATTTCTTTAAGTACTTCTTAGCCACTAGAGATTCCTTTGCCCAGAATTTCCTGTTTAAATCTATACATCATTTTTAATTTGGTTATTTTGTTTGCTGGCGTCTAATTTCTAGAGTTCTTTATAAATACATGAATATTAGCCTTCTGTCAGATATATGGTTGCTGAAATCTTTTCCCATTCTACAGGTTGCCGTTTTAATCCTACTGATGGTGTCCTTTGCCTTTCAGAAACTTCTCAGTTTCATGATGTTCCATATATCAATTGTTGATCTTAGTGCCTGAACTTTTGGTGTTCTTTATATATTAAAATCAGTAAGTTTTCTCCTGTGCCAATGCATTCAAGGTATTCCCTACTTTCTCTTCTCTTAGATTAAGTGTCTTGTTTTATATTGAGTTTGAACCACTTGGACTTGAGTTTTGAGTGGGATGATAGATATGGATCTATCTGCATTCTTCTACATACAGATATCCAGTTAGACAAGCACCATTTGTTGAAGAAGATTTATTTATTCCCAATTGTATAGTTTTGGTTTCTTTGTCAAAAATCAAGTGCCAGCATCTACCTCAGTTTGCTTTTGGGTCTTTGATTCTATTCCATTGATCAACCTGTCTCTTTTTATGTCAATTCCATGTAGCTTTTTGTTACTATTGCTTTGTAGTACCATTTGAAATCATGGATTTTGATAACTTCAGAAGTTCTTTAATTGTACAAGATTGTTTTAGCTATCCTGGGATTTTTATTGACATTCTATTATATACCCATCAGAATGGCTAAAATCAAATATTCAAGGGAAAGCTTATGCTGGCAAGGATGTAGATCAAGGGGAACGTTCCTCCATTACTGGTAGGAATACAAACTTATACAACCACTTTGGAAATCAATTTGGTTGTTTCTCAGAAAATTGGAAATACTTCTACCTCAAGACCTAGCTATACCACTCCTGGGCATATACCCACATGAAGCTTCACCATACCACAAGAACATGTGCTCTACTATGTTCATAGCAGCTTTATTTCTAACAGCCAGAAACTGGAAACAATCCAGGTGTCCCTTAACAAAAAAGTGAATGCAGAAAATGTGCTTTATTTACACAATCGAATACTACTCATTTATTAAAAACAAGATTATCATCAGGAAGGTAACCCAGACTCAAAAAGACCAAAATGGTATGTACTCACTTTTAAGTGAATATTAGCCAGAAAGTACAGGATAACCATGCTACAATCCACAGACCCAAAGAAGCTAAGTAAGAGGGAGGGCACAAGGGAAGATGCTTGAATCTCATTGAGAAATGGAAATAAAATTGGCATGGGTGTATATGGAGGGAGGGAATAACGTGGGAGATGGGATGGAGAGGGAACAGGAAGGGTCATTTCTGGGAAGGATGGAAGGAGAGAGACTTGTAATCGGGAGGTGGGGAGAACTCTGGGATGAGCTAGAGACTTAGGACAATGGAACCTCATAGGAATCTATGAGGATGGTCCTAGCTAAGACTATTAGAAGTAGTGGCTATTGAACCTGAAATAGCCACCTCCTGTAACCAGGCAAGGCTTCCAGTGGAGAGATGGAGACACCAACCCAGCCATAAAACCTTTGACCCACAATTTGTTCTACCTATAAGACATGCAGGGACAAAAATGGGGCAGAAATTGAGGGAATGATAAACTAATGACTTTGCCAACTTAAGACTCATGTCATGAGAGAGAGCCAACCCCTGACACTATCAATGTTATTCTGCTATATTTGCAGACTGGAGTCTAGCATTATTGTCATCTGAGAGGTTTCACCCAAGAGCTGATGGAAACAGATGAAGAGACCCATTGCCAAACATTAGATAGTGCTTGGGGAACCTTATGGAAGGGGCTGAAGAAGAATTGAAGGAGTCAGAGAGGTTATACCACAAGAAAACACAATCAACAAACCTGGGACCCTGGGGGCTCACAGAGACTGAACCACCAACTAAACATGCATAGGATGGACGTAGCCCCCCACACATATGGAACAGTCCTGCAGCTTGGTCTTCATGTGAATTCCATAGCAGCAGGAAGAGGGATGGTCTCTGACTCTGATGCCTGCCTTTGGATCCATTTATCCTAATTAGGCTGCCTTGCAACTTTATATGCCAAGATGGGTTGAAAATCATGGGAAACCTCAGCTTCTCTGAAGAGAAAGGGAGAGGGGATAGGAGGAAGGGAAGGGAAGGGTAGTAACACAGAGTAGAGAAGAGAGAGGAAGTTGTGATCAGGATGTACAATAAAGAAATAAATAAATTAATGAAATAAATTTGCAACATTTTATCTGAAAGATAAAGGTCAGAATAAATAATTATAACATGTTAACATCTTTGTACTCTAGTAGGAATGGTTCCAGTCCTCTATGGAATTACTTCAGTTTTTCCTCAAAACAGTAACCTTAGTATCATTTGTATGATCTCCAATTTATCCATGAGGAAACAGAAATGCTGTGAAGTTGACAAACTACCACAGCTATGAACAAATAGGATTCTAAAGGAAACCAGGCATGGTTAACTTTAGAATCTATTAATTGATTAACCGCACTTTATAAACTGCTGTAGAACACACATATTAGTATCTAAGTCCCCTTCAAAATCAAGAATGGCATAAAATTTGAAGTGAATGTAGGGAGTTTATAGTTTAAGCTTTGGGGAAAATTATTATAGTCAACTAAAAGGATCTGAAATTTAAGAATTTAGAATCTTATAATCTTATTCAGTGTTAACTGTATACAGGGAATAGTCCTAAGCATAAAAATCTGGAAGTGAAGGATATTAGAAGGATAAAGTAAAAAAAATTAGGACATTGTTATGCTAAGAGAATATATTTTTCATGGACTCAATGAGATATTGGAGGGATTTATAGATATAGTAGAGACTGTACATAATTCTTATAACTGTCTGGTGATATGGCTAAAATGCATGCTAGCTCAACAATGACATAGTGAGTAGTGAGTATAAGATAATAGATGGAGACATTGTGAAGAGAATGATACATTATACAACTTCAGTGAGAGAGAAAGAAAAATGTAGGAAGACTCATATACATATATATTCATTAGATATTATTTGTACATATATTATTAGTATATATATATATATATATATATATATATATATATTAATTGATAGAGAAAAAATAAAGGCATTGTGTACAATACCCTTTAAAATATTTGAAGCATTGAATAAGAAGGAGACATGGCCATTATGAACCCTCATCAGCCTTCTATTTCTTAGGCTCTTTCTGTATATGTATTTATCCTTCTTCTCTACCATATGTCATCCTATCTAAATGGATAGTTCTCTCAATACATTTTAAATGACTATGACATATGTGAGAAAGATAGATTAAACAAGGAGGGGTTTTTAACTTTATGAATCACATTTTAAGGATTTTCAAAAGACTGAATATCTCAATGTTATAAAAGATTAAAACATATTCCTTTAAATGTCAGTGCTCACTGTGTCCTGCAGGGATTGCTCCTAGAACATGATGGTCTTTATTGATTATGGCTTCAGTTATAATTAACAGGAAGTTATTTCTAAATTCAAATAAAATTCATTCCATTGTAAAATATCTTTAACCCAAAAAGACACAAAATATAACATGAATTTTAATGATTTTAATGACAGTATCATAAATAAGGGAACAAAATAAGCATTTGGAATTTAGAAATAATTGCACTAAATTCATTAAAATCTGTGTCATTTGTGTCAGTACAGTGCATAGAAACTGCAAATATTATGTGATTGGGGTTTTGTTTTGTTCCAAGAACATGCTACCTATTTGCATTTAAATCCAAGTAAAAGAAGAATGCTAACAGGAACAAGCATTAGCTTAAGGTTAGATTTGGAAGAGATTAAGTTCTAGGTTGGCCATAGGCACATAGTAAAACACTGTCTCAACAACAGAAAAAGAAAAAATAACTGCAAATGGGTTTAGTTAAAGGCTCTCCAGAGGCACATAACTGATATATATATGATATATATATATATATATATCATATATATATATGATATATATATCATATATATATGATATATATATCATATATATATATGATATATATATATATCATATATATATGATATATATATATATATGATATATATATATATATATCATATATATATATATTCCAAAGGAGGATTCACTCTAATGTCTGTAACACAAGAGAATCTGGTTAGTTCAATGACTACTATCTGTGTACTACAAAGGTTGAAAACCAAGCCTAGAGCTGTTCAGTCAACAAACCTGGATACCTAAGCAGTCCCAATTTAGCATTACAGACTGAAATGGTTCCTGGTCTTCAGTTCATGTTGGAAATCAAAAGAATTGACTCTCTGTTTCCAGTGGAAGATGGCAGTGGCAGCAGCAGAGACAGATGCAACAACTAGGAAGCAAAAGTGAGCAAGAGAGCAGCAGCATGATTTCCTCTACAAATTTATATTCATATTTATATTTATATTATTTATATTTATATATGTACAGACCTGAGCTATTCCACACTTGAGTCATAGATGTTCTTCATCTCCTTCCCAGTAGACAACAGCCAATGCTGAGGTATCTAAGAGGTCAAAGTGACCTCAAGAATAAGAAAAATAATGTTCAATCTTAAGTGGGAGATCTTTAGCAAAGCAACTCCTCGCCTTGGTGCCAAAGTTTAGAGGAGGCCATAGGGCAGGAGACAGAAAGAATGTGAGATCCACTTAGATGCAAAGGAATGCACTGACATAATCTTCTGGATATGGCTTTATACTCATAAAATCACAGAAGCTTTGCTTACCTGTACAAGACTTTCATAAGATCAAGCCACCCCTTAATAAGAACCCTGTTGGCACTTGACAGTTTCTGGGTGGACAGTGATCATTATTTTTGAGGAAGTTTTCACTGATAGATTTCCTATGCTTCATGTCTGTCTGCATATCTGCACACTTATGGGCAGAGCTAATTAGCACTAATTGGATTCAATGAGTTGTTCTTAAAAAGACATGCAGCTGGGAGGGATATGAGAGAAGTTGATGTGAAGAGGGAATATTGTTTCATTATATACATACTTGAAATTCTCAAGTATAAAGAAAAATTATAATTAAAATATAATTATGTTGGAAATATTCAAGAGAGAGCTCTATGTGTGTATCTGACACTCCAGAAATAAATATGATTCACCCTTAGGAGTGATCAAACATTTAATGGAAACTAAAGCTTGGAAATGTTTGGTATGGGTTAAGTAAAACATTATTGCCTTGACACACCTACTCTGTCCTAGGCTCCTGATCAAGCATATTTAGTGCAGTCCACAAAACAACATATCATCTTCTCCCCCCAAAAAATAAACTCACATTTTCACTAATGTTCCCCAAAACACACTTAGTGGTTATCTGAGAAACTCAATGTAATAGGAAATTCAACTTAAGTCCCCCAAGTGTATTAGGTTTCATCTACTTAACCACCCTTTAAACCCATGTATAGTACCTACAATGACAGTGATTATAAATACTTAAAAGAAATAGAGCTGATAAGGAAGATGAAGAAGAGTCAGGGTTGTAGGAAGAACTTTTAACAGTATTTGATCAAAATAGATAGATTTATGAGAGCTTTACCAAAAAGAATGAATTGTCCAATCTAACGTGAGCCAGGAAAAATTGGGATAAACCAAGGACTCAAATGTTCCTATGGGATTAAGGGACTTGGAGGAATTTAGGGATCTTTCCAATGTCCTTTTAGTATAATATTGTCTCTCCATTTCGGTTCACAACAGCATTTAAAAGCACCCAGGGAGATAATTACGGTGCACCGTGTCTCCATGATGAACTCTTGGTATCTGGGGAATTGCCACCATTTCATTAACTGCCATAGTTATTGGTACCTTGCCCATGCCCTGGTTTATAACTTCCCACCCATGCTCATGAAAGGAACTTTATCAAAATCAAGGGTTTGTGTACATACAGGAGGCATATGAAAGACAAAGAAGGATTTGTTGGGAAGAAGAAAGGCTGAGTGGCAGGAGTGGAAGAGAGATGAAAGAAGACGTTAGTGAATAAAATGACCAAAATTCCACAATCAACATCTGGCAAAGCTAATTTCCCTCAACATGAAAATCTATTGCTTGCGACCATTGTCCAGCCACTGTCAAGGATGATTCCTGTTAAATCACTGCTGCTCTTTACTCTCTGTATTCAGCTTCAGTCCCATTCTGCTCCTTGTACTGTATGTATCAGAGGCTATCACCATTTAGTTTCATATTAAGACTATTGCCTGGCTTTTCATCTACCTGGAGTTTCATTGCTGTCTTCAATGCCTACTTCAGATTTCATTTAAACACCAGTAAGAACTTTCTGCATACCTCAGCATACTCCTGTTGGTTAACACAACAGTCTTTCTCTTTCTAGTCAAGTCCTAACAACCAGTGCTTAAGATACATCAGACATGTAAGAAATATGTGCTGAATATATAAAAACTCTAATTGGTTTTCTGTTGAAATGTGAGAATTGAAATATCTTTCTTCTTGTACTTTTACTGTCAGTGAAGTAAGGAAAATGTCAAAAGTAAACACATACAGTCATTAGTGAAAGTTGTAGAAACAGATTTTATTCAGAAACTACTGACAGGAAAGAAAAGAGCAAGGATCTGTTAAAGTTAGTTCAGATAACCTGATGTTTTAATGAAAGAATGTTGGTGTCAGAGGATATATGGAGGACTTGAGAAGCATCAAGGATGTACTAACCAAGTAAAGTAGGAAGTGGGTTTGACCTATTTGTACATCTTTAGACTTGCTAACACTGATTAAAATGAGACACTTACCATACCATAGAGACTGCAAAACATTTGTTCAGAGTTAGCCTGGAATGAGTTTTCTCTGGCATCCAATCAGCTCACGCTTAGAATATGGAAATCTAGGCATCACATTAATTCTTGTTATTGTCTTATTTGGTCAAGCTTGAGACTGTTTATGAAGAAAGTATGAACATCAATAAAATATTTTGGATATGAGCTAAGCCTGTTGTTGGTTTGATGGGCTATTTTTGTTGAGACAGAGTAAAAGGATGTGAGAACAGCATGTGACAGACAGATGCTGAAGATTCATAAAGGAGGTAAGGAAGAAAGTTGTCTGGAGATAATAAAAGAATTAGATACTAGTCAGTTGAAAAGAAGAGCCCAGTAGTATCATGAACAACCTTTGCAATATAACTAAACATAAGGAGCATTTGGGTAGAAGAATACTAATAAGGGTAATGCCCTTCTTTCAAGATATAATTTTTCTGGACACAATTGTGGGTTATATATAGAAAGGAGAGTGGCTGACAACCCAGCCCTTTAAATTGGGTGGGCACTCTGAAGCCATGCAAAACTTCTGAAATATCATAGTAGTTACTAGTTAAAATCAGGCAAGAAAAAAAACCTGAAGTTGCGGGGTTGAAGGTACCCTCATTCTGGCAATGGCAAGGGCAGACATTTGTTATAGTCAGGAGTGATGGCATATACCTATAACTCAGTACTCCAGAGACTAAGGTATTAAGAAACGAACCTTGAACTCAAGGCAAGCCTGGGTTACATAGTAACTTACAAATTTTTTCTGGGATTGTTTCATTGTAATGTGTCTCCTGCAGTTGGCACTCTTTGGGGGAAATTGTGGAACACCTAAGAGGTGAGAGTGGCTACCTTTGTCAGTCAATAGAGGTGTTTTCTGGGACTATATCCTAATAGGAGCATGTACTGAATCTCTCTCTTATTCTCTAGGGTAGTGCCACCCTAAAGAAAAGGATTTAGCCTTCACAGTTGCATAAACTAAGAGCAAACCCAATTTTAGCTATCTCTTTTATAATCTTCCTGTGTCTTCCATTTTTTTCTGTTTTCCTTGACTCTGTCCCTTGCCAAGAGATTTTCTCATTTATTCAACAGCCTAAAAAACACGGTATGCAAAGGTATGAGTAATCCATTTCTACAGAAAATCTTAACCATTTTAGAAAGTAAGAGGTTGCTTTTCTGACCTTTCGAGACAGAGAACAGCACTCAAAACTGCGAACAGATGTTATGAATCTGAAGTCATATGTTACTTCCAAAATTTATGGTACCTGACTTAAAAGATTGTTCTGAACTATCTTTTGCTGTTTTCAGCAAACAATGTATATCTAATTATCACAGTGGGAGAGAGAGTGTGTCCATGTACATGCAAACATACCACGCACACACACACACACACACACCACACACATACACACACACACACACACCACATCCACAGGCATGCACACACAACACATCCACACACGTGCACACACACACACACACACACACACAGATTTTGTGTCATTGTCATGAAGGAGTACATAATTTAAGATTAGAGCTATGTCTTAAGTTTACCTATGCTGATGATATAGAAAATCAAAACACAGTAATTAGGTTAGATGGGTTTCTTATAGGCAACTTAGAATTAAAGATACTGATTACCCAGTCATGATTGCAAGATCAGGATAAATTTCAGCTTCTGACGGCCAGAGATACTTACAGAAAAAGTCATTTCCATAGTTTCCTATCTATGCTGCCATGTGACCGACAGCAAGCTTCCCATCAAGACCAAACTTCAGTCACGATGTCTGTTGTTTGTTCACAGAGAATAAAAAAATGTTTACACATAGTGCCAGCCTGTCTCAAAGGAAAGGGGGTTGGGGTAGTGATTTGGTGGTGACTGAAATTGTATGACAAATTTTAAAGTGTTTCCTAAAGAGAGAAAAAGGGTAGGATGTTACTAAATGATATTTAGTAGTTCCTCAATGGATATATTTTAAATAAATTAGAGACACTTTTAGATACAGAGTGACCTGTTATTCTGTCCTATCTGTCTTACTTGAGTATACACCAGGATTGATGACAAAAGTATATAATTCTCAGTCTGGAAAAATCTTCTAAAAATTCTGAGTTTTATAAATAGGCAAAATCATAGCAAAAAGACATGTGTATATCACAAAACAATTACTTTACACTAATCATTGGTAATATCACTGTAATATCATTGGTAATAAAGGTAATATTTAGGTAACCACAATTTTGTGCAAGACAATTCCCTAAGCATTAAATATTCATTAGATCATTAAATATTCATTTAAATATCCTAATATATATTATTATCATCACTATTTACTAGAAAGGGCACAGAGAGTTTAAGTACTTGATCAAGAACATACTTCAGCTGTGCCTGGGCCACCAGGAGTCCATAGCCAACGAGCCCCAGAGAAAGATACCCTCCCAGGAGCTTGGAAAAGCTGTAAGTGGGGTTAAGGGGAGCAACACCTCTCACCCAGACCCACCCGGATCCACCGGGATCCAGAGCCTGAGAATCCTGGGCCAGGAAACCTCTGAACCTTTCAGTTTCATCTGTGGGAGGAGACTTCTGCCTGGGCCACCAGGGGCCTGTGCCTGGGGACCTCAGCCTGGGCCACAAGGCTCCAGGAGAGAGCGGGTATCCCAGGAGTGCTGACACAACTTTGAGCACAGGCAAAACCACCACATCTGTTCAAACTCACTGGATCAAGAGGGACCCTTGCAGAGCCATCAGGACATAGGAACCAAGGGACAGCTGGGGACAAGATCCTGTTGATTTCTTTCTGCACCCCAGAGGGGACCCTGTGCCACAGCTCTCCCAATCCAAACACCTCTCAGAGAGAGCTGGTCTTCAAGGAGTACTGACACAAAGGCCTGCAGGAGGGGCAAGCCACAACCAGACAGAGTAAGATCAGCTAACATCAGAGTTAATAAGATGGCAAAAGGCAAGGGTAAGAACATAAAGAACAGAAAACAAGAGTACTCGGCACCATCAGAACCCAGCTCTCCCACCACAGCAAGCCCTGGATACCCCAACACACCAGAAAAGCAAGACTCAGATTTAAAATCATTTCTCATGATGATGATAGAAGACGTGAAGAAAGAAATGAATAGCACACTTAAAGAAATACAAGAGAACAGAGATAAACAACTAGAAACCTTTCAAGAGGAAATACAAA
>CM052711.1:45222410-45237410 GCA_028551405.1 Uromys caudimaculatus
ACAATGGAGTACAACTCAGCTATTAAAAACAATGACTTAATGAAATTTGCAGGCAAATGATGGAATTTGAAAATATCATCTTGAGTGTGTTAACTCAGTCACAAAAGAACGAACATGGTATGTATTCACTGATAAGCGGATATTAGCCCAAAAGTTCAGAATGCCCACGTTTCACTTAACAGTAACCACTGGACTGAGAGTGAGGTCCCAGATGGAGGAGTTGGAGAAAGGTCTGAAGGAACTGAGGGAATTTGCAGCCCCATGGAGGGAGCAAGAGAGTCAATGGGCCTGAACACCCCCCCCCCCCGGTCGTCCTGGAGTTTGGACCACCAACCAAAAAATACACATCTATGGACCCATGGTTTGGACCATATATGTGGCAAAGTATGACCTCGATGGCCATCAGGGAGAGAGAAGAGGCCCTTGGGCCTGAGGGTGTTAGAGGCCCCAGTAAAGGGGAATGTCAAGGTGGGAATATGGGGATGGGTGGGCGGGTGGGTGGGAGGTGGAATTCCCTCATAGAGGCGGGGATGGGGAGGGGATAGGGGGTTTCCAAAGAGTAGAACCAGAAAAGGGGAAACATTGGAAATGTAAATAAAGTATCAAAAAATAAATTAAAAAAAAAATTAAGGAAAAAAAAAAAGAACATATTTCATTAAGAGAACATCCCATAAACCCTGAAAAGCTTTAGAATATGAATTTTTATACGCCATTTTTACTATGTAAAATTATTATATGATGGATTTCAAATGGACATACTCTATCAAACTGTCAAAATACAACAATTATGTAACTATAAAAGTATTACATAGATACAGCTTAATGAGTTTAAAATACAATATTTGGGTTTAATTGTTAAAATATATAACTTGTAATACTTGAGGGTTAGCATGATGCTAAGATATGAGAATAAGTAGTATTTAACCTCCAAACATAATCTTTCTGGAGTTCTCGATATTGGTGTAAGTTGCAGATTTCTAAAAATATATGTTTCTATTATCATACTATTGACAATTAGAAATTATTCAGTTTTGATAAATAAAACTGAGGATTTGGAAGAGTAATATATAACATATATTTGAAGGTTTACTATATAAAATATGAAAGTTTAATGACAAGTCATAGGATTAATTTTTTTCTTTTTACTTTTTCTCCTTTTCATTTTTACTTTTTATTTTTTTTAACTTATTTTCTTTATATCCCATTCACTGCTCCATTCTAGTCACCCTCTCCCACAATCTTTCCCCCATCCTCTCTCCCCTTCTCCTCAGAGTGGGTGGGCCCTCCTGGATATCCCCTCACCCTGGCACATCAAGTGTCTGAGGGGCTAGGTGCATCCTCTCCCATTAAGACCAGACAAGGCAGCCCAGCTAGAACATATCCTACACACAGGCAACAGCTTTTGGGATAGTTCCCACTCCAGTTGTTTGAATCATACACGAAGCCCAAGCTGTACATGCACATCGACTACATATGTGCGTGGAGCCCTAGGTCCAGCTGGTGTATGTCTTTTGGTTGGTGGTTCAGTCTCTGAGAGCCCTAATGGTCCAGGTTGTTGACTTTGTTGGTTCTTCCTATGAGTTCCTGTGACTTTGGGGGCCCACAATCCTTACTCCTGTTCTTCCATTAGAATCTCCAAACTCCATCCAACATTTAGATGTGGGTATCTGTATCTGTCTGAGGCAGCTCCTGGGTGAAGCCTCTCTGAGGACACCATGTTCCTGTCTGCAAGCATAACAGAGTATCATGAATAACATCACAGATTGGTTCTTATCAATGAGATGGGTCTTGAGTTGGACTGGTTATTGATTGGCCATTCCCTTCATCTCTCCATCCCCCATCCATGCATTTCTTATAGACAGGATAAATTTTGGGTCAAAAGTTTTGTGGGTGGGTTTGTGTCCCTATCACTCCATTGGGGTTCCTGCCTGGCTACAGGAAATGGTCTCTTCAGGTTCCATGTCCCCAGTGCTGTGAATCACAGATAAGGTTACCCCCATTGATTATTGTGTCTCCCTTATCTCAGGTCTCTGTCTTGTCCTGGAGATGTAGCCACACTTCCCCACCTCTCCACCTTTCTAAGTTGCAGATTTCCATTCATTCTGTTGGCCACCTCTCCTGTCCTTCCCCACACCTAGTCCTGAAACCCCCCACTCCCCTCACATCCCTTCTCCCATCCAGTACCCTCCCTCAACTAATTTTTAAACAGAATAGTTTGCAGTGGCAGCTTGCCAGGTGCTTAAACATTATCAAAATATTCATATTATAATATATATATATTCTTCATATATATATGGAATAATTAGCTAGTTTTACTTCATATTGTTATATTTATGTGCATATATATGTATATTATATGTATATATATATATATATATATATATATATATAATGTTTCTGTGAAATTGGAATGGGTTCAGCAATTATTGTCAAACTTGAGCTCCTAGGTAAACTTAAATAAATAAGACCTAAAAATGCCATGTGTTGCAGTGCTTAGCACACGTGGCCTAGCGTCTGAACTCAAGCCTACCCCTCTTTCTTCTTCCTTTTGTTCTTTAAGACCACCTCTTAAACCTCGCACATTGCTTAATGGAAAGCCATGAAATATGTATTTATTTGGAAATGAAAAGTTCTCAATTTTAGGTAAATCTGACCATTTGTCATCCTGTTTGTTTTGCTACAATAAAAAATCATGATAGTCCACATTCCCAATGAAATTTACTAAGGACAGAGAACTTCTTACTTAGATTTTACTACTTCCAAATAAATATAGTAAAAGGCTTTTGTGCCATCAATAAGATATTCTGGGAGTTTGTATTTAGAAGAATATCACATTCAGGAATAAACTGAATTTCTACATTAATCTTAGGCACAATATTAGTTTTCTTTTATAGATGAATGAAGTAAAGCTTTGAGTTTTAGTAGTAGAGATATGAAGAAAAATCCAGCTGTTTCTAGGTACATGTGTGTTCTATATTTGAAACAGGGATAGAGTATTACAAACACAGCTAGACGAATGCTTTCAACATATTTTACAAAGATGTATAAAATGAACTAGTGCTCAGAAATTTATTTAAATAATATGCATTGTTGTTAATCTGATTTTTTTTTTTTGGTAAATCTATTCTGCTGTGCTGCATGTAGTTATTTAATTGCATGACTGATTGTGATGGTCAAAAGTCAATTATATTCTGGATATATCAATGCTCCAGAGCATTGCAAAGTAAGGCATGTTTTGATGACTCGAACACAAGGCACCTAATAAAATTCAAGGAAAAGGAGATACAGTGAGAGAGAAATGCATGCTGACTCATTTAGAGAGACAGGTGCAGGAAGTTAGTGGCCCAACATCATGGTATTCTTGATTATTATACCTCTAGGGTTCTCGAGGATTGTTAGTATCTTTCTAGGAATAAGCTTTATTTGAGGATAATCAGAGTTAAGGTAACTCCCTCTCACTAAGTACACATACATGAAATAGGGACTGTCTAAGTCAGGATCCAAAAACCTATGACCTTGCAAATTTTGTTGTTGGAATATATTCAGTATGTGTATTGAAACTTAACTCAAAGTTAATTCAAAGTTAACTCAGTGGAGTATATAGGAATAAGAACCTAGAATTACATTTATATATCAACCTCTCAACTCCTTTAAGCTTAAAATAAATTTGCCATGTTTCTCTGTAAAACACGATTCATTTTGCTCTTTTTTGAATCTTTGGTTGGCTTTTCCATTTCTGAAGGAATTTACATGTGGCAGTGTTTTAAGCAGAGGAGAGAAATGCATAGCTAACACTGAATATTTCAGAATGGCTACATTTGGAAAAAAATGCTATAAACCTTGCTATACTTCACAGTGAAATTAAAGTACCTCAGAGAGAAGAGATGACAGCCAATTATTGGAAACTGATCTTTTGCTGTGAATAGAAGTTTATGTCATTGCACATGTTTAGAAAACATACCATTTTGTTTATGTCAATTAAAATCTAGAAACAAATCTTTAGTATATTTGAGATATTTTCAATTTGCTTAAACAAGTCTGTCATTGTAAGACTTATCAATACAAAATACCATATTGTGTTAAAGATAAAACCTATCCAAAACAGAGGCTATAAACTTCACAGATTTGATAAACTATAAAGACTATGTTATTAGTCATAATTGACATATAAGCAATTAAAAATGTGTTTTCTCAGCTTCTGGAGAGAAGCTTTTATTGATTTTTATGAGTAAACATTAAAGTTTAAAATTAAAAGGAAAACATTTAATGATTTGTTTTCTTTAAATCTAAAGAATATTTTCAGGGCCTGGGGAGACATCTCAATTGGGAAAGTGCTTTCTGCTTAAGGTAAGGACCCAAGATTTGTTAAACAGCACTATCTAGCTCCCTTGAGGATAAATGTCTCCATAATTAGAAAGTGTGTGTTCTATATGTCATGTGCTAGTTTTCTACTTAACTTATATAGGGAAACCACAATGACCTTGAAGATGGCAGGGCCTTCTTGACCAGGTTTAAAGATTTTCTAGTCATGTTTCTGCTGACTGGGCAACTACCCTGAACTGATACATGATAATTAACATTAATACTAAGCTTTATGTGTCAATTTTAGATTTTTAAAGCATTTTATGTGTGTATCAGTCTATGTATATATACCTGTACACAAAACAAACTTGTGCTCATGTGTCATGACAAAATGTTATTAAGATTTTTTTTGCATCCTGTCCCCCCTCAAAGAGCCATCGAAGAGAACTCTTAAAATCTGTGATAAGGATGCTGAAGTGTAGCTCTCCACAACTGTTGGTTTCTGGTAGGATGTGAGTGAAGAAGGACTCAATTTTCATTAAGGGGCTAACCACTAGAAATTTGGTCATGCTCCAGTGAGTATATGGGAAACACAAATTGGACTTGCTGTTGTTGTTGTTGTTGTTGTTGTTGTTGTTGTTTGTGAGAAGAGGATCACAAGAGTGGGAAGACAAACCTGGGAGGACTAGGAATTAAGTGTGATCAGGATGTATGATATGATATTCCCAAATAATCAATAAAAATATTATGTTGGGAAAAATTATTAAGATTTCATAATTATTTATCTTTTGGATTGTCTTGAACTTGCAAGTGATATTTTTAAAAAAAAATCAGATTTCTTCCCATCTACTTATGACCTTTCACCCCTGGACAATATTATTAAAGCTCTGGCGTTCAGTGAGATCACAGGACTCTTCCACCCTGTCTATGTTCTCGGGATTATCTTGGTGATCAGTAGAATGCCAGTGGACTTTAAATGAGAGAGTTTGTTTGGAAATATGCTTACCGAGCAATCTGCCTGTGCTGGTTTCTCTTAACGTGGTTGCTGATCCAAGGAAAACAAACACACACTGGCAAAGAAATTGTGAGCTCAACCTGACACCTCAGGCAGAACTGCCTTAGCCGACCACAGGCATGTGAATGAGATGCTCAACCAATTGATGACCATATTTTCGGGCATTCGCATCATACCAGTAGCTAAATAGTACCCCATATGTGGTACCTGGTAGGAACCTTATCACCAGTACCAAATGTTATGACACTTAGGGGTTGGCTTTTTCTTTAGAATAATGCACTTGAATATTGACTTTTGAAAACTGAGACTGTAACGGCATTTCACATTTGCTTGTAATCCTTAGACATAAAGTCTGTTGTATTTGTTAGACTCTTTGTGCTAGTTTTTCATCTTTCTTTTTTTCTTTTTTTCTTTTCCTGTTTTTGGTTGATTCTCCCCTTAGACATTCAAGTTTTAATTGATAAGCATTAAGGGCTAATATAATATTGTCATAAGTAAACAGCTTACTTTTAATTGTAGTGACAAATTATTCAAGAATTAATTATAGATACCAATTTTCTAATAATTTTTAGTGTAGGATCTCACACTATCTTTTATTTACTATGGTATTTAACTTTTTTATTGTGTTAAAGGCTTAATTTTTAAAACATTTTAAAAAATTATATCTTTAAGCTGTTTTGGGGTTTTACAACTGTGAACAGATACCTTGACCAAACCAACTCTTATAACGGCATTTAACTAGGACTGGCTTACAGGTTCTGAGGTTCAGTTCATTATCATCATTGGAAGAAGCATGGCAGCATCCAGGAAGGCATAGCACACGAGGAGCTGAGAGTTCTATGTCTTGTTCTGAAAGCAAACAGGAGAAGACTGAATCTTAAAGGCAGGTAGAAGGAGGCTCTCAAAGCCCACCCCCACAGTGACACACTTCTTTCAACAGGCCACACTTACTCCAACAAGGCCACACCTTCTAATTATGCCACTCCCTGGGCCAAGCATATTCAAACAATCACATTCTATTCCCTGGCCCCTATAGGCTTGTCCAAACACATGAATCTATGGGGTATATACTTAGCCATAGCATAATGCAAACTATGTTTAGTCCACCTTCAAAAGTCCCATAGTCTATAACAGTCTCAACAATGTTAAAAATCCAAAGTTCAAAATCTCTTCTGAGATTAATGTAATCACTTCCCTGTAATCCCTTATAAAATCAAAATCAAAAAGGCTGATCACATTACATCCAATATCACAGGATATACATTACCATTCCTGCATGAAATCCTAAGGAAATCCTAGACAGAAACCAGATCAAAAACAGGCTGGGCAAACTCCAAAATCTGCATCTCCATGTCTGATGCCCTGCTCCTTTTTGTTGTTGACTGCCCCACAATTCTGTCTCTTTGACTGGTTCTACTCCCTGTTAGCAGCTTTCCTCAGCAGGCATCCAATAGCTCTGACATCTCTAATATCTTGGGTTATCCAAGGAAACTTCAACTTTACATCTTGTAAAAAGGTCAGGGATCCACACCTGATTTTCTTGGCTCCTCCAAAGGGCTTGGTTCTCTTTTCCAGCAAGCTCATCTCTGACTGCACTCCTCTGCTTCTCTTCTTGGTGATCATCCCATGGTACTGGTATCCAAAGCCTCTCATAGGCTCCCTTGATGTTGCCAAGCCTCAACTTCTTTGCGTGACCTCTTCAGTCCCAGACTGTTAGCTGCAACTGAGGCTGCACCTTCACCAATAGCCTTCCCTGGCCTCTCAAAGTGCCAAGCTTCTGCTGTTCTCCTTGACCCCTTCACACCTTCAAAACCAGGACCACCTGGGTGATTTTTACATATTACAAAGTTCAGTACAGCATAAAGTACAACCTTAGTTATCTCTAGAACATAGCTTCTCTGTGCTCTCACAAAACACTTCCCAGAAGATTTCACCCCAGTGAGGCTGGTCTATTCTTACTCACAGCTAACTTCTTTGCTCCAGCTAAACCAGCACCAATTGTTCCATTAGGTCCTTCTATTCTTAACACTAAAACCAACCCACATGCCCAAAGCTACCAAGATATGCTTCTTGCTGGAGCCGAAACATGGCCCCCTTGTTCTATTATGTTATCAACAGCTTTCTGTTTTTCAACTCCTTCACTACATAAGCTTGGCTGTACTCGAACTTGCTCTGTAAATTGACCTTGGACTCAGGGATTCTGTGTCCTAAATGGTGGGATCAAAGGCATTTACCACCAGACATGAACTTAAGCTTTTTTTTTTAACCTAGAACTTACTCTATCCAAGGCTGGCCTTGAATTTAGAGATGTGTATGTGGCTGTTTCCTGAGATTACAGGTGTATACCACCATGCCTTGGCCAAAGCTTTTCATGGCCACTTTTCCTCAAGATCTGGATCAAAAGCCTGGGTCTTCCAGCCTCAAGATCTGTACCACAGTGTGCCCTCCATTTATTGATTGTGGGTCATTCCAGATTAAAGTCTCCAAATGAAAGCAGTAATGACGTAATGATGCCTAATATGATATAACTATTTGTTGTTCAAATGCAAATACGTAAACAGTAAGTTTAGCTGGGTGTGATATTGCCCACCAGAGTCACCACTCTCTTAATGTTTTTTATCTCCTTGAACATAGAATTTAGCTCCATTCCAGTTCCTGGTGCCCTTTTATTACTTGAACCACACATTTTGTATTTATTGTTTCTAAATTTGCTGTGCTTCATCAAAATGCTCTTCATGAGAATAAACCACAACACAGAGTCTAAACTGGATTGTTTTGAGACCTCCTTTTTCAATGCAATTAGTTTGACTCTTCACATCAATCTCAGGTAGATTCTGGACAAGAACAAAAAGCAGCCACATTCTTCACCAAAATATCACAAGAACACATTTCTTGATCACCTACTGAAATTCTTCTCCTCTGAAACATCTAGAGCTAGGTTTTCACAGTTCAAATCAGCCTCAGCAACAAAGTCTTCCATATTCCTACTAGAATAGCCCATTAAGCTCTACTTAAAACATTCCACTTGTGATGTTTTGAATATGCTTGGCCCAGAGAGGGGCACTATTAGGAACTATTGCCTTGTTGGAGGAAGTATGTCACTGTGTGGTGGGCTTTGAGAACCTCAGCCTCATCATGGGGGCCAGTCTTATACTTTTTGCCTTCAGAACAAAATGTAGAACTTTAAGCTCCTCCACTGCTTTCCAAACCCAAAATTCCCAAATCCACATTCTTACAAACAAATGGTCAGGCCTATCACAGCAATATCTTAGTCCCTGATATTAACTTCTGCCTTTGTTAGGGTTTTCAATGCTTCAAAGTAAAACCCTGACCAAGGCAACTCTTATTAGGGACAACATTTAATTGGGGCTGGCTTACAGGTTCTAAAGTTCAATTTATTATCACCATTGCTGGAAGTATGGCAGCATCCAGGCAAACCTGGTGGGCACTGGAGGAGCTGAGAGTTCTACATCTTGTTCCAAAGACAAACATGAAAAGACTGAATCTCAAGGGCAGCTAAGAGGAGAGCCTCAAAGCCCACCCCCACAATGACACACTTCCTTCAACAAAGCTACACCTACTCCAACATGAACATATCTTCTAATACTGCCACTCCGTGGGCCAAGCATATTCAAACTATCACATGAGAATGCCTTTGAGTGACTGCTTGGGTATTAGTTTGGTTTGTAGTATTTTGTTGGTGGTGGTGGTGGTAGTGGTGGTGGGTTTTTTTGTTGTTGTTGTTGTTGTTGTTGTTGTTGTTGTTGCTTTTTTTGTATGTTTGCAGTGCGATAAAGAAATATATATTAAAGATATAAAAATAAGTTTAAAGAATCAGAATAGCAGTCACAAGCAGAGGACAGTTTGCTTTTGCCTTTACATTCACACATAATGCATAGATACTGGTTCCCGACCACCACCAGTTCCACTGTCCTAAGTACACAAAAAGAAAGAAAAAACTTGTGATCTTGAAATTAGGAAGACTAACCTCTGCTTCCAACAGCAAGACTTAGTTGACAGTGAACATTTACAAGATGCTACCATGGCCTCTCCTAACAGAAAGCTGCTGAACTACTGAATGAAGAGCAAGTGACACAGGCATGTAGGGTTCTTGAAACAACCTGTGTGAACACATGGCTATAGCATGGCTGTGAAAATAATCCAAGAAATTCATGGAAGAACTTGATTTTCAGAGTATGGAAGAGTTCCTGCGATTTCCATTTGTTCCCAAGCACTATACACTATGACAATTATGGTTAGGTTCCCATTTAGGAATACCTATGGTGATAGACATCAAAAGAATGAAATGGAGTCTCTAAAAGAGGAATCTTTGGGCCATGGAGGTAGTTCAGTCAATAATCACTTGGACATGAGTCTGATCCCCAGTACATAGGTAAGAATGAAGGACATAGTGGAGAATGTTTGTAATTCTACCACTGGAGAAGTGGAAGTAGGACAACTTAGCCTAAGTGACAATCGATGGTCCAACGGGAGATTGTTTTTGAGAAGAGGTAAACAGTGTTTCGAAGGGGGTAACACACAGCCTACACAAATGAGCATGCACACACACACATGCACATACACACGGAATCTTTCCACGAATAGACACTAGACAATGTACCATAGCACTTTGTTCCTATAAATATTTACAAATGGTATGATTTGATATCTGCAACCTCTTCTCTCTGTCACAAGCCTAAGAGAAAGCTTTTATTGCAAATTCTCAGAACAAATCCAAAGCTGCAAGGGTCAATGTATCATCAGAAAGGCCATGCTCTACAAGTATTTCTTCATATAATGTAGGCTTTTCTTTTTAAAAGCTGCCATAATTCTAAGCAACTATTGGGCAACAACATTTTGCAAGCACTCTGATCCCAGCTATTTTGTGCATTTAATTTTATTTAATCTTTCCCAAAACATTGAGATATGTGATTTTTTTATATCAGTTTTACCAACAGAGAGATCATGGTCCTAAGGGTTTAATTTTCTTGTCCAAAATGACAAGAGATGCTCAAATAACAAATAGCACAATTCAATATCTCTTCACATAAAATAATATTTATCTTATTAGAGCTGTCTAAGACACAAAGTAAGGTCTTTAGGCTTGGTTTATAAATTCATTAATGTGTTTTATCACTTCTATCTGTCAATTTTATTTCATTTATTTGGTCAACTTTACAATTCAAGTTAATAAAATTGGTTTGAAGTAAGTCCCATTCAGCAGAAAGTTTGAAGCCTCCCAGTGATAGTTATATTTTAAACAATATAAAATGACAATGAAGAAATCCTAGAGCTCGTTATCACTCATATCAAGCACACAACATTTCTTGTACATTACATAGTGTGTGTATTTGCTTACATACACAAATATTTTTAGTAAGACTCTGTGGATAATTTTGAATTTTTTCTTTGATTTTCTCTTACTGCAAATAGTGTCTTACATTTCACATTAACAAATCAATGTACAATGACCTGTTAAAAATTATACCACATAACTAATTTATTTCACATTATTCTTCTTATGCAACTACTGCCAAGCACTCCTGTCTCTAAAACCTCCCCTGGACGGTCTGTAAAATTTAACACCTTTTCTCCATCCCAACTGTCATGGACTGCATCCACCATCTTCCTCCACATCACCATCCTACCATTTAATACAGATTTCCTATTTCTATTCTCTTCTATAAAAACACCCAACCTTCTGCCATGTTGGCAGTGCCATCACCCCTTAAAAACAATCCCTTAAGCCCCCCCACACACAAATGTGTAATATGTACTTGAGTTAGATATAGATATAGATATTTACTTAGCACATGAGCCTATTTCTTGTTTCAGAAAGCACAAGTCTCTGATTTGTCAGCAGAATCCCTGATATTCATTATAACTTTATTTCCATACCTGCTCTGTCTTCCTTGAATTACATCTGGATGCTTTATTTTAGGTTTTTTTCAGTTATACATCCTAACTTCGTGCTGTGACTTGATATGAATGTCTTAGAATCCTCCCCCCACACTGCCAAGCTATCAAAGCACCTAACCACAATATGGATGAGCTCATATGTTCATTACGTAAGAACATCACCAGCTAAGCCAGTAAGGAAGATGATAATCACAAGCAAGTGTCCTATGGCTTCTGTACATGTACATGTCTATGGCTTCTCACTCTTCTCCTAGTGTTTGCTTATTAATGCTCCAAAATATGTCTCTGCTTCCATTGGGCTTTAGTTATTTAGAACATTGTCTTATACCTCAAACATTTAACAAATAGATCCTTTCACTGACTCTGAGACAACGCTTCAAAACAAGATTATTTGGTTAGGCGACTTTAAAGACTAAAATTATACAAAAAAAAGAACAAAAGAAGAAAAATGTACTAAAAATATACAGCTGCCCATCTAAAAACTGCCTTTGCTATCTAAGCATAATGTAAAATGTGATCTCTCTTAAATCTTCAGCACATAACTGATTAGAAAACAATCTTATACTTTCACTTATTTAACTTGATAAGATTGTCATAATTATGATTCTAATTTATTCTTCTTTTTTACTCATACAGACCAGTCAACTAATCTAAAGTCACCTTATATAATGTCTGTATAGTGCTAGTAAAAAACAAAATCTTTCTACTTAATTTAAAATTTTAGTGTGAAAAATATCAAGATTTTTTTCTTGAAATGGTTAAATTGGCATTAAAAAACATTTCAGACTGAGCTTTTCACACCACAGTTGCACATAGCGATAGCTGTTTTATTTTTTTTAATGTGCATCCTTCCACTAAGTGCTACCACATGTTTTGTAGATTGCAACTCACTAATCAAAAGGGTAACCACGCTTTAAATTTGAATCAGTTTCACTTATCTTAAAGGTACGTGCTATTTTGAGTTTCCTGCACTTTTCAAATTTTTTCACCTCTAAAAAGTAAGTTGTTTCCTTCTGGCTATAATAAGCTGCCAACAACTTAAGCACGTGTTTCAGCTGGATCTGGAGTGGATAGGAAGGGGAGAGGAAGACTCTTCTCTGATGGTATCAGGCCTCTGGTCTTTTTGTTTCAAAATCTTACCTGTGGCAATGGCCATTCTCTGATGATTTTCAAGGTACTGTGATACTGTACTTTGGATAAATAATAACACACAAAAGAAACCCTCTATCATAAGTACATACAATATGCCAATAGAAACCTATGTGGACATGATGGTTATTGATATATAGCTTAAAATATCCAATCAAAATATATATTTAAGAAATAATAATAATTAGAATAGATTTTGGTACCATATATAAGCTAATGGCATAGAGAATACAGAAGAACCTAGAATTTAGAAATAGGGTAATGACTGGAGAGGTGGCTCAGTGCTTATGAGTACTTGATGTTCTTGCTGAGGACCTAGATTTGATTCACAGCACCCATATAGCAGCTCACAATCAACTGTAGCTCCAGTTCCAAGAGATCTAGTTAACTCTTTTGCACTTTCCAGGGACCAGGTGCCAGCCATGAATACAGTACACATACATATATACAAGTACAAGTCTGTGTGTTTGTGTGTGTGTGTGCGTGTGCATGTGTGCGTGTGCGTGTGCATGTGTGCGTGTGCGTGTGTGTGTGTAAAAAGTCATAAGAAGCTAAATTATTTTCTAACTCTATATATTGCTCCATTCTTGTAAGTGATACAAACCAGGTCAGAGCTCTAACCCCTACTTTGTTGTGGTGCTATGCTCAATGTCAGAATACATTTCCCTGAGAAAAAACACAATAAAGAGGAATATCTTCCCTAATAGCTTTATTATACTTATATAAGTGCTTCAGTTATAGCATTTTGTATGTAAAAATGCTTCTTTGCAAGTTATTTTTTAATTCACGAGTTGTGTCTAATTCATGTTTCTACATATGCTTTTTAAATCAAACAAAAATAGCAAAATGTATACAAGTTTGCCTCATGAACATTTTTAAAACATGACTGTCTTAGTGGACAAGGTGCACACAAGACTTTGAAAAGAGGAGAGAGGAATAATGAAACATTTTAATATAGCCTTGGCACCCACATTTATTTGGAACATTTACCAAAGGAGATTGGGTTTATTACATTTGTGCAAATTTGTGTTATTTATTAATGCAAAGTTTGCCTAACAATTGCAGCAATTTAATATCAGCCTTTGCAGAAGAAATATAGTTCAACTGGACCCTCAGGGGTAATGGATACCAGGAGACCTGTGTTAGTGACCTGCAGGGATGTTCTATGTTTGTCTCATTGCCTGAGGGATTAGCCAATTAAATACTCCCTGCCTGTGAACTGGTCAATTCAAAGAGTTGAAGGAAGATAAAATGCTTGCAAACTTAAGCAATAAGAAGGCAATCTTAAATAAGATAGAATAAGCAACCTAATGCAAAGGTAAGAAAGAAAGCTTGATTCTTCATGAATCAACAATAAACCAGAGGCTAAAAGCTAATAAACTTAGATGCATGTTGGAGAAAAAATAGAAGGATTAAATATGCTCTCACACACTCTGTACAATAAGAATCCTTTTGCTAAGACTGTTTGGAACTCATTCCTATCAGAAGACAGTAAACTAATAATAGTAATAATTGCCATGTCTCTAGAGTATTTTATAGTTATTTATTTAAAACCATGTTTATATTCAGTGATCCTAACATTACACAAATTTTTAAAATGTAAACCACATATATCCTCAAAAGACAATATTTATATCTTCAAAAAGGAAACAAAATATTTTAAAATAATTTATTTAGTAATTTTGCAAAAGGTTCTTATTAAGAATATTTAGATAGTTCTAATATAGCACTCAAAGTCCCATACTACATAGTATTTTAATATTTAGTTCAAAGAACTGTCATAACCAACATACCTGAAAACATTTGAATATTCAAGGAGGAAATGAACATTGGATATATTCATATAAACATATAAATAAGAACATATATATGTGCATACACAAATAATTAGGCTAATATTTGTTGAGACTTTCCTTGATAAATTTCTCTAGCCTTTCCGTCAGTATCCTTTGCAACCCCTTAGAAACGTTTTCTAGATGCGTATTTGTTGCTGCTGTTGCTTCAGACTGTATTTTAATCATAAGGTTGCTCCCTTTCCTTTTCTTAATCCAGAGCCTCCTATATACCCTTTGCAACAATTCTCAAAATGCATGACTGTTTTCCACTCGTTATTACCACCGGCATGTAATTATCTGTAGATCCATACATATGGATCTAAATACAGTTCATCACCTCCGTACAGTGTGAGCTGTGTGCACTTTTTTCAGGGCTGATCCTTGGCACTGGACAAACAGTTGGTGTGTTCTGAAAAAGGACAGCTCTCAGAGCCTAGCTTTTGATGTGAACAGCAGTGAATCTTTTTATGAAAAAAATATACTTATTCAACAAAATTTGTAAAATGTATATTAAATGTTCTCTTGTTGACAATGAATTATTTCTCACTTTGAAAAACAATGTCATCTTCATGAAGAATGATTTATTTACGTATAATTATTTTAAAAGTGAATTTCAGGTAGAATAAGATTAAATGTAATGTATGGTATTTTTCTGACCTACTAAATACATGTTCAAGAATAGGAGTTCCAGTTCTAATAGTTATTTTCACCTGAGGTCTCTTTAAAGAAATCTATTTAAACATGTTCATTTTACATAAAGGTTAATTTACTGAAATACCG
>CM052711.1:45239910-45255487 GCA_028551405.1 Uromys caudimaculatus
CATAGTTGCCTTCCAATCTAGCAATCCTTTTCCATGCATGCAACCAGAGAAATGAAAATATAGATCATAAACTAAAAGTTGCACACAATTATTTATAGAATTCATGAATGTGGTAGTTTAAAAGAAGAAATGGATAAATTGCAATCAACTAGCTAATAGAAAATGTAAAATGATTTAAATTTTAATTAATTATTTTGTTTATTTACATTCCAGATCCAGATGCTACCCCTTCCAGTTCCCCTTCCCATAGTTCCTCATCCTGTTCTCCTTCCCTTTGCCTCTGAGAGGGTACTCTACCACCCCACACCCTCCCACCCCTGCATCTCCCTTCCCTTGGTCCTCAAATCTCTACAGGATTAGGTACATCTTCTCTTACTGAGGCCAGACAAGGCAGTCCTGTGCTATATATGTGCCAGAATCCTCGGACTAGCCCATGTATTCTTTTTGGTTGGTGGCTTAGTCTCTGTGAGCTCCCTGGAGTCTAGGTTAATTGAAACTGTTGGTCTTCCTATGGGGTTGCTATCCCCCTCAGCTCCTTCAATCCTTCCCCTAACTCTTCTATAGGGGTCCCACGACCTCAGTCCATTAGTTGGCTGTAAGTGTCTGCATTTGTCTCACTCAGCTGCTGATAAAGTCTCTCAGAGGACAGTCATACTAGGTGCTTGTCTGCAAGTACAACATAGCATCAGTAATAGTGTCAGACTTTGGTGTCCCACACCCATTAGATGGATCCCAAGTTGGGCTGGTCACTGGACAGCCTTTTCTTTCCTTCAGTCTCTGCCCCATTTTTGCCTCTGCATTGTATGCAACAAAGAGAGACAAAGTAATAGTATATGATATAAAGTGAAGGAACTTTGAAAACATGCTAAATCAAGGACACAAAGACCCTAAGTTATCAAACATCTTTTACATAAAGTGTCTAAAATCAGTTCCTATAGATACAAACAGAAAATCGACCAGTGGTTGTATATCTGGGAGAAGAAAGAGAGGATGGGGCTCACTGCTAAAATGTAAAGGTCTTTTTAATTAAGGAATCACTGTATACCAAAAATACATCATGGTGATGGCTCTACAAGCCGGAGCCTACTAAGAAATGAAGAATTCCATACCTAACATGGATGTTGCACTGAATATAGATTGTTAATAATACGTGTTTTCTAAAATCTCAGTTATTTAAAAGGAGACTGGAGTTGAAAGTGTAAGATCTGAAGGAGACAGCAGCTCTATGTTTTCTCTGTTGGATAGTAGGTATTACTGCTCATCACTGAAATGACTGCTTTGTTTGGAGAGGGGTGGCTTGGATTAAATTTTGAATATGTTAGGCTTGAAATGCTTATGAAATATTTAACTAGGCAGATGAGTATATACAGAGAGAATACAGAGGTTAGGGAAATGTAGTGGTCCTTATCATAAAACTGCACATGGAAAACAAGGACTTCAAAATATGTGGAAGTACACAATAAAAGGATATAGACTCAGCTTTAAAGACTTCTGACTATAACAATTAAATTATGGAGGATAATTGGAAGTATCAAATGACCTGGAAATGACAGAAGTGCATAATTAAGAGAATGTTCTCAAAATTTTTAAGATGATCAAAAGTGGGCTGATTTGTCTCACTCATATTCACTTGTATGTGGTAAATATTTTTAATAGTGTGGCAATCTATAAACAAAATAAGTTATACCATGAACTGTGAAATATTGTATGTGCGATCTCCATTTTTTTGCTCCCCATTAACAATATAGATTGAGGTGTAAGTTGAGAAGCACCCAATTTATATAACATATTAGAATATGAGAAGTTTTTTTTTTAAAAAAATGATGCTCAATGATAATTTGATCAGATATATGATAAATAGATCCTCTCATTTTGATGGCTTTACAGTTTAAAAGGCTCTTGCTAGCTTTGGACTCAAGGTCCTCATAGCATCATGCATGTGCTCATGACAGCAGAGACAATTATATGGATGGCTAGGCTGCCTGTTTACCCACAAGCCATTACATGTCATCAAGTTCTATTTATTTTTCCTAGTCTATAGAATGTCAAAGAAAAGAGAAAAGGGCATTTTAAAGGTTAGTATTATATCACACCAAAGGACACGATGGAAGAATTTCTTTCATTTGAAAAAATACAGCCAGGGGTTATGAGAATGCTATTGTTTTTATTGCCATCTATTCTACTTTGTTATTTGATCTGGTTGGGGTGTGGCAGGGAATAGGTCACCTCTGTTGCCAATTTGATCTGTGGAGAGGTCAGAGTGGAGAGAAAAAACAACTAGATGTCACATGTGAGCACGGCTACCAAAAACAAGAAATATTACTGCAATTTTGACATTTCTTTGATAAGTCCATAAATCCCATGAATTAAATCATGATATAATCTCATAAACAAAAAAAATTGAGTTCATGTAAGATTCTGATCATCAACCTCTGACTAACATTCCTTAAAATGTCTGTCATGGTGCTAAAGGACGAATCTTGATTTATTTGTCCAGAGAACATTTGCACAAGTATTTGTTGCAAAATCACCATTTACAAAATTGTTATCATATACAATAGAGAAGAGTTCATTTTTAAAGGGTAAGAGTTCAATGGACAAAAAAGTAACCTGGGATGCCTCTTGGTGGACCTTCAGTCTTCAACTACAATAAGCACCACTGCATTTTACTGCTATCAAGAGTATACTAAAGAGCATTTCTTCAGTCATTTCCGGATGCCATTCAATTGATAGCTAAATAAGAACGAAAAATATTTCTATTCAACTCTGTGAAAAAGAGAAGGAGGAATAGGAGCAGGAAGATGCAGATGAAGGAGGAAGAGGAGGAGGAGGAGGAGGAGGAGGAGGAGGAGGAGGAGGAGGAGGAGGAGGAAGAGGAAGAGGAGAAAGAGAAGGAGGAGAAGAAGGAGAAGGAGGAGGAGAAGGAGAAGGAGAAGGAGAAGGAGAAGGAGAAGGAGAAGGAGAAGGAGAAGGAGAAGGAGAAGGAGAAGGAGAAGGAGAAGGAGAAGGAGAAGGAGAAGGAGAAGAAGGAGAGGAGAAAGAGGAGGAGGAGAAGGAAGAGGAAGAAGATTGTTATCACTAGTCCCTGAAGGTTGCATGTAAGGAGCTTTCTTCATTAAATAACAGAATACATCATGACAAATTGAATATATCTATTATGAATCTGCCTGTAAGAGGTCAGGAGGTAAGTGGGCTCATTGTCTTATGATCCTGCTTCTGATTTTTGTTTGGTATCTTTAATTGTTGTTGATGGTAGTGTATTTTTTTGCTGTTGTTTGTTTGTTTGTATCTGCCTGACTCTGAAATAGATAGGGTCCCAGATTAGTAGAAAAGTAAAGAGAAGAGTCACAACTAGGTAATAAAGACAAGAACTTACAAAATGGTTTGTTTCCTCCTCATCCTTATTACCTGAGACAAAAACCTGGTGGCTTAAAAAGCCTTATGGGCTTTTTCTTTTCACAGTAAAGTGCAGATTCACTGGTTTAACAACTTGAAGACTAAACTAAGACATGCTTAGACAATAGTTGTGGGCCAATCAGCCATCTTTTCATGCCTTCAACTTACTAACTCTAATTAGGGAATGAAGATCCTTCTTAATCTTGAAGGACAAGTTGGGCTTTAGCTTCTGAACTCCGCTTTACCCCCTCATTCCTTGAGGGGTGTCTCTATTGGCTTTCTTCAATTGCTATCTCTATCTATTCGTGTTTGCTGTTTTTGAAACTTCTCTGTTGCTACCTGTTGCAATCAACATTTTTTCCTGCCTTTTAATAATTTGACTGGCAGATGAAACAAACTTAATCAACACTCCTAGAAGTTACACTTTGAGGGCTAGCAGAGCAGAGGAACACATGAGAGCAAGATGACAAGGTGTAGAACTTTCAGTTAATAGATCTATATACAGCAAGCACAGAAGAAGAAAACTGGATCCCTATCTCATAATAAAACCAAATCCACTCACTGTTTGTGTGACTTTGAACTCCTATTACACTCACTGGCAAGAAAATAAGATGATTACTTGTACTTTATAGTCTAAAGCTGCCTATATCTATCTCCAGAGTTAAGACAATGATCACCTTTAAAATGAATGTGAAATAAATATCACAGATTAAATAGTGTCTTAGTGACTGCTCTATAGCTGTGGAAAGACACCATGACCGAGCCAGCTGAAGGAGGCTTTCTGACATATTCAGTCCATTATCATCATATCAGGAAGCATGGCAGCAGGCATGACAAGCATGTAGATGAGAACTGCATCCTAATCCACACTCAGAAAAGGCTTCTGAAACCACACCTCCAGTGACACACTCCCTCCAACAAGGTCACAATTTTTTTTGTTTTTTGCTTTTTCTTCAAAGTGTAGCTTTATTGAGTCCAGGTAAAAACTATCCATTAGATTTAGTAAAAACAAAACAAAAACAAAAATCAACAAAAAACCTGTCAGTGGTCTTTAAACTAGATCTCAGCCTATTGTGAAAGTTTTTTCTTCATTTAGTTGTCTGAGGTTAGAATATAATCTGTTAAACATAAAATACTTATTTTTTTTTGCTTAATGGATTCTAATGATAATTACATTCCTGTTGACAAATTGATAACTTTTTACTGATTGACACTCTCTAGACACTCAGTTGTCTTTGTAAGTATCAATGGGAAGAGATGAAGTTATGAATAAGGTTGATAAGCTTATCTATTTTTTTTAAATTGTGCATAAAATTATATCTAGTAAACTTATTTCTAGGAATTTATGTTGACAGAAATTGTATGTATTGTTGGATATCTATCACAGTATTATATACAATGGTGAATTATGAGAAACATGTCAAAATTAAATACAGAAATAATAAATTATGACATTATTTTTAAACATTTCTATAATAATTAAAATGCTATTTTCTAGGCTAAAACTTTAGAAGCCAATGTTATCATCATCTTATAATTTCACATTTTAAATATGATTAAAATAAATTAAATCACTTTGTAAAAATATTGTGCAATTGGAAATTATTTCTGACAGCTCAACTCTTACAGTTTTACAGACCATTCATTTTTTTCTCTGAAATGGCAAAGGAAGTTGACTTCAGTCAAAATAGCATACAACCTAATCTCATAAATCACACGTTTAATATTACTTGTTTTCAGTAGGTTTAGAAAACCTTACTACTGACACACTCAACTAGAAATAAGTTGACAACTCCTGACTAGATTCAGAGAAAATATATATTAGTCTTCTAAAATATACAGGACTCACATTCCTAATGTAACCATAAAATTCAAACCAAATTTACACAATATCTTTCCGCAAATCCAGCCCTACAAAGGATAATAGATGGAAAACACCAACACAAGGAGGAAAACTACACCCTAGAAAAAGGAAGAAAGTAATCTTCTTTCAACAAACCCAAAAGAATATAGCCACACAAACATAAAAATAACATAAAAAATAACAGGAAGCAACAATCACTTTTCCTTAATATCTCTTAATATCCATGGACTCCATTCCCTAATAAAAAGCCATAGACTAACAGACTGGATACATAAACAGGACCCAGCATTTTGTTGTATACAAGAAATGCACCCCAGTTACAAAGACAGATACTACCTCAGAGTAAAAGTTTGGAAAACAATTTTCCAAGCAAATGGTCTCAAGAAACAAGCTGGAGTAGCCATTCTATTATTGAATAAAATCAACTTTCAAATAAAAGTTATCAGAAAAGATAAGGAAGGACACTTCATACTGGTCAAATAGAAATATTTAATGGGTAACTTCAGCAAGTGTTATAGGTATCTGATGAATCTCAGTGTAATGGCCTTGGGAAATGCCAAGGAATGTTGCTCTTTGCTCGGAGTGAAGCTAACATAACTTCAAGGGAGAACATTGGAGGTATTTGAATTTTAAGGTCACAACTTTTAATTCTTTCAAATGGTGCCACTCCCTAATAACTAAGTATTCAAATATATGAGCCAATGAGGACCATTCTTATTCAAACCACCACATATATCCTGTCAGCAGCAACTATATATAGTTACTTTATTCATAGGGGAAAGCTGGAAGAAGCTGAGGAGGAGGGAGACTCTGTAGGAGAACCAGCACTCCCAATTAACCTGGACCCCTGAGATCTCTCAGACACTGGATCACCAACCAGGCAGCATACACCAGCTGATATGAGGCCCCCAAACACATATAAAACAGAGAACAGCTGGGTCTTGTTTCAGTCAGAGAAGATGCACCTAACCCTCAAGAGACTGGAGGCCCCATAGAGTTTAGAGGTCTGGTGGGGTGTAGGGGTAGGGACATCCTCCTGTAAACAGGGGTGGGGTGGGGAGGAGGTACGGGATGTGGAAGAGTTGGAGGGTGGACCTGGAGGGGAATAAAATCTGGAGTGAAAAATAAATAAATGAATAAATAGATAGATAGATAGATAGATAGATAGATAGATAGATAAATAAATAAATAGATAAATAAATAAATAAATGAAAAATTACCAATAGTTTACTAATTAGTAGTATATAAGAGTTGCGTTGCTATTGTCTCCATTACTACTGAAACTACCTCTCTGTCTAAGTAAGGTTGAGACTCAGAAATCTTACAAAACCAAGACTCCTTTGAGTCTCCCATGTTCTTGTAATTAACCCCTTCTGCATGTTCCAATGAATTTATTCTTTTAACAAGCTAGTCTTTGAAGAATCATTTATTTGACTTCTCGTGATACTTGATCTGCTATGAATAGAGAGTGATTTCTTCCAATGACTCACACACAGTTATATGAATTAGCTAGATTCAAAATATACAAATCTATGGATTCAATGGAGCACAGTTGCTTGTGTCTACAGTAACAAAAGGTCTTGTTTATGGACACTGTTTTGTGTCCTTTCCTGTGAAAATAGGACTACCATCTTTTGGCATGAGGATGGGCTCCAGGGCTGGGACCCTCAGCTGGGACCCTCTACATTTCTATAGAAAAACTGGACAAACGCTTTTATGAGTATTATCTTCACAAAAAACAAGATTCATATTGCTAGGGAATTCTTAAACATGCAAACCGTTGGATCCCATATCTGATGTATTGAAGTAGTAATTCTGTGTGATGCCGAGTTATAGGTGTTGACATACTGACGATAATCACACTAGAGACTGCTGCGAATTTGCTAACATGCCAAGTGAGTCTGTTTACTCATGTAGTCCCAGTTTCCATGCTTCTTCCTGTGTTACTATGTATGAGTCACCATACCACACACATCAAAATCATGTCTTCCACCCACAAGAACAACTTCCGTACGTTAATATCTAGAAATGCACTCTTTAAAATCATGGTAGTTGTGACAGATTTCCTGGTTATCAACTTGACTATCTCTGGAACGAACCTTAATCCAGAAATGGAGGGTTCACCTGTGAGCCAGATCTTGAAGATGGGAAACACAGGCTGCTGATCTGGATTTTAACTTAGATGACACAGGCTTTTGATCCAGATCTTAGATGTAGTGGCCATGAAAAGTTTAGGCCTGATCAAGGTGGTATATGCTTTTAATCCTAGGAAACAGAGGCAATCTGACCTCTGAGTTCAAGGCCAGCTTTGGACAGAGAAACTCTCAAGTAAACAAAAGCTTAGGTCCAGGTGTTATGGTACACACCTTTAATCTGGGCCCCACCTTCTTCTGGAGGCCTACATAATGATAATGGAAGGAAGGCTTCCTTCTTCTTCACCTGCTTGCATTCACTTGCCAGCACATCTGTTGGAACCTACTTCTACAGAAGATCAAGTGAAACACCCAGCCTTGTGGGACTGAGCAACTACTATATTCTTGGACTTCCCATTCACAGCTGCCTATTGTTGGGTTAGTTGTACTGCAGCACCTGTAAGTTATTTCAATAAATTATATATATATATATGTTCTGTGACACTAGAGAACTCTAATACAGAAGTAGACACTAGAAACTAAAACTAATGTAATTCAAAAGCTAACCATTCTCATATTATAAATGCTCAATAATCACATATAGCGAACAGTATTATATTGAAGAAAATAGAATTTGAAGCATTTTTGTCATTGCGAAATGTTTTTTTGGACAAGCTAAAAACGGTACTGAAGATACATGTTTTTAAGTACACCCTTTAAGCAACATCCACTAAAACCAATTGCTTCCATATAAATGTGGCATCAATCCAGAATGTATTGGATTGCAAAGAAAAGAATTATTTGCCCTTAACTCTCTTTTATAATGATTGTGGTTTTCAATTTTGGAATTCTGCCAGACAAGATGTTCTAGAGACAAAAAAAACAAATGACAAAACCCTTTCTAAAATCCACATAAATTCTAGCCAAGCATATTTTTTTTTTTCTTCCCAGTGCATAATGAAGCTGGTAAGAAAGGAGTGAGAAGAGAGAGCAATCTCTGAAGAACATGCAGACTTGCCAGCAGTGGCAAGCACAAGACTGGGTTTTCAGAGGCACTTTAATAACTGGAGGGAAATATTGTGATGGAAACAGCTCTGTAAACAAACCAGGGACAACAAAAGTCAACTCACTGAGCGTAAGAGAAAGATGGAAACAAACACAGGTGCAAAATAAAACATTTAAATGGTTTGAGATGATAAAGGCTTCCCTGAGAATTTTAGCCACAGTTTTACCCTAAGTAGAGCTAGCCATTCACATCTACTCTGCCAAAGTGGTTTACATGACTCTAGAATCTGGCAGATGCATATATGAACCCTCTCACAAGGAGATAAGTTCAAAACCAGAAATCTCGGCATTCCCTAGCATAGTCATTCCAAAAGCCTAGTATACATTGGTCACAACATATGACATGGGATATAAAAGAAGGAAAACAATGGAAGAAGCATGGCAGGGAGGGCTATGGCCTGAGCATAAAATGCCAGCAAAATGTACCAGCTTCATCGTTTGGGTTAAGGAAGAGCCTATCAAATCTGAAAACAAATGCAAGCCGATTGTTTCACTCAGAAAGTATAGGCCATTCTACCTTGCTGTTACTTTGCTGAATTGGATTGAAGTCCTCATGTCTATGTATAAGTTCTGTGTTGAAAATTAGAGCTAATTACCATGAGATGTGTGGGTGGTACCTAAGTTCTATCTTCACAATCCCACACTGTAATTTAAAACAATTTAGCACATTTGATAATACTACTTTTAAAATGATTGAAATAGTGAACCAGGTCTAATAAATACCTTCTGATCGTAATATTTATAGCAAATGATATATGCTTTCTGAAAATTTTTCAGAAAGAAAACATTTTCCAGTTAATTATCTCTATATTCTGCCAATTAGTCATTGAGTCTTCTTACTCTCCAATAATCTTTACTGGAAACTGCTCATCATGTAATAAAACATCAATATGCCTTTCTATCACCTTTTGGAATAAAGTAAAGAAACACAGCATACGTATTTTTTTAAAAATTAAAAGAATAAACCACAGTTCTCCATAAATTCAATTGATAAGCACCTAGTAGGTGCCATATATATATATATATATGTGTGTGTGTGTGTGTGTGTGTGTATGTATATGTATATATGTATATATGTATATATACATATATATGTATATGTATATGTGTATATGTATGTATACGTATACGTGTATATGTATGTATACGTATACGTGTATATGTATATGTATGTATACGTATATGTGTATATGTATATGTATGTGTATGTGTATGTGTATATGTATATATGCATATATGTGTATATGTATATATGCATATATGTGTATGTGTATATATATGTATATGTATGTGTATGTGTATATGTGCATATATGTATATACGCACATGTGCGTATATGTATATATGCACATGTGCGTATATGTATATATGCATATATGTGTGTGTATATGTAAATATGATATATGTGTGTGTATATATATATGGCCAATCTACTGTTTTTTTCAAGAATGTTAGATGTAATAATATTTAAATTATCAGGATATTAATTTTTGTCTAATTATATTAGTTAACATAAGATAATCTGAGTTCCTTATAGTTGGTGTGGTACATTGTGGATACAAGGTAATTACTTAAATATGAAAGAAATTAAAATTCTTGCTACAAAGTAGGTATGGAGCACTAACTAATACAAATTAAATGAAAGAATAAATAAATGTGATAGTTATGACAGCCAAATGGTTCATCGGGATTTGTATATATACCTCTCAGGTATTACTTTTTCTGTTTTTAGATATAAACCCTGTTGTTGTGTGTCTTAGTCTGTTTTCCCTTATTAAAAACAAACAATAAATATTGACTCATTTATAGCATAGAGGCTTATTCAGCTAATTGTTATGGAGTTTAGGAATTCCAAGTGCATGACGTAGGCCTCACTTTTTGTTACATTACAACTTGGGTGACTCCAATTATTGATTTTGAAACGAATTTAAAAGAGACAATACAAAATTCTATGGCTCCAGAGGCAGTAAAGCACTTCCACACTGATCTGCTGATGGGAGTATTAAAGCCTGAGGCCAAAGTTAGTAGTCATCCTATCTTAACACAAACTCTTAGGATTATTTGGTTTGTTGATTTTATACCAATTTAAATATTTTAATAATGCATTAAATTTATCCTGATTACTAATGGGCGTTTTGGTGTCATTTGTAGACACTCATCTAAGAGTGTCCACTCACCTCTCCCTAGCCCCAGTCTGCTGAAGATCTAGTCTGTTTAATGTTGGTAGAACTGACAAAAATATACACCATGAAGTTTAATTTTTTTTTTTAGATATGGAGGTCTGTAGAAACAGTGGAAGAATGTAATATCTCAGTCCAGTATATTAAGTTAAATAACATTTATATCATTTATTCTTTAACTAGAGAAACGTTGCAAACAAGAGAATAAACAAAGAAATTCAAAATATTATTATTTTTAGAGTTAGTATTGAGATAAAAAGAATCTTGAAATATTTTGATATCTTTTTAAGATTTTTTTCATCATTACCCATTTAGGGTTTAAAGACCTTCACAACAATAATTTGCTGAGCTATTGATTGCAACATATCTGAATATTCATTATCTTTATTTTAATAATTCATTTAAAAGTCCAATTAGCGTCTGTATTCGGGATTTTTCAGTTGGATAGCAACAGTAAAAAATACCACATGGAATTTGTGATTGATTTTCATTGCTAATACTTTTTGTTTTATGATAATGATAATTCTTCAAAAAATAGTCTATAGAATGGAAGTTAAAAAAATTTTCCATTCAATTTTATCCTCAGTAGGCACCAGTGAATAGAGAAATTCTGAAGTTGAGCATATCAAAATTCACACTAGAAAAACCATGCCAGAGTCTCCATGTAAAATTCTCTGTTTATAGAACTACAAATACAAATAATGATGCTTCACATTTTATAGCAATTCAACACAATGAGTCACATAACACATTGTTTTAATCTGAGTTAAATTACACTTTTGAAGGCAATTTTAATCAAGTAATATGGCTGCTATGACTGGATTAACAAACATGGCCTTAGTACACATGTGTAATCCCACACAATATAGGTAAGAATGAAGTAGCCATGTTTGAATGTGACCTCTAATCAAGGAACAGACAAAGAGAAGAACTGAGAAAGATTTAACAGAAAGAGTCAGAGATAGGTACACCCAGCTCTCTTGAGAAGAAACAGGAATGAAAGGCTACTTAAGAGAACAACAACACAGATGAGAGAAGATGTAAAAGAGCAGTGCAGGGGGGGGGCAGTTTTATTGTAATTATTTTACAAAGATATGTTTCAGGGGAAGATATAATGAGCCAGAGAATCAGGTGAGTCAGAAGATTAGAATTGATTTCCAGAGTGAGTTTGAGGCCAACTAGAACAATTCAGTTAGAAGCCAAAAGAAGCCAGGTTTAATTAGTCAGTGTGGAGAGGAGTTTGAGCCAGAACAACTGAGTTAAACCAGCCAGCCAGAGTTCAGAAGGAACTACAAAGAGTACGTTTATACAGCAGTAACTCTTTAGTAGCTGAAAAACTCTAGGCCTAGGTTAGCATATGGAGGCGGGAAGCTGAAGCCTTTAATGTCCAAGCTTGCAAAGCATTAGATTATACAGAGGCTAGAATCTTCTAGGCCATGGCCTAAAGATAGTCAGGTAGAAATGCTCTGGGCTCACCCCAATCCATGTATTAATAACGATTGGGTACAGCTATCATCTTACCAAGTCTTCAGAGAAATTAAAAGCAACATTTACATAGGGAGTATGTCATATCACCATTGTTTCCCCTATGAGGCCTCTCAAATCTATAGTAAATTCATGTGCTAAGAATTAACCGATTTAATAAACTTGGTAGTTTTAAGTTCCCAACCCAAGCTGAATAGAAAACTGTATATCAAATTACTAACAGATCATGGTCAAAATTTTAGGACTGAACTACAGACATACAAGCCAAGGTCATTCTTGAATTGTTTCATGAGTTTAAAAACTTATGTCATATAGTCCTTATTATGATAAAATCAGAATTAATGTACACAATGGATAATTAAATTTTTCGAAAATTTTGTGTTATGAGGGAGTGTTGGGGTTAAGGAAGTTGTCACAGAAAACATCTATACACCAATCTCAGGTAAGCAAGCGTCATTTATTGAATGCACATCATAATACTGGACATCTAGGACCACAAGAAGAAAAAAACTAATCATGGCATTAGTCTGTTCTCAGAGTAGACATTTTATGAATAAAACACATGTTCTAAAGTTTAAAGGGCAAGGAGGGGAGCAGTTGGCTTACTAGGCAAAGTATACCAGCTAGCCTTTATGCTGATGATCTTAAGAAAGGTAAAGGGAGTGGTGGATGGGTGGTGAACAGAGGAATTTCAAAACATTGAGATAACAGAGCATGAGTATTATAATAATAACTATTTGGTTTATAAGTAGCATTTCTCAGTGTCAGCCACAAAAGCCGCAGTAAGCTCATGTGTAGGTGCAGGAAGGACTGAGTGCTGGTCAGCTCTGATTGAAGCCATTCTAGACGTAACAGTTCATATTGACCTTTGATTTATGGGTACAACATAAAGCTTTGTGGACTTTCTTAAGATTGGCAAACCTCATACAGAACATTCAGAATGTACAGAACAAAACAAGGCATTTCCTCAGCCTGTCCTTAATTCATGTCACTTCTCTGTGTCAATGACTGGCTGGCATGTTACAGCAACAACATGAAATAGCTGGCAGGCATGGAACAAAATGGCTACAGCTCTTCTGGGTGTATGGATGGGGCTCAGACCATAACAGGAGAAAAACCTTAATCTAGTAGTCTCTACTATTATTCTTTGTGACAGTTAAATATTTTTGCTTCATAAACACTATTATAAAAACCTTGCAAACAACTTAAAACACTATACAACAAATTGATCAGACCATAGTCTTTAAAAATAATACCCTTCTATCCAGTTAAAAAAGGCATTTGGACAGGAAGCTATGAAGCTTCACACTAAATTTTATGATTTTCAGTATCAAATACATTTTATACACCTATCTGTCAACAAAAACAAAAAGTCAATGATAGAATTGGGACTGGAACAACAGTTAGATTTATAATTCTCTTTCATAACTTGTGTCTAGCACTTGCGTTCCATTCTTCCTCATGCTTTTTTATTTAGTTATTCTTGTTCTCTATTGTACATATTAAACTTTTGTGATGATTAATGTTGATTTTTGACATGACAAGCTTTAAAATCAGTTTATGTCTTTGGGTGTGTCCTCAAAGAACTCTCTAGATTAAGATAAGTGAGATGGGAAGACTATGTTAGCTGTGGGAGCTATCATTTCACGAACTATCTCTCATCTGGAAGATAAAAACATCTAAAATATTTCTTACATGAATTTAAAGTCTTTAAGGATTTCAAGTCCTTTTGTCTATATATGTTTTTATCCATCTTTCAAATCTACAGGTAGTGTACATTGCTGCTTCTCATTTCAAAATCTGTCAGTCCTTACCGGCTTCCATCTTCAGCTAGGAGGATCATGCATGTATCTTAATATCAGGTTTCCGTGGCCATGAAAGTTTTAAAAAGCATATCTTATTTACCCATGCCTCTCCCTTCCTTTGTTTGCAGACATATGTTAATCCATCTGCATTATAGTTGTTTTTATCAGCTATTTATCTTATTCCCAAATACACTACCTAGCTCTGATTCCCTCAAAGACTAATGTAGGTATCTTTATTTTCCTCTCAGAATGTTTATCTCTAACTTTGTCCACATTTTATAGAGTCATCACATTTTAATTAAATGCAATAATACTCATATTATATACCAATTTAGAAACCATGAGTAAAGTTCCAATGCCCACAGAAAAATGTTTGAGAGTAGCTTATCATTTAAAGAATCTTATAATGGGACATGTACATTTTCCTACTGCTATCAGGTCACTATGTGCAGGGCATATATTTTAATTCTCTAAATTTTAATACCTCCTACATTTCTTGATACCTGCCATTGTTCTTATTTCTTTGATGACCTCCTTCTTCTAACAAATTCCTCCCCTGCTTTAAGACTCATATCAATATGAAACGCTACTGATAAAGGATATTTTTCCCTGACTTGTACAGTAGATCCTCTGAACCCACAGTGCTGTCTTAGTAAATACACTACATTTATCCTTTTATTAGAGCTCTGTATAAATATCTCCTTATTCCCCTTAGAATTATAAAGTGTGAATAACATTTTGAAAAGTCACTTTATATCCTCTATGGTATACCTAATAGAAACATTTACTTACAGATACCAAATAACATTTGATAGAACAATGTAGGTATGTTCTCATCTGTCTGTCAATTCTGTGTATTCTGAAGATATAATTATAAAAATACCTCACTCTAGAAGGAAGACAAAAGGAAAGAGGGAAGATAACACAGAGTTATCACTTCTATCATGTTAATGAAAACTATGAAATCAAATTTAGATAAGCATAAACACACTCATGTCTCCAGATATGCTCAAACAGTAATGTATAATTTGCAATTAACTTCAAATTTTTTTTATATATTTATTTTTGATACTTTATTTACATTTCCAATGTTTCCCCTTTTCTGGGTCTCCTCTTTGGAAAACCCCTATCCCCTCCCACTCCCCGCCTCTGTGAGGGAATTCCTCCTCCCACTTACCCGCCCACCCATCCCCATATTCCCACCTTGACATTCCCCTTTACTGGGGCCTCTAGAACCCTCAGGCCCAAGGGCCTCTCCTTTTTCCCTGATGGCCATCAAGGTCATCCTCTGCCACATATGTAGTCTGAACCATGGGTCAATAGATGTGTATTCTTTGGTTGGTAGTCCGAACTTCAGGACGAAAGGGGGGGGGGGGTTCAGGCCCATTGACGCTCTTGCTCCCTCCATGGGGCTACAAATACCCTCAGCTCCTTCAGACCTTTCTCCAACCACTCCATCTGGGACCTCACTCTCAGTCCAGCGGTTACTGTTAAGTGAAACTTGGACATTCTAAACTTTTGGGCTAATATCTGCTTATCAGTGAGTACATACCATGTTCGTTCTTTTGTGACTGAGTTACCTCACTCAGGATGATATTTTCAAGTTCCATCCATTTGCCTGCAAATTTCATGAAGTCATTGTTTTTAATA
>CM052711.1:45255987-45271471 GCA_028551405.1 Uromys caudimaculatus
CAATTTCATGGGGTCCCATTTGTCTATTCTAGATCTTAGAGCATAAGCCACTGGTGTTCTGTTCAGGAACTTTTCTCCCGTACCCAGGTGTTCGAGAATTTTCCCCACTTTCTCTTCTATTAGATTCAGTGTAGCTGGTTTTATGTGGAGGTCCTTGATCCACTTGGACTTGAGCTTTGTACAAGGAGATAGGAGTGGATCAATTTGCATTCTTCTACATATAGACCAACAGTTGACCCAGCACCATTTGTTGAAAATGCTATCTTTTTTCCACTGAGTGGTTTCAGTTCCTTTGTCGAAGATCAAGTGACCATATGTGTGTGGGTTCATTTCTGGGTCCTCAGTTTTATTCCATTGATCTACCTGCCTGTCACTGTACCAATACCATGCAGTTTTTATCACTACTGCTCTGTAGTACAGCTTTAGATAAGGGATGCTGATTCCTCCAGATGTTCTTTTGTTGAATTAACTTCAAATTAAATCAAACATTTATTCTCTAATAAAATATTTCAATAACAAAATAATAAAAATATTAACATTCATTCCATCTACACAAAGGTTAAAATGGTTTTCAATCTGTTCTCTATTCTGTGTAGTAGCCATCACTACACCATTTAAAAAATGTACATGTAAAGGACATGACTTTTGATTTGATCATCTTTATTACAACTTCATTCTTGTATATTTGACTCAATCGTTCCCTGAGCACAGTGACTTGTAGACATGAGGATTTGTATATTTTTATAATATCAAAGTAGTTTGATTTGTTGATTTAAATCCCCTTTTCCATATACAAAGACATTACATGCTCTCACTGGCTCTGCTCTAGAGGTGATGGAACCTGGGAGAATGGAACTGACAAAATGAGACAGACTAAAGTCCCACGCAGTAGCCAACTTTATTCAGGTCTCAGACAATTTATACTCTGAGAATTATTATAGGTCTCATGAGTAAAGTTCTCATGAGTTCAAGCTATATCCAATCACAAGGACATGTTGCATATGGCAAAATCATGTTTATCCATAAAAACATATAAATGATACTTTAAACAGTTAATTGAATAACAACAGCAAGTAATTATGAATAATATAAAGTAAGCTCACTCCTGTCTCTGGGAAGAGAATGGAAACAAGAACAAGTCTGTGTTTTGAAAAGAACTGAGGACACAAGGCTCTTGTTCTTGTTTTCTTGGAATGTTCGCACAAGGGTTCAGTTTTATACTCACATGACTTCATACCATGTCTGACACCAAATTTATTTCAGTAATGTATCCTGAGTTTTCTTTAAATGAGTGATAATAACTATTTGAAGAAGGGCAAAAACCTAAATTGGAAAACATAAATACATAAGTAGTGGGAAGTTTTGTGAAAGTTTTATATTATCTAGAGGAACTAACAATGAACATCTGTTTTTATTCAACATATTAATCAGATCTATGGATTAGCTATTCATGGTGATTAAATTAGTTGTCATTTAACTGTGTCTGGAACCAACTGAAGGTCAATCCAATGGGAACACCTGCCAGGAATTCTGTTCATAAAGTTGTGGGAGGATTGTTGGGTTGGTTGGTTTTGGAGTTAGTTTTGATGAAGGAAAGCCTATCCTAAATGTGGGTAGCATTTTCTGGTAACAACACAGATAAGAAAGGGCCAAAGAGTCTTGCCCCAACACTCACCAGCAAGATCATCTTACTTTCCGATTCTAATACTCCTTATATATTGCTTTGATGAGATGGAATCCAATAATTTAGGCTTCCAATTTAAAGTGAAGACTGACAGTTCTTCAGGAATCCTCCAGGGTTTCAGTAGTAGATGGGGACTGTTGAAGGACCCAACCCCAAGGACTGAACAGCTACTGGGTCCTCCACCTGATAGCAATGTCTTGATTGCTGAGACCTTTTTTGCAGGCAAATCAGATCAATATCTTTTTATAATAAATTTAAAATTATAATAGTGTTATATAATTTCCCCCCTTTCATTTTCTCCCTCTAAATACTTCATTTAACATCTTGCTGTCTCCCATATTCATGGCCTCTTTTCTTTAAATTTAGTTATAAATATATATTAATAATGTATGAATGTATATATTCCTATACACATAAACATAAGCAACTCAGTACACATAATTTTACTATATGTATATAATCTTTAGGCTGACCACTTGCCCACATCACATCCTAATCAAGGAAACTTCTCTTTGTAATAGACAGAGCCTATTATAGGAAACCACAATCAACCAAAATGGCAAAAACGAGAGATTGACTATGTAGTGCTCAATCTCAACACAGTTCCTACACATAGGACTCAGGAATCATTGTGGAAAATGAGGCAGAAAGCTTGTAAGAGTCAGAGAACCAGTAAATGTACTGTGATACTATGTCTCCTAGAAATTTCTGAAAGACTGCAACAATGAAGTCACATCAACAGAACTTCCTGAACAAGACTGAATAATAATGATACCAATGGACATGCCAATATGGAAGAGAGAATTTTCTTTTAATTTATAGTCATCCCATCTACTTTGTTCCTCAGACTAATCCTGACCAATTCATTACTCAAACTAAGATATTCCAAAAATCAGTGACTTGACATAACAAAGCTTCATTTATAACCCATACAACAGTCATGAAAATCCTGTTGCATACTGTCCCGATGTGCTTTGGCTATTTCCTTCCTCTTGGCCTGTCACATTCTGAGGTATATCAATACAAAAGAATGACAATTTAGAGTAAGGAGGTTTCTCATAAAATTAAGAACTGAAATTAGCAAACATACACATGCACACATGCACACACGCACAGTCTGTGTGTATGTGTGCATGTGTGCATGTGCGTGTGTGTGTGTGTGTGTGTGTGTGTGTGTTACATAAGAAATGAAACACATAGGCTCAGGCATTTGAATTCTTAGTCTCTAGTTAATATCATTGTTTGGGGAGGGTTAGGATGCGTGGTCTTGCTGGAAGAAGTACTTATCCCGAGGCAGTCGTTGAGAGTTCTAGCTTCACCTACTTCCAGTTCATTCTCTCTGATGAATATTTTCAGGTGAAGATGTGATTTTTCAGCCTCTCACTCCTGCCATCATTTCTGCCACCTGTCGCCATGCCTTTATACCATGATTGATTTTCATGCCTCTGGAACCATCTGCCAAAGCAAATTCTTCCATAAGCTCTCTTGACCATGGGTTTTACCGCATCAGCAGAAAAGTAACGAATACATATGTTTAGCTAAAGTCTAACCTCATTATTGCACTAGTTGCAAGGATAGTTGAGAAAGACCCATAGAAAAAAATCAGATTTCTATCAATAAAGAGAGGAAGCGTTATAAGGCAATTTGAAAACTGACACCCAAATTGATTTCTAGAGAAAAACAGAGAGAGAAAATAAATAACGGAACAAAACCATTTTGAGGAGGATATCATGACACTCTGTAAATGTTGCACATAAATACACAGAGGATTTGAAAGAAAAACAATCTAAATAATAAATATATATTGATGAACTTCAAAACTATTGATTTTTATGGGACAGGAAGAAGCAGAAGTTGCTATAGCATATCTTCTTAATATATGACTGCAGTATGATCCTCTGGCTATAAAGATGTATACTATCATGAACAATGAGAAACAGAACTTAATTTAACCCTTAAAAGACAATATCTTAAACTAAGCAGTTTGTGTGCAAAAAATAGGGATTCGCCTTAAAATCTTAACAGAATGAAAAATGGAAAAAATGAGGTGACTTTACTTGAAAAAGAAAAAAAATGATAGCATATATTATAGCCAACCTGCAAATTTATACTTTAGTGTAATCTCTGTGGCGTAATAGGTGTTGTAGTTTTAACTGACTATCTTAAAGGAATACTAAGGCTCTTCAGAGAATCACAGCTTTTTGAGGACCCAGTGGGTAACTTTGAAATAATATGAAACTTCAAAATTACTACTTAATACCAGTGTTAGAGACAAACATTGAGTTTAATGAACCACAAATATGACTTCATTATCTAAAGAGTTCTAAAGAGTCTGTGTGTAAATGACAGTCATTCTGAGTTATCAGTGTAGCAGTGATATTAGTACAATCTAACCTGTTGGAAGATAAGGAATTCACGTTTTTATAAAATGAATTAGAAATTAAATCTTGTGTTTGAATTTTCTTTTATTTTAATTTATAATCGTCTTGATGCTCTGCTTGGGAGACACCATCTCTATGTACAGACGCATGGGTTTTGAAAACAGTATGAGAATCCCCACTGTTATAGGCCTTTTTAATCCCCAAGTCTTGCCAAGTTATGCATGTTATTGCTCCTATTAAATAGGTGTGTAGAAGCAAAACTTATGAGGAGTTAAATATTAGAGCTGAATTAGGAGACGGGCAGAAGCGTTTACCGTGCGGTCGTTCTTCATTTGTGGTAGGCTTTGATTCCGCTTTTATGAGACCAACAGAAGAGAGCAGGCTGTTCACTTTTAAACCTTTTCTGAGGCATGCATCTATTCATAACTTGAAGTATTACTCTCTGCTATGAATCTCTAATGAATAGGTAAACTGAGATTCAGAAATGGCAATCCCCTCTTTAACTTCATTCAGCGAGAGGTAGCAGAATTAAGATTTGAACCCGTCGTGACTTCACGCCCAGTGACATGACGGCTACATTAAATTCGGCTATCCAAAGCATCCTACAGAAAAGGCAGATGCTTAGGCTGTACACTTTTTATTAGTTTAACCTTTCAGTGGTTTTAAGCATCCCTTTTCTACTTGGTTTCCCCACTGCCTTTTAGGAGTGACAAGTTCACCAACTCAAATTTTAGAGCACTCTAAGAGAAAAAAGTTCTATGACAAGGTCTTGACCATTAAATTACTTTTCTTCTGACAAAATTTAAGTTTGTTAGGTCCCAGAATGTTGTGCTTGGACTGTAGCTAAATATAAAGGATAATTTACATCTTGAAACAATTATTTCTGCTTTATTTTATATAAAACATTGTATGAATCCAGAAATTAATAAAATGAAATATTAAACTATTTTAATAATATGCTTATTTCAAATTTTCATGCATATGTATTATATATGTAATTACTTTCATATATGTGATATATATCATATATAAATGGTTCTTTACTTTTCTGTCATTGATCTTGGTTTGAAGTAGATAAATGCACTTGTAGTTAGACCTTTGATTTAGAAAAACAAACCTTTGATACATAGGAGGAAGTTATTGTACTTAGCCTGCTTGTTCTTGCCTTGCTAGCACCTCCATTTCTTCACTAGCATTAGAGCCTACGTCTTCAGGATTCCAGCACATACAGAAGAACAGTGTCTCAACACCCAATCTTGTAGAATTGAGCAACTACTAGATTCATGGGTTTTATGTTCACACCTGCCAATATTTGAATTACCTGGGCTTCAGCCTATAAATAATTCCAATAAGTCATAGAGAGAGAGAGAGACAGTCAGTCATTCCAGATGTTCTGTGACTCTAGAAAACCCTAACTAATACACCAAGGCAACTTATAAAGGTAAACGTTTAATTGTCTTTATGGCTTTAGAAGGTTAGAGTCTATGATGGTGGATTGAAGGCATAGTAGCAGGCAGATTGAGCAGTGGGCTGAGTACTCACATCTCAATCCACAAGCAAGAGGCAGAAGACACACAAGGAATAAAACTTTTGAAACCTCAATAGTTTTTAGCTAGTTATACACCTCCCCAAGGCCACACCTTCTAAACATTCCCAAATAGTTTCCCCAACTGTGTACCAAGTATTCAAAAATATGACACAGTGAAGGCCAGTCTCATTTAAATTACCACATTCCTCCTCCAGATTCCCTAAGTGTTATAGCTATATGTTAATGCAAACTGCATTTAGTTCAAATTCAAAAGTATCCATAGTCTTTCAGTTTCCACACTATGTACAAGGAGAGCACTTACTTAAAAACTGGGCACAGCTGCAGTTTCTGTTACTGAAACCCAAGTACTGGGGCACTGGGAGCATGAGGCAGAGATAAGTAGATCATGGCATCTTGCTGGTTGGTGAGCCTAGTCAAAATGGCCACCTCGGGTTCAGTGAGAGACCCTGTGTTAAAGGAATAAAACAGAGAATAATAGGAAGAAAACTTCCTTTTAAGGATTCTGCATGTACTTGTGCTAGCATACTCACACAAAAGCATATAACACACACGCGCACGCACACGCACGCACGCGCACACACTCCACCATACATGAAGCTTTAGAGTATTCAGTCTCCACCACAATAAATGACAGATAGATGAATCCAGAGAGTAATCCATCCACTGATTTGTGGTAAGAATGATTAAACTCCAGGGTTCTTCTCAGTCTAGGTTGGTTCTGGCTATTGAGGGGAAAATTAGCTTTCCCTCTAAGCGTTTCACTGTCAAAGCTGAGCCTCAAGCCACCTGAATCTTTTAGTTTGTCAACATCTGCCCCTCCTGTACTCTGGATAGCTGTCTCCCTGGCATGGCTGTGTCAGATTAAGTTCAGACAGACACTGTCTTGTGAATGCCTGTGCTTTGAGGTATCTGAGGTAGCTCACTCACTTTAAAACAACAGTTTCTCTCTCAAGATGGTGCTTTGCCTTGGTCATCTTAGTCACGCAGAGTAAGGGAATGATGTCCCTCTCTTCTGCTGACTAATCTTGACAAAATAATCACCAGCTCACCCAAATTTGAGTTTGAGGACTGTGGGGTCTGAATAGTACCCTCTCTTTCTGTATCACGGTGTCGGAAGCTACGCTGCTTCTCATCCTCCATGCTGGGCACTGTGCAGATGAGGCTCTGTTCTGCCATGTTTCTTTTCCAAGGGGCCCTTGCCTTTTTTTTTTTTTTTTTTTTTTTTTGCCAGTTTTCAGGAATCCTATGACTCCCAAAAATCACAAAGGTTTTCCTCTTCCTCTCTTTAAAAATGGCCAATTGTTTTCTTATTCTGATTCTTCTTCACCAGCTCCCACAAAGGCAGCAGCCCGTCTACCACCTTACCCATTGTACTGGCATATTCTGTTTTATTAGAACTACAAAGAGAATCTGGATTCAGTGTCTGGTGTTCATTGCAATAACAATTTCAGTCAGAAAAGGGTTTGGGGGGTTGTTTGCTCATAATTATTTTATGTACTGAGTACATGAAAATGAGCATTCTATAAATATTTTTGGAATTATGCAAATTTTTGTTTTTAAATATTATGAAATAGAAGAGAGATAGCTTTCCCATATTCCTTTCAGACAGCTCTTTCCAAAGAATCTGGCTATTTAGTCGTGTTTTACGATGGGACTTGGAATATCTACAGGACATTAAAAATAAAGAATTGCAGGCAGAGTACATTAATAGCTAAGGAAGGTACGTCAACAACATTTTCCCATGGATACATCAATTTGAACAGCTATCAATGTGTCTAACTTCCACACAGGATTCAAGGAAGCTCTATAAAGACTAGAGTGTCACCAAACAGACAAGCAAATCCTGACGAGCACGATTCACCTTTCTGTCTGCTTTGCTACCAGCTGTGTCGTGGTCTATGTAGCCTGTCAGAGGAAGACTCAAGTGTGACTGAGTATTCAGGCTTGCTGGCTATTAGAACACAATCAGAGGAGAAAAAAAAGACAGCAGAATGAAGGGGAAGGAAAACTTATAGGCTTACATTTTTAAGTTAATGCGTATTTAGGTCTCACTTTTCACACACTCTAAATGACTTCTTCAGACACTTGTAACTTGCAGGAGCTGCCCAGATTTCTTCCGCATTCTGGAAAAGCATCCAGAAATCTTAATCTTTATATGTGCCTCTCTTTATTAGAATATTTTCATTTTTAAATCCTAACATTTTTTACATATTTTATATTTTAAAAGCCATAATAACATTTGTACATTTACAATTTGTTGTAGAATTTTTTATGTTTCTTGGGGAATTTAACACTATGTATTCCCTCTTTATAATATCCCAATCACAAATGCAATTTCTGTTTTTACCAAAATTTACTCTGGGGAAACAAAAATTCATTTTCTCTCTCTCTATTAAGAATTTTGGTGAGACTCAATAAAAATCAACTCGTGACTCCCATAAAATTTGTATCAACTTTACTGAGGACAATTGTACTTTGTTGATTTAATTTTTAACCTATTTCATAGTTTGTACAGTCCATAGAGTGATCTAACATGAACATGTCTTTTGATTTTGAGTAAGTTTAAGAACAGAATGAAGAACATCAGCAAATGCATAGCAAAACACTTTCCAATGTATATTTACAACCTTCCCTCGAATAAACAAAAGAAGCCCTGTCAAAACTATTCTATTGCAGTTACTGGTTGAGAAGCTCCTGGGCAGGAAGCCTTTTCCGTGGATGAGAACAACATTAGTCATTTTTACTATAGGCATCTCTATCTCTTGAGATGAATGATAACTTGTGCTGGAAATAGTTCACCCATTAGCTACCCTTAAGGACACAGTGCCTTTTTTCTTGAGTTGTTGTTCTTTTGTTCCTAGTCACAAAGTCAGGAGATCAGCCTGACCCAGGACAGGAATTTTGGTGAATATTTTGGGATAAACATGCTTTAGTCAGATGTGGAAGAAACAAATCCTATCTTTAGAGCCAGCTTCTCAGCTTAAACAGCACAGGACAAGAGAGGTGCATAAAAGGCGTCTGCTTTTCTGTTAAACTGAACTCAGTGGCTTCCAGAGAATAGGAAACATACTGCTGGGTCCTGTGACAACTGTCTGGACACCAAAGCACCTGTCCTCCTTACCACCTAGATAGATATGTCCAAATGAGTCTTATCTTCTGAGATTAGCATTGAGAATAGGGACTGACAGGAGACAGATAGCATTGTCTTTCGTTTTAGAGTGCAATAAGAGACAGACCATATGATTTTTTAAAGGTTGTCTTATGATTTCCTTAAGCATTAAGAGCATTGTGTGGCAATCTATACTGAATATCAAGCTGAAGGGCTATATGTCTCTACCAGTGTCTAACCAGAAATCCTTCCTGACAAGTCTTGGGGTGAGCATCTGCTTGAAATCCTGCACTCGTAGTCTGTGTTTCTGTGTCTGAAGATGGAGACAGACAGCCTGACAAGTGTAACAAGTACCCTTCCTCTTGTACAAATAAGGTTGTATCATTTGTCTTTCTTTGAGTAAGGGCAGCAAGGATATACAGAGATCTAGGCTTTTGAAATTTTAAAAGTTGGGGTGTTTCTTTAGTAATTCAATTTCTATGAGCTTTTAAGAGAGATTCTGTTTCAAATTCTGTATCAGGGTTTGCTAACTCTACCCTGCAGATAGATTTTAGTGAGCACTGGATGATATCTCAGGGAAAAGAAAGATCAGACATTAGGAATTCATTGGACTTTTCTGTTCATTTTCAGAAAAGATACACAGGTTGAGAAAATGTTTCCTCCTAATTCCATGGGAGTTAATTTGCTCCAATTTTCCAAGAGCCAAGCCGTGGATCCCCTGAACATGGGCATCTATCCCCATCTGTAAAGCACAGCAGTTGGGTGAGACTGATGGAGGGCAGCCTACTCTTCCTTGAGTCTCTCAGGCCAGCATCTGTAGAGGGCACGTAATAAAAGCAGAAAATGGCTGACTCACATTCCCTCAACACTAGATCCCACTGTAGGACTGATTCAAGTTATCCAAATCTGCTGTTCGGGCCCTGCTTCTTTTTACCTATAACCCAGGTAGCATTCTTGTAATTATTTTGAGTTCTCTTTTAATCTTATCAGTAAGATATATCAAAGTGAGAAACCCTGCATTCTAAGTGGTAGATACCAATAGCCTGCCTCAAACTTGTCTGTGAGACAGATCAAATTGACAGTTACTTAGCTAAAGAGATAAAAGTTTTTTTCTCTTTCGAAGAAGCCGCATAATGGTTTAAGGTCCTGCTGTAACCTAAGGTAACCTCTTGCCTGTAGATAGAAGTGATCTTAGCACCATCCCATGGAGAAGCTACATGAACAAGTGATAGCTAGTGAGAAAATACCAGCGCTTTAGCTAGAAATAAATTTTGAGAGTTTCTAACAAGTCAAGGGGGAGAGGAGAAGTTAGTGTTATTCTGATGAAATGGAAAGAGAAGGTTCTCTGCTGTAGGGTTTCTCTAATCTCAGGTTCATTTTCTTAATGTGTAAAGCCATACTACATTTTAAAAAGCCAGATTAGAAGCAAGCCTGAAAGGCTCTCATGGTAACTTTCTTTTTATTTAAGGAGGGCCTTCTAGATTGGGAAATCTTCCCTGCAATTTACCACATGCCCATTGGATTCTAATTACTGTAATCCAGAGAATACTAAACATAGAAAACAACAACAGCATAAAGCAAACTCAAAACCACAAATAAACTAAAAGAACTAGGAAAGTGATGACATTTGAGTCTTTCTTTCTTCCTAAGTGTTTTCTATAGCTATGACTGAAAGGTAAAATCATAAACCAAAGGAAATTGAGATCACCATGGGTCAGAAAAGCAGGCAAATATGGAGCAAAGGAGCCCTGAGTTAGGGAAAAAAACATTCCATTTCAGTTAGAGAAAAAGGAATCTGAAGATACAAGCGGAAATACTAGAAAATTAAGGGCTAGTAGAGACTATATCTCCAGCCCTCTATCCGAGGTGATCTCCTGCCTTGGCTGTAGCTTGTCCTCCTACTATCAGCAGCTTGTTCAGCACTTGGCATTTTGTTCTTTTTATCTCTGTGGGGATTGTTGCTTTATGAAAACTCAGCCCTGGGATGCTGAAAACTTCAGTTAATTCCCTATGTTAGTAAATCAGTGTTGGAGACACATGGCTAGTTAAAGTCTTAACCTGTAGAAACAAGTAAATAATATAGTTTAAAACAAGTTCAAATATAAAATAAAACAAAACTCTAAAATAAATAATCACAATAAAAAAATCAAAAAACAAACAAAAAGCTACAACCACCTTGGAAGTCTAGTATTATCTCCTAAGTCAAATATAAAAAGGGGTATAGTGATCCCCAAAGCTCAGTGTAACTGGGAAGTTTCATGAATGCTCTCATTTTGTTTTTTTTCATGGGGTTTTTGTTAACTAAGATGACAGTGAAGTCATATAGCTTTTGCCCTTTTAGGATAACATTAGCTAAGATGGCGGTCAAGTTACATGGCTGCCTTTATCACAAAGGTCACCACCCAAGAAGGCAACAAACCTACTTTCTGTTCGTGGTGATTCAGCTCCATAGTAAATTGAATGCATCCTCTATCAGGCAGGGCACAAGTATCTGTGGAATCCATACATCTCACAGTTTAAATGTAAACCAGTATACAACATTTCTTTTCTAGAAAGAAAGAAAAAAAGAAAGGAAGGAAGGAAGGAAGGAAGGAAGGAAGGAAGGAAGGAAGGAAGGAAGGAAGGAAGGAAGGAAGGAAGAAAGAAAGATTCTTTAGTTAGGTTAACATACATATAGGAGACAGTAGCTGTAGCCTCAGCAGTTAGGCCCTAAATAGTAAAATAAGAACAAAAGAAGGAATTCCATGCTCTCTGCTCAAGGAAGCAGAGTCCTTATGCTACTGTTAAGAGTAGCTAGAATCAAGGGAAAATCTCTCTCAGATGGCTTCTAGAAAGAGAAAAAGTAGAAACTGAGTCATAGTCCAAACTTTAGTTCCAAACAATAGAGATCCTGTCTCTTTTTCAGGGTGGCAGAAGAGATAAAAGAAGGATACAAGATGCAGGTCCTTTAAAAATTAAAAAGGTTTTTGTCTGTCTCCAGATGAAAAGCAATTTCCTAAATATATCCCTCCTCTTAGCATCTGGATCAGATTTCCCCCTGACTATCTTGGGATACCATCTCTGTGGAGCCAAGTTATAGATTAATAATGGAGTGTTTGTCTGTGCTCATGAGCCTCTAGTTACCAAATACATTAACATACTTCCTAAGAGACACAGACATCAGAATTAGAAAAAAACAAAAGGTGAAAAACAGAAAACAAAACAAACAAACAAAAAAAATTCTAAGGTGACTTTGTTAGAAAGAATAAGAAACTAAAGTTATCAGCACTGTTCCAGGATGACAAAAGGATGCTAGTCACTAACTGTCATACCTTCCTATCCTTTCAGGTTTGGCATGGTTTATACTCAGGTTGGTGATTCAAGGATACTCAGAAGAGAGATAATATCCCCAAAATATTACAATCTCATAGTCTTGATTTGGTTCACTTCCTCTGACAGGTGGAATTAAAAGGCAGGAAAAATCTTGACTATAACATGTATCCATGGGGAAAATCTAGACACAGACTGAATTTGACCATAAGGAAAAGTTTTTATTAGGGGTGAGGAAATATGCATATAGCACACAGAGATAAACATCCACCAAGAAGCAGACAGGGAACTTGGGAAGTTGTATGTTTAAATCCTATAAATCACAATCAACAGAATTAAATCAGTATTATGGTCAATATATAGGAAGATGTATAGTAATGCAGATTCAGAACAAATGGGTAACAAGATTCATTTCTTCTATATGCTTTATTGTAATGGGTAAAAACAAAGCAATTGCTTCTATGTTGGCACATTTGCTTATGAAAGGAGTTTAAAGGCACTTATGCATGAAGCTTTGCTATTTTAATGCATGATGATCTCAGATTCTATATTTCACTTATTACTCTCTCCCTGTGATCTTGTCTATTGTCTGATATCATGCTATAGACATTGAAAATGTCAATTGCTAAACCAAAGAACAATGTTTCCCTATCTTGTGAAAAATCTCCAAGAATCCAGGATTTGGAATAGTGATTATATTTTTGATATGATAGAACTGTCTCAATATCTCTTTGTTAACTGTTGTGGGAAAGTTACTAATTTGATTATCATATAATCATTTTATTGGAAATAGCATATTGTAGAACACCAGAAAATCATATTTTCTGAGCCAGTTTTCATTATGTAGCCCAGGCTATTCTCAGATTCTCCTGACACCCCAGACAAGCATTAAACTCTAAACCCTCCTACCTTAGCCTCCTGCATTTTGGAATTAAGTGTGAAAGTCAACATGCAAGACTTAACATGTTTATTATAAACAGCACAGTACAATACTATGTAAAACCATACAAGCCAAAAAAAGTTATCGTTTTTCTAGATGCCTCGTTTAAACACATTAAATTGTTATTCTCCTCAAAGCATTGTTATTTCCACATTTATGGATTTGTTTTAGCTATCATTGACTTGGCAAAATGGATTTAAACTATTCATCTATATCTATGGACAAGTCTCTCAATAGATGTTTGTGAGATACATCTAAACTATTGAAAGTTACTAATAGTTCACTATCTTCTGTTGCTGTAAACTACAATCTTAAGAATATCCTTTCCATACTCAATGAACACGCAGTTTGTCTCTACTGTGTACTTTTTATTAACACTGCATGTTATAGCATTCAATTGTACATATTTGTACATGTGTGTTGGCTTTTGTTATAAATTTAGATCCAGAAATCATCTACTAGCTCATAAAATTTGCAATGTTTCTATTTCAGCTATTTTTCCAAAATGCGACATTTTGCATTCTCATAACATTGAAGACTGCTACAGGCCATGATGACATACATGCATGACAGGTAAAAGCAGGAAGATCAAGCATCTGAAATTAGCCTGAGCTACATAGTGAGTTCAAAGCTAATCCAAGTTACATGAAGAGATGTGGTCTTGAAAAGCCAAGGGCTGAGAAAGTAGATTAGTGTCAGAGCACATGGAAGAGCCTCTGTTTGACTCTCAGCACTCAAAAAGTGGTGACCATGTGAGATCCTATATTCCTATCTTACCTATCTAGGACAGTGGTTTCTAGACTGTCCTGGTATAATTGTCACCACATTATTTCTATAATAATGGTAAAAATTCTTGCATATATTTATTGGCCATTTTTTTGGCCTTTATTGGCCAAACATTTTCTTTTACTGTTGCATGCTTAGTTCTTCTTTTCATGTTTCCAGTTGATCTGTGACTAACATTTTGTCTCATAAAAGGTCCTTGTAATTTCTGTTTGCACAAATTCTGTTACATTAGGTTTGAAAATATTTTCTTCCACTCTGTGGCTTGTATTTTCCTTTGCTGGTGAAAAAAAATCATGTATGTAACATAAACTCCTGGCATCTAGTAAATGTGTGAAATTAATAAATAAATGATGGTATGTGATCTTTATTAAAATATTCCATCAAGCCTGCAACCCAAATCTCAGGAAGTGTAGGTAGGGGATTGGAAGTTCAAGGTCACCTTCATGTATATATCAAGCTTGACGTTAGTCTGTATATGAATCCATGTCTCAAAAACACAACAAAACAAAAAGTCCTTTTGTAATCTGAAAACTGTATGACTAAAGAAATACACAGAAACCTATAAAAAAGCAGCCACTTAAAATCATTCTAACTTTTAATAATTCCAGCCATAATTCAATATTTTAATAATGTCAGAAAATTATAGAATCTTTAAAGAGATCATATAGTCAAAATCTATCACACTGTAACACATATCACTTCTCAGGTTGAAAAAATAAAAGATAACTTAAAGAATGAGATGCCTCTTTAAAGTAGAGTAAACGGGTGAGCCTGCACTTATTTCCCTAATGTAGTCAACCACTGACATCTATTGGCAAAAATAAGTCATACAGAGTTGGCTAAAGTGAAAAGAGGTGGGAGCTTTTAAATTAGCTTAGTTTAAGTATTATATTGACTTAAAAGTGTATTTATCCACGGTTTAGGTTAAGTAAGATAAGACCCTGACTATTTAAAACACAGAACCCCAAATATGGAAATGAAGTGCTCTCAGTGGCACAGATAAACTTATTTATCTTCAGATCAAGAGTATCAGTTAGAAATGAAAACACGTTTGTTATTAGAGGAAGATTATGGTTTAAAGTTTAGAAATTTAAGGGGAGGCAAAACCCCACACATGCATACTGCTGTCAATTTTTAAGAGACAGGAAAAGACATGATACTTTTTCAAACAAATAAAACCACCAAGGTTTTCATTGGCACACAGCTGTGAGCCCTTATTTATATGTTGAACAACTTCTCCACTTTTTCTCTCCTACCACCGTCCTCCTTTGATGTTCATCCCGACAGATCCAGGAACCTGTTGCCTCAAGACACCAGTGCACTGTACAATGCCATTACGCTAGCAAGCTTGTGTCATGTGACTAAAATGCTCAGTTATAATTTTAAATATTAGATACTGAAAAGAATGTGATGCATTATGACATGAATGTGAGCAACTCTGAAATCCCAGCTTTCCTTACCAGAAAATAATAGAAAACATGAAATGAACAATATAGTTTGTCCGCAAAGAGCTGTGTTATTACATGTTGATGGATAAAATAAAGCTGTAAAGAGGAGAACGGTAATTAAGCATAGGGACTGCATAATGTCAGCAGAGACAAATGTCTTGGTCACATTAATCCTTCTTTGATATTGATGTGAATCAGAAGAGGGACAGCGCTATGGGAATGGTCATGGAAAGGGGACTCAGAGGGAGAGAGAAGCGGGGATCTTGATGACAAGGAGA
>CM052711.1:45271571-45295271 GCA_028551405.1 Uromys caudimaculatus
GAGGTAACTCAGTCACAAAAGAACAAACATGGTATGTACTCACTGATAAGTGGATATTAGCCCAAAAGTTCGGAATACCCAAGTTTCACTTTATAGTAACTGCTGGACTGAGAGTGAGGTCCCAGTTGGAGGAGTTGGAGAAGGGACTGAAGGAGCTGAGGGAGTCTGCAGCCCCATGGAGGGAGCAACAGTGTCAACTGGCCTGACCCCCCGGTGCTCCTGGGGACTGGACCACCAACCAAAGAATACACATTGAGGGACCCATGTTTCAGACCACATATGTGGTAGAGGAGGGCCTTGTTGGCCATCAGGGGGAGGAGAGGCCCTTGGGCCTGGGTGTGTTAGAGACCCCAGCAAAGGAGAATGTCAAGGTGGGAATAAGGGAGTGGGTGGGCGGGTGGGTGAGAGGTGGAATATCCTCATAGAGGCGGGGGAGGGGGAGGGAATAGGGGGTTTCCAAAGAGGAGACCTGGAAAGGGGAAAACCTTGGAACTGTAAATAAAGCATCAAAAAATAAATATATAATAATAATAATAAAAAAGAGCTGAAGGCTGGGGCCTGGAGAGATGGCTCAGTGGTTAAGAGTACTGACTGCTCTTCCAGAGGTCCTGAGTTCAATTCCCAACAACCACATGGTGGCTCACAACCATCTGTAATGGGATCTGACACCCTATTCTGGTGCATCTGAAGACAGCTACAGCCTACTCATATAAATAAAAATAATTTAAAAAAATAAAGAAGTAACACAGGACAAATTCTACAGGGTGCTGTGTGTTCTGGAGGGTGCTTTGACATCCAGTGAGGTAGAAAGCCATGTTACCCAAAGTTCCAGTGTGGAATCTGAATGTAAACAAGGGAAAAAGGTACAAAGATGGCTTAGAGATACCTGTGCAGCCCAGTGGAGGCATGATTTAGTGTGAATTACTATGGTAGGGATTAAGATGACAGAGCAGAGTAAATTTATAAATAATTGGGTAACTCAAAGAAAGAAGCATGAAAACCACAAAAAGATTGCTAGAGGGTTTAAGGAAAAGTTTATAAACAAAGCTAAAAATTCATTTTCTCTCCCCCTTCCTCCCTCCCTCTCTCCTTCTTTGTCTTCCTCTTCTATATCTAGAGAGAAAAAAACAAATGAAATAAAACAAATGAAAACCACCATCATAAAAAACCTCTAATGAGATAGTCAGATATTAACCAGATATTATCATTTATTTGCTCTTTAGCGTAGTTTGATGAAATGTTATGACAAGATTCTAAACTTAAGATTTATATGAGCAGAGTTGCCACAAATGAAAAATACTGTTAACTTTCCAAGTGTATTTCAGATACATAAACTCAGTTTCGATTTATCATAACACCATAATATTGAATTATTTTCTGTGATTATCTAATAAACTGGTTCCCTAAAGTTTCTCTCTCAGGTCAGAGGACATCACTTATTAGATTCATGTTGTGTTTAACTATGAAATTCTAGTTGATAAAATTACTTAGTAACAACATAATAGTGTAGTCTAATTAGCACATCAATACCATAATCAGGTTTGGACCCTGAATGGAGGAATACTGACATTCAGTGAAGCTCTTTTCCTTGGGGTTTGCAGATATTTGGTTTGCTTCAAATGCTGGCCATGTTACCTAGGAGCCACCTCTGTGTCGATTATGAGCTCCAGATTTATAATCAGCAGCTCCATGTGAGACACTGTGGGTGGCACACTCTCATTTCCGAGTCTTCCCTTCAATGCAGTTTGTTTACTGAAAATGTGTCATAAGTACTTTGGAAAGACAGTTTCCATTACATGAAGAACTTGGTGGAGCTGTGTTTCACCAATTCCATCCCTGGAAACACTGCCCTGAACTGTTTGGGAAAATAACTTTTCTTCATACATAACTTCTATTTTATCGTTTATTGTTATGGTGCTGGGAATGGAGCCCAAGGGTTTAAACCACAAATCTTGCCTGCCAAAGAAGCACTCTATCACTGAACTCCACCCCCAGCCCTTTTAAATGTATTCTTATTTACTGTCCCTACTGTATTTTTTGTTTCATATTTCTCTCAGACATCCCAAATTTACTGTTTGGCCTTCTCGACCATCATCATATTTAAATTTTATATGCCTAAATTAGTTATTTTGCAACAATAAAACTTAAAAAACTAATTTTACAAAGTGACCACAATATTAGAAAACTGATAACTGTTTATAACTTTCCCTCTCTCCCTCCCTCTACCCCCCCACCCCCAGTGTGTGTGTGTGTGTGTGTGTGTGTGTGTGTGTGTGTGTACAGCTGAGCTCCCAGGGAGCTTTAAAATTGCTTTACTTTCACTTTCTTGTTTCTGCCTTCCATTTTCAATATCCTTTGCTTCTCACTGGATTGTGAATGTCCCCTTTCCCTATGTCTGAAAATCTTTCAACCTTCACCATTCATTCTAAGAATCAGCAATACGTTATGTTTTTATAGAACCTTTCTTCCAGGGAACAGAGAGTGTTTCATATATATTACGACATTCATCCTTACAATTTCTCTCACAACACCCATAGCCCTGACTAAAGTATGCCTCCATCGAAACCTCCGGCCATAGCTTTAGTTCTTCTTTCCTTGGCTGCCTTTTCTATAAACTCTGTAAATCAGTTTCAGAACCCAGTGTCTGGAGAAAATATGCATAATTCTATCACTCAGGTGACCTTTCTTTCTAACCAGGTGCTGAGAATTCACCGTCTCTGTTTCAAGGCTTTGCCTTTTCACATGGCAAGCATGAGCTTACTAAGATTTTGCTGCTTTTCTGGGACTTTAATATAGTGAAATAATCTAACTTTGGAACATACTGCAAGTATCTCCTTTTTTCAAACAATGTCAGCTACATTTGTTTTAAATTATATTTATATCTTCCTTTAGTTTATTAGTTTAGTTTAAGTGAAGTTATATCCTAAATTTTGTTTAACTCATACTCATGTTGATTTTTTATTTTAAAACATGATTTTATTTCGGGAGAGATGGCTAGCATTTGTTTGTATTTTACTATTGTGGAAATCTTTGTGGTAAATTCATGTATGGGCTACTTGATTTACTCCTTACTATATGCATGAGATCCAGCCCACTGCCTGTATATTAAAGACGGAACACAAAAGTCTTCAAAGGTAGAAAACTAGGTCTATGACAAACATGTTGAGTTGTTGAATGTAGGCTTATATTGAAGTACATCCATATTTGACACTGTTTTCGCTAAGCAATTATGTATTAAAAGCTTTAAGAAAACAATATATACAGTTTTGTTTTTTGACATAATTCATAAATCCTCTATAAAATTGTTGTACTATATCTAAGGAATAAATTCCAGGTTTAAAGTGGTTTGGAAATTTAGTCTAAAAACTGACTACTAGAAAAGAGTATCAATATTCAAATGTGATGACTCATTGAGACTCAAAAATAAGTCATGTTCTTTAAGCTCACTTAAAATGATTAAAATTTCCCCCAGTAGCACCAAGTCCTGAACATTAACTACTGGCCAATATGCATTTTTACATTTGTGTATGTGTGTACATGTTCATTTCATATGTGTGCACACCTCTTCATTTCCCATTTGTGCAGAAGAAGAGAACACAGGTTCACAGGCCTGTATAGGTTAGAGGTCAACATTGGTTGTCTCCTCCTCCCTCTCTGCATCATTGATTTTGAGATCATATTTCTCACTGAATCTGAAACTTACTGATGTGTCTAAACTGGCTGGCCAGAAAACCCAGGGATTCTTCTGTCTCTACACCCTCAGGAGTGTAATATACAGGTCTATCTCAGAGACCTCTAGACTTTTTGTATGGTTGGTATGGATCCAAACTCAGGTCCTCATATCTTCACATCAAATGATTTACTGTCTGACACATTTTATTAACTCTTGGTTTCATACTTTTACTAACAACACAAACCTGTTGAAATTAAAAGAAAATAAATATTAATTTAGATTGGTTTTATTACATTAATTTATTTCTTCATTTGTTTGAAGACAAAAAAATATCAGCTTGCTAGAGTCAGAACTCTTGTACCCAGGGATTAAAATACAGGTTAGCAGGCTTAGGAGCAAATGTCTTTATCCACTGAGCCATCTCACTATCTATCTCATCAGCTGGTTTACTCTGTGTTAGCTCATGCCATAGTGAATCTCACTACAGTAGCTGGTATACTGTTGAGATGGAGATATATATGTCTCCTTCAAATGACGTTAATACCTTGTGTGATTGTTGTATACTTCTATTTCATATTTCAACTATCTCTTATTACTCTAAAATTTATTAAATAGTTTGAAAAATGTCTCCAATGTTTTCTCTTGATAAAGATGTTGTTTATATACTGAAAGCTTTTTTAGTATTTTAAGTGTTCTCCAGATGCACATTGATTGACTGAAACTAAAGAATAAGGCATGCAGATGTAAAATGAAAGATGAATTTCCCATGCAAATATTTAGACCATATGAAGTCATGCAAATACAGCCTTCAGAAGGAAAAAGTTTGTCATTATTTTTTTTTTCAAATTGATCTCTGTCATCAGAGTACAATTGCAAAATAAAGATTTACATTTTTTTGACTGAAAAAAATAATTTACATACTACAGGGTAAGTGACTTCACAGTGTGAAAATTCCAGGATACACATCCAAGCAATAGGTCATTAAACAGAGACCAGAACAGTTGGGGTAATGTGTGGATTTGATTTATTACAACTTGATAGAAACAACAAAATCCTTCAAACTATAATTTAAATATCTTGAGTATGAAATGGATTCAGTGGTGTTCAGAAACCAAGCTAAACAATAATGTGGTTGTCTGAAAATTGTTTAGAAAATAAATATACATTATAGGGAGCATGTTATAGAAAAGTTACTTGTTGGAAGAGAAACCCATTAAAGAAACAGGATCATCGCATCAGCCCTGAGAGCAAGGACCACATCAAGGGAACAAGAAGTGGCTTCCCCTGCAGCACAGCTGTGTGAGTATAAAATCATTTAAACTTTGCTATTTTAAAAAAGAAGCTACTACAAAGAGGAAACTGATGACATTTAAAGATAAAAATTCCAGATATTAGATCATACTCATCAAACTCAGCAAGCTGAGGGTCATAAATGAAAAAAACTTTTACTAGCTAATCATTTGCTAACATTCACACAAAATAATATATTGTCACAGACTGCCAGAGCCCTGACACTCTGCCAAATAGTTTGATTCAAATTTGAAAAGGAAAATTGAACAGAGAATAATATCAGACTTCACAGGAGGAAAGAAGAGACAAGATACAGAATTGTCAAGGCCAGAGAATTATAGAGCAAGGATGAAAGGAAAATATTATCTCCCCCTTTATGTTGCTAAGACTAGGATGAGTAATAAAGCCTTCATCAAGTACACAGGAAAATAATTACCAAACCCCAAAATAATAAGTTATCTTTTCAATGTGGACATGGGGTTAAAAATAGGGGATAGTACATACTTAATATGAAATTTTATAAATTTATAGTTTAATGCAATTTAGCTGATTTAGACAAAACTTAAAATGGTAACCATAGTACTTCTAAAATGTGTACGTGTGTGTGTGTGTGTGTGTGTATGTATCTTATTCTTTTCACATTTTTTCAGTTTTATCTTTAAGATTAAAAATCTATCTTTACACAAAATAAAATTAAAAATCCATTGGAAATCTCTAGGTTTTTAAAAAAAATTAGTCCATAGGCTTAATTCCCAGCTTGATAAGATGCTGATAGTCAATTAATGCATTCCTGGCTCAAGATGAAATGGTTCCTGCATCTTTGTCTCTCTTCATACATGACCCACATTAGTATTTATGTATACATCATTACATATTCGAAGTTTCTATCATGTGCCAAATTTCTGACAGCTCATGGGATCCTTTCCTAATATTTGTTGTATTCTAAAATAATAAGTATTAATAGCTCTACCATTTAAGGTCTGTTTTTAAGAAATCAATAGAAAATATTAAGGCAGATATATATTCAATAACCCTAGAAATATCAATTATGCCTTCAGATATACTTAGGAGATACTACCATTGTCCATATGATTTGAAACTAAATCAAGCAGCCAAAGAATTCACAAGGTAACAGTATTAATTACTTCTGCTAATTGCTTCTGAGCAATTGGGAAAGGAGTAAAACTTAAGTCTTGGTTTGCTGAGGGACATCACAAGCTCTCACCCCATCAAACCACTCAGAACTTCCTGTCTCATGAAGTTGGGCAACGGGTCTCTCAGAGCAACGGAATCTGTCAAAACTGTTTGTGTTGAGCTCAGTTTTTTTGTTTTGGCAGTGCCATGATACTGTTTTCTCCTAAGACTTTTCTTCTAAGAGAAACACCGGAGTAAAGGTGTAACTTAGAGAAACACTCCTAAGTCAGGTATAACTTAGTTCCTAATTAAGATGCTTTTCTATATTTTATTTCTTCCAAAGATCATTCCAGTGCTTTATCAGCAATGGATTCATCACTGTTCATGCTCAAGAAAAAAGAACTTTTTTAAAAATTAAACATTGTTTTGAAAGAGTAATTCATTCAAGAGCTATTACAGTTGTTTAATAATTCTGTGTCATCACCTTCATCATAAATATATGCTGACCATTACACTTAACATTAAACTGAGGGCAGAAGTGAACTATTGGGTAGGTGTGAAATCATTCTGTAACCAGTTAACAAAGAGAGGCAGAGTCAATCAACTTCTAGAGTAAAATAAACTTTTAATTATGACAACTCATTTCAACATTTTCATGTAGTTTCGAAATATTTTTCTAGGAAAATCAACTCATATATAAAATAAAAGATAAAATATATATTTCTAGTTTTCTCCCATTAACTATTAAAATAAGAAAATAAGCAAACAAAATTAATGTTAAAGCAAGACTCCCCATGGAATTCTCACTAAAGTGATATATACACAAGTTACAGTTAGATTAACACCTGTGCAACGGACCAATCTTGTTATTTTTTAATTCATGAAAATGAAAAATGATTTAGTAGCAGAAAAAAATCTGAGGCAGCCATTTTTAAGGAAACACTTGATCTTATTCTGCAACAATTTTCACTCACAACTAGACACATCTTTTTGTAATTTGTTAGAAAAGTGTCCCAGAGCACTTAGCTGGGTAAAATCAAACACCGCTTTGCTGCAGTTCATCACAGAGAGTGTACATCTCCTAACTGCTGTTCTTCTCTACTTCAGTTTTGCTCAGAACTTTTATCCTTTCATTTCATATTCTTTGGATTATTATGAAACTAGTGGGATTTGGATTTAAGTTTCAGTCACTGAGTTATTCTTCTTAAGCTGTAGAGAAGGTCAAAATTGAAGCTAGTACAGTTGTTTCAGACCATATCATTTGAATTATACCATATATACATATATAATATATATCATTTATATAATATATAAATACATTATTTTATACTGATATTTTATATCTAATCAAACACAATACAATATTATATATATCATATATTTTTATGTATATATGATAAGAGAAATTACTGTGTTCATGGCTACCAAATCAGAACTATACAGAATAGAAGCAGAAAGAGTGATGGAATCTCTCAGCAGACTTACGGGCTTCTATTCATTGTTGTATAGTTACAGTAAGATTACTCAACTCCCCATTCCTCCTACAAAAGTGGTGGTAAAGAGGAATCTGAAGGAGTGTGTTCAAATTACCTGTAGGTTCTGTGAAGTAGAATTGTTTTGATAATCAAAAGATACAAAAGGCACACTCAGTAAAGTATATTATAAGACAAATACAGGAACATGCATTATCTAATGCACAAGGGGAGTTGAAACATGTTAAGAAGACACAATGAAGTTCTTTACATAATACCACCTATTTAGCCTATGACTGACTAAACACTAATGAAACACATTTTGCATGTATGCATGCACAGTGCTCATCATTACAATAATGGCTTGAGAAGCTAAGAACCAGAGCACCCCATCTTGAAGAGGTTCAGACACTAAAAAATTAGATGATAAATTGTATATCTCTATGATTTTCACATTAGAAAACACATATGTTCTAACACAGCTACTGAAGACTGGCTCAAGATACTTTGGAACATGATTTTTATGATGTAACATACTGTTTATTTAATTTTCTGTAGCTGCATTAGCATTTCCAGAGTAAAATGAAAATAATAAATAACATGAGAGGCAAGAAGACAAGTTTAGTATTAGCTAAATGAATAAAGATATTCAAGATTCCCTTTTCAATTTAGCTGACTTTAATCATTTGTATTCGTTTGAGTCTGGAGAGGAAAAAAAACCATAAAGACTAATTATAACACTTAAGAATTTACAAAGATTTAATCTCCATGTCATTTTATAAAGCCTTCAATTAGCATATTTTCAAAGAATAGACTGTAATATTAACATGACTACCTTTAATTCACCAAATTAAATACCTGTTTTGAAATTGAATTCAGACACTAATGAAGAAAAATCCTAATATTTAAATTTTAAAGCAAAACTTCACATATTTAAATACATATTTTAATACTTATTAATAAAATCAAGTAGACATTCATGCTAAAATTATCTTATTCTGTTACATTTAGAATTCTTTACAGGCCCACTTTTCCATTAACTACTTCTTTTGAAGATACAAGAACAATATACCTTGATTTTCCAAGAGGAATAAACTCTTTGAAACTGTCCATCAACTAATAAAACCACCAATTTAATTACTTTTCCATTCTTGAGACTATAAAATGATCTAATTTATAACTGGTATTATGACAAGGACCTAATAAACTTATAATGACTTGACATTAGGGCTGAATATCCATTGGAAATAGATGGAAGGTTTATGACTTGGGGAATTTCTAATCCCAAGGCACATTGATGAAATGCAACTCACGTAAAAATCCTCCTGATCCTCGCTGTTTTCTAATTATAACTTCAGGTACTAAACAGTAAAACACAAATAACTGAGGGAGTTCTTAACACTTTATTAGAAGAAACAAGTGCTTATTGATTTTATTTTATGCCTTTAAAATTGCTTTTATATAAATTATTTGCATATTCATATATTATAAGAACATGATGATGAGTAAAAGACTTATTAGTTGGATTTAGAGCAGAATAAATCAAACTACTTCCTAATGAATTCTAAAAAAACAACCCATGCTTTTGTATAATAACAAGAGTCTGATCAGAAAATAATGAGCATCTGGGATGTAGGTTTTTCATTTCTAGTCGTTAAACTTTTTTTTTTGTTTCACACTATATCAAAGAGAGAAAGAGTTATACTTTAAAAATAAAGCCAAAGTCATAAATACACATTCATACATACCCCAGCAAATGAATTTTGTGTGTATCTCATATCTTAAAGACATTTAATGCTGTTTTTCCTTATAATGTACTCATAGTTACATAATATGTTCCCAGGAAATTAAAAGTGGACTTGCTAATCCAATATCCTGCCTGTGCAGGTTTTACAGGAGATTCTTCCAGGGAAATAGACAGATACACAGATTTTTCCCCTCAGGGTCCTAGGGAAATGACTTAGATATTTGTTCTATTGAAAACTGAGATCTATGAAAAACGTAGATACACAGAATGTGGACTATTTAGATTGATTATAAATTGTGTATAATCAGAAACAAGATCCTATTGCAAGGCCTTAATTAAACCTAATTGCTTCAAAACTTTGAGTAGCAAAATCCATTCCCATATTAATATGTCATTCAAAGGCCACATAAAGAATCCTTAGCAAGGAAATTGTAAATGTGGAGCTCTAGTCAATGGTGCATATTTTATTGTTTTCAAATATTTTCAGAGGTTGGAATCATAGATGTGTTTTTCTTAAAAATAATTAAAATCTTTCTGTTCTATTGCTCCTTATTTATAGAGCATTAGGTATTCCTGACTTTTCAAGATTCCCAAAAGAATAAAACCTCCAAGCCAAGAATCCCCTTACCCAGCAAATACTCCTACATTTTAATTCCCAAATTCACCTCTGTTCTTTTTCTCAACCTTCTAACAGATTTGTTAAGGTAAATTTTCAATTGCTACTATCAGTTTTTCCTACTTTAAAGATCAATGCATTTAAACATTCTGGATTAAAGATTGAGAACCGAAAAAAAAAAAAAAAAGAGAGAGAGAGAGAAAGAAGCAAACCAACTGAAATATGAATAAAATTTGGAATAGAGATTCCAGTAATATGCCCTGAGTCTTTTATAACTTTGATAAACACACCATGATAAAAGAATGTGAAGGGATGAAAACGGATAAAGGGTCAGTGGACATTCAGTACCAGCTTTGCAAATTACATGTGCAACTGAAATTACTCAATTATATTTGTGCTTTAAAAAATTCAAGTGTTGCGTTTTGTTTGTTAACATAAAGTACAGAAATGGAAATATGAGATATAATGATTTTGGAAATTGAGACATTTGTGTTGGAGAAAAAGAATGCCCCTGCTTCACTTCACAGAGGCAGCTGCCTTGCTCTGTCTTTGCATAAAGGTTGGCCATGAAGGAAATTGCCTTGCTTTGCATGGCATCTGGTCAGGGAATGACATTATCTCAGATTTGGTTTTTAGAAAACAGAAACCTGTTGCATTATTGGGTGTTGTCTTCAGCAGGGGAAGAGAGCCTGCGTAGTTAAGAATCAATTGTAAAAAATGTCAGGCAGGGATTTTACTCTGCTAAAGGCAAAGGCAAAGTGAAGTAACTCATGAAATATGAAAATAAATAGAATATGTCAGAAGGGAGGAAAGGGAAGAAAGTGACTCTCAGACCCTTGCTCAGAATATTGAGTAGATGGGGAAAAACAATAGCTGAAAAGTGCTAAAGTAAAAGATGCCATAGTCAAAGGCACATAACAAAAAAAGAAATTATCATTATAAAAGGCAGCTCTGTGTACAGGGATACATGCAAATTTAACCTGAGCGAGGAGCGACTTAGATATACAGCAAGCTTGATGAGGAAATTAGAGTGCAGAGCCAGTGAAAGTTTCGAAGAATGGTACAAAGAAAAAATTATCAAGAGGAGCATTTGAGAAACACAGGAAGACAGAACAATCAGCACTCAAGGGAACAAATTTAGTAAAATTACTTAAGTACTGAGACTACCCACAAGAAAACATACATTCAATGGGAAAAAAAGACAAAGACATGGGTCAGAAAAACACATAACTAAGAGATTCTTCACTATAATATTTATTAGAAAGATTATAACACTACGTTAAAGAATTTATTAAAAAGCCAGCTCCTGTAAGCAAGAATACTAGTATTTAATAATCAAAAAGAGGCCATTAATTGGAGAAGGAATGAGTATGGCACATGGCAGGGTTTGGAGGAAGGACAAGGACGTGAGGAAGTAATCAGTGTGTCTATATGATGCTTTGCTGCTCATCCCCATCAAAACTGTAATCGATGAAGCAAATATACATCTAAGTACTAACAGAAACATTATATAGGTTGGTTATAAACTGTTTATACAGACACAAGTATCGGGACTGAATAGACAGCTCAATCAGTTAGTAGCATTGCAGTAAAGGCACAAGAACCAGAGTTCACACCCCCAGCACTCACATAAACAGTCAGGCATGACTATGCAAACCTGTAGCTAAGCATTAGAGGGCAGAGACAGATCCTTAGAGCTTTCTGGCCAGAAAAAGTAGGCACAGAGTTAATTCTGGACCCTTTTTCTAGACAATGAGGGATAGAGAAAAAAGAGCCAACAATTTCCTCCTTGGCTTCTGCATGTACATACAGAAAGAGGGGGGAGGGGGAGAGGGAGGGGAGCGGAGGGGAGGGAGAGGGAGAAAGAGAGAGAGAGAGAGAGGGAGAGGGAGAGGGAGAGGGAGAGGGAGAGAGACAGAGAGAGGTATTCAGTGCACACAGGTACACATATCTCACACAGGCACACACACATACACAGGTACACACAGGCACACACACAGGGTAAGAGAGACAGAGAGAGAGACAGAAAGAGAGACAAAGAGAGAGAGAGGAGTATTCAGTGCACACAGGTACACATATCACACGCACATACACACACACAAACACACACACACACACACACACACACACACACACACCACAAAAAATCAAAGGGAAAATATCAACATAGCTTAGTTTAAAATTAGATGATCAATTAGTCTTAAAAGGAACATCAATTATAATTTCATTTTGGTTAAAAATAAAGTTAGCCCAGTCATAGAAATGTGAAGAGTCCTAGGAGATACTAACAGAATGCTCTTATTACATGGGTTTTATTGGGAGTTAACTATTGTTCTACATTTGAGCATGGTTTCTCCCTTTCTGAGGATTGCTGTGAAAATTTATTTCACATAAGGGTTAGGCTCTCCCGCTGCATTTAACTGAGATTCTCTATTACACTAGTTATAGAACTGAACTGAGAGTCAAGAACATGATTCTTTTCCCCTAAAGAATAGTATTTCACCTCAATGTGAGTTTCTCATGGGGAAATATGAATAATGACTACATTGCACTTGGAAATCTAATCATAACAAAATAGCAATAGTATGTTTGAATACATGCATATATACATATATTGACATTTTTACATAGAAAAATCCATATCCATAGAAGCTTATATTGGTTTAATATACTTTTAAGTACTGTTCATCTTTTCTAATGCTAATATTTAAAAAAGCTAAATTATAACTTGCCAAGGACAAACACACACAATCTATTACGTGCCAACAAATATCTTCATTGCACAGATAATCATTCAAAAGTTAGATGTAAATAATAGGAAACTGATAAGTCTAAGATGGACAGGGAAGGCAAAACTACTTTAATAATGTTAACGACTTAATAGTGATAAAGATGAACATTTTTGCATTTTAATTTTGTTTTGATGCAGTGTTTTACTATGTAGGTCTAGCTGACCTAGATATCCATATGTAGACCAGTCTGACCTTCAACTCACATAAATCTGCTTGCCTTTCCTAAAATTACCTCCTCTTTGCCTTTAATTATATTGATATGAGGATGAAGATAATACAGAATAAATATCTTGCCATTCAAATTTTAGTCTACTTCGCTATGACTAACGTAGGCAAACAGATCCTAAAAGAAGAATATGACTCTCTTAAAGTTATTATGTAAAAAGGAGTAATGCTTTATATGATACACTAATAATATTTGATAAATTACAGAGATAAACTATGGTGATTCCATGACTAATAATTAATACATCTAAATATGGATTCTCCAATTACTGTACCTGAGTACTAAGATGATGGAATGATTATTGACTTTATTGATTCACAAGTCTGGATAGTCTTTTTGTTACTGGAATGTGAAAATGCTAAATATGGTATTATAGTAATGAGATGTCTCTTAGTATTATATTACTTGAAGGAGTGGAATTAATTTAAAACATTTTAATACTTATGAGTAAAACAAGGATGGACTACCCTGTGTTACTGAACACACCTAAAGAACAATGTCAACATAGATTCTCCAGATGATTACAATGCTTAACTTCTAATTTTCAGTGCATGACAGCTGGGTTTATAACCTAAGCATGTGAGCATTTTCATATATAAAAGAAGCATAATTAATGATATTTACTTCATTATTTTATGGTCTCCAAGTGTTGATGAGAAGTAATTTTATAAATTGAAAACCAGTATTTTGATGCTCAAGATACACAGATGTACTTTGCATTTACAATATGCTCAGTATTCTCCCTGTGAGTCTTGTTCATGTTGTTGCTGATACAGGGTCACTCTATGCAGTTTAGACTAGCCTCCTGTGATCCTGTTGCCATCTCTTTCCAAGAGTCAGGGTTATATACATGTACCACCACCTCACCTGCCCACCCCTTAGAGTTTAGAAGTGGTCTCTCCATGCATACCACATCACATAAGAGGGACCTGAATTATATTAGCCACTTGAATAGAGTAAGTGAATAATGCCAATAAACTAGTGCATATATCTGTATATTCCAAGCATGATTGTAAAATCAAAAGAGTCTTTCAAAAAGTCCTAGACTACTCTCAAAATTCCTCAGTTGCCTGTAGTTCTTTGTGTAAGCTTGAGGATTTTCCTCTCCAATTTTGGCATGTCTATTGGCATCATGCTCATTCAGAACATATTTAGACAGTCATGTTGACGAGGGTTTGTGGCTGTAGCTTGATATTAATAGGAGATCCAATCTCACAGCCAACTCTCTAAACTTCTGGCTCTTACAAGAAATCAGAATAGATGAGAAGGAAGAAAAATATGATGTAATTATGGGAAGAGAAATATAATGAGATATGGTGGACGAAAGAGAAGAGAAATATGATATAATTATATCATATTCTTAAAAAGATAAGAACAACAAAGTCTTGGCTTGCTCCAATTCCAGCCACTTTGGTCCTGCCTCGTGGTATGTTTGGTGATGGGAGAACAAAGTTTGTCTTCTGACAATTATCAGTAACTATATGATGATATTTTCAAAATAATGATCAATGATTTCATCAAAAAATACCAAGAGAATCTCATTACACATATACCTTTAAATGTACATTTTGTATCAACTTTAATTGCCGATTTGCTTAAGAAACTGCCAAGAGTGTAGACCAGATCACACAAAGCCTTAATGCAGAGCTGGAGATAGGGGTTAAAAAAAATCCATTACAAAAGAAAGCAACATGAGCAGGGCTTAGGAAAACAACACCAGATTACTATAAAAATTAACAGACAGCAAAAAAATTTCCTTGCAACAAGTAGGATCAACAATGCCACAGATCATATAACCTCAAGAAAGCAGCGAAGTATAAGGACAAAAATGCTGAGCTTAAACAAATATGTATGAAATGAAAAATTACTACATTTTACAAAGGAAACAGAAAGCATTCTTAAAAGAGTTTACCATCTGGAAAGTAAACGCCTATTAAATAATTAATCGAGCATTTGGTAAATATAGAAAGTCTGTTATACCCAATCACATACATAAAAAGATTAGAGAAAATAGTTATACTGACAAAAATCTTGAGGTTCTGCATTCAGCACCTCTAGCAATTAATTAAGCATATTTACTACTTTTAATTTATATTCCCACTTTACCAATAAGTTTGTCTTTATTTCAAGGATTAAAATTCAATTAATTGGCATTAGTAATTATGCCCCATATGAAAAATAAGTATAATAGATTCTATGTTAAAAAGAAAGGCATACTTAATGTTACAGTCTTCTTGACAATCACATTGCAGTTCTACTATTTTCATGACTGGAGGTATAAGAATTAGAAGTATAAAAATTAGAGATAAAACTTAGATAAAGATAACATGGAATAAGTTGATTTTAACATTTGTAATTTAAGTGCTTGGTAGTTGAATGATAATTTGTTTTCACAGTTTATTGTATTTTTCTAAATTAAATATATTTAAATTTCAAATAAGAGTCTCAATAAACAGGAAACGTGTATCTCATGGATTTCTTTTGTCAATAAAAATCATTTTATAATAAAATTTAATTATTAGAACATTTTAGAGAAATGCACCATATAACAGTACAAATCTATACAGTACTTCTAATGAACAGTTTACCAACAAGTACCAAAGTATAAATTGTGCATAAAATTTTATCTAGTAAACTTATTTCTAGGAATTTATGTGGACAAAATTATGTATGTACCGTGAGATCGCTTCATAGTGTTATATACAGTGGTGAATTATGAGAAACATGCCAAAATTAAATACAGAATAAATTATGAAATTACTTGAAGACATTTCTATAATTAAAATGCTATTTACTAGGATAAAAGTTTAGAAGCGAATATTATCATCATCTTATACTTCACATTATAAATATGATTAAAATAAATTAACTCACTTTGTTAAAAACATTATGCAATTGGAAATTATTTCTAAAAGATCAGATCTTACAGTCTTATAGGCCATTAATTTTTTCTCCTTTGAAATGACAAAAGAAAGTTGACTTCAATCAAAATAGCACACATAACCTAATCTCATAAATCATAAGTTTAATGTTATTAATTTTAGTAGACTTTGAAATCATAACTACTGTCACACTCAACTAGAAATAAATTGACAACTCCTGACTAAATTCAGAGAAAATAAATACTAGTCTTCTAAAATATACAGGACTCATCTCCCTAATGTGAACATAAAATTCAAATACCTCTAATTTTCTCCCTGGAAGATGTTAGCTTCACTCTGAGCAAAGAGAAACATTCCTTTGTGTTTCCCAAAGCCATTACACTGAGACTCATCAGATACCTGTAACACTTGCTGGAGTTACTCCTTACATATTTCTAGTTCTGTAGTGACTACTTCTGTAAAGAATGAAGTGTGGGATTTTTAAAAATCATCTTATAATTAAGATAAAAATGCAAACGTTTGGCCATGAAAAATAAAATAGTGAAACTACTTATCATCTGACTTAAAAAAAAAATATCTTTAACATGAATTAAACTGCTATGGCGGTTTCCTAGATCTTATGAAGGAGAAGGATGCTTTTAAATGAGGTGTATCATACAATTAATATACTCCAAATCTGTGTTCTCTAATATCAATGCATGCAGAAAAATACAGATGAGAAAAAAGAAGTCAACACAGATAAGAAACTGAAAATTATTAAATCAGACCTAAAGCCCTCTAATGCACATAAAGGAATACCTACATCTTTTTCCTTTTGTACATTATGAACAGGATTACATATAAGAAATTATGTACTTAAACAACAATAAATTTTTATCTTAAAACTCTTTTTGTGGCAAAGCACAATTGCCCTGACTACTGAGCAAAATGAAAATATGAATTTTCATTGTAATCTATTAAATTATATTTTGATAATCCATATTATTAGTAATATATCTAAACTGATGATATTATTTTTGGAGTACTGTATTAGATGCTGAGAACTGAATTCTGTATAATTATTTCACTAATCCACATGGCCTAAGAAAATCAAAAGTAGCAGCTGGATAGACATCTCAGTGGTTAAGAGCACATGCTGCTCTTGCAGAGTATCTGAGTTTAGTTTGCCACACCCATATCAAATGGTTCCAAGGGAACCAAAGCCCTCCCGTGGCCTCCTTGGGCACCTGCATACTCACACACATACAAACATGCATATACACAATTAAATACCAAATCTATTTCTTAAGATCTGAATCTAATCTGAAAAACAACATAAGACACAGTCATGGGCTAGAAATACAGGGAATCGAGTGACTACACATCCTACAGAGATGATGAAAGGCAGAGGCTGGTGTTTATTTCAGCTCCTTTAATGAGAATCAGAAAAGCATTCAGACCAATGTTTGAGCAAGAGCACAAATCGGAAGACTGTCGTTGGTAAGGGTGAGATAAATACAAAGTGAAATCAGTGTGAGGTCTAAGGTACAGAATTCCAGTTAACTGTGCTCATCCCACCCTCAGGTATTTGCCTTAAGTGGGACCTACAGTGAAAAGATGAACTTTGAAGAAGAAAATAAAAAAGAAGAAACTTTGGAAAATGGTCTATAAAATCAGATCAGAACTGTTTATTAGATATTGTGAGAAGTCTAAGAGGTTTGCATAGGATGTACAGTCTTAGCCCAAAACGTGTTGGAATATCTCTGAAGGTGGGCAGAATGGACTTGAGTGAGAACTACATGGACAGAGAACTTTAAGTACAATACAATGATGTACAGGCATGATATTGGTAGAATTCTGATGACAGACAAATACCAAGAATTTCTATATACAAACTGGCGAAACACCGTCTCTCGGCATTTTTATAACTTTGACATTTGATGTTTGAATGACTTAATGTGTACTTCAAACACAAGAAGAATAAGTTTGGGAGAAATGGAGGAAGAGAGAAAGACACAATAGAAAACTACAAATTCATGTTTGAACATGCTAAATTCTGTGGGCTGAGGAAACGCAGATCGGAGTCCTTAGGAATAAAGCAAAGGCGCTCGTTAGTGACTGACTGGGAGATCTTGATGTTCTATTTGTGTCCGTGTATGATTAGTAAGAGTTCATATTTATCTTTGATGTATGTGACCTGTCTGTGTGTATCCAGACCACATTAAGAAGGATTATATAATAGAGCATTCTTTTTTAAGATAGATCTGAATATGGCTTTGAAAATTTTAACACTTCTCTATCTTCTTTATACATGAATGAAAAGACACTAATTTGTCTAGTAAAATGGGTTTCTGTTTCAAATATAAGTTTAACATAACATTTATATTTTACATGATATATATATGATTAATTGAATATAAAAACAAAATAGATAAGCCAACTTCAAAAACGTTAACATACTTAAAAACCTAAAAGTGCCACAGGAATATTAACCGTTTAATATTAATGTACACTTGAGAAAAGTGATGCATTACTATAATCTCAGTTTTACTTTTGGTGAAAGAGCTAGCCTTGGCCAAATACTGAGTTTGAAGCAATTGTGCTATGTAGTTATGTCTTGATTCAAAAAGATAAATATAAAACAAAGCAAACTAAATTAAAAGGTAGGAGCATTTAGTTAAAAATACTTTGAAATAATTGAAAACATGATTAGAGAAACATTATAAAAATTATGAAAATTGTATCAAAACTGTTTTAGATGACATATTTTTAAAAAATTTGGATTCAGAAATTTCTTTCTGCTAAATACAATGTTTACAATACAGTTGCCTCTTTTCCCTAAAAAAACCTTTAAAATAATGTTAAAGTACTCTATATTATTCAAATCTACAATAATGAGTTTATCTATATTGCAGTCTTAAGTTTTAAAAGTAATTCTTTTCAGAAAAATATTTGATGAGAAAAACTACATGACAAAAAAAACAGGGCAAGACTGTAGACCAAGGGCTCACTAAATGCTCACATCCAATTTGGTAAAGGTGAGGTCCAAGGAGAATAAAGAAGTAGAAGTTTAAACAACAATTGCTGGAATTTTGAAAAGCAAATTCCCAGGTGAAAACACACAACAGTCTACTAAAAGGATATGTCGTGTGTTCAGATCAATAAATTAAAAAGGGATACAATAAGAATTTTTTTTTAAAAAAATCCATGATACCAACAATAAAGATATAAAGAAAGAATGACTTGGGGTCATTCAGCAACATTGGGCAGAATTACCAAGGAGCAGCAGCATCTACAAAAGCCAGGCAAGGGACTGCAGAAACATAGAAATATGCCCACTGCAGAGGCCATAGAAAGAAACAATCTCTCTGTTAAGTACTTACCAGACTCTTTAATATATGTGTAGATAAATACAACAGAAGTTGTATCAAATGTTTTAAATATATGTGCACATATAGCATATTCATCTACATACAGATGATTCCAGCAGCTGCTTTAATTTAAATAAATTAAAATTCTAAATAACCAGTGTTCTGCAAAAGGTGGATGGTAAGATGATAAAATAACCATGCTAGAAGGATGCTATACTATGAAAAGTAGAAAGACTATCCATTCAGTAAACAACACGAGTTATCTTCAGGATCATGGCAGTCTAACACCATCATATTCTGTGTGACACCATTTCCTAAAAATACTTGAAATGACAAAAATAAAGATGATTAAAAATTAATGATTTGAGATGATATAGAGCTATGTCTTTAAAGTCACAGCCTGAGGGATATTTTTGAGGCAATGTAATAATTCTCTGCCTTGTTACTATGGTGGCTAAATAAATACATGTGGTAACTGGAAAAACGAACACATGTATATGAGTGTTTATTCTGTTTTTGCTAGTGTGTATACACTTACATACAGTGTGAACCACTGGGAAAGACTGGTATGCATGGATGACCCTTTTGTTCCATGCTTCTTTCCTCCTATGAATCTAGAGTCTTCCAAAAATAATGTGATGGGGCACTTACCTAATGTCTATGCAACACAGGATTTGACCTTAGCACCACAAAATATAAAATGAATAGTTATAAATCAAGAACACTGTTAGGAAATTACGGAAAAAAATCAATCGGTATGAGAATAACAAACAAATCTATATTTTTACAGCAATAATTTACAAAACATCATACTAAGAATTTTGGATACAGCAAATAAACAATAAGAAACTGGTGGCTATATTGTTAAGTGATTGTTCAAGATACCATATCATTATAATAGCATCTAGGGTAAAAAATTGCTCCTTTCCTCAGGAGCATATTTTTAAAAACCAATTGATTGAAAATTAATGCATGTATGACATTTCTGAATTTCCTGTACCCAGTCTATAAGTCAAGCTTAAGTACCACTAACCAGAAGATTAAAAGGCCCAATAGTCAGAGGATGATAGATTCAGTGGGAGACTCACTACTGTCTGGTTCCCGGCAGTGCACTTATTTGATGACTTCCTGCCTTCTACATAATGCTGAAAAGGGAGTTCCTTCAGCAATAATCTACAAATTAAGAGAAACCCATTTAGCCTGTCAGAAAAGTTACATGATTGAGTATCCCTAAGCAGCATGCCAGGTATTTAATCAGTTCTTTACAACAGAGAGAAGAGTTCTTATTGCTTTTGCTACTCTAGAAAACTTAATTTTTATAATTTTAAAGGATAAAAATGTGAAATCAAAATTATTATAAAAAGATAGATGGATAATTGGTTCTGAACAAAATATGTGAAAATAATCTTATGTGTTTGGGAAAAGAGTAATTTTCTGAGGAAGAATTTTTTGGACCATTCATTTTACATTAGGGTTAACTAATAAAGAGGATAGGATAAATTATCCATTTGGGAAATTTAAATTTGGTTGAAATAAAATAAAATAAGCTATAATTTATGTCATGGCTTATATATTTTGTTTTAATATTATATAATAACAGAATTGGAGTTGTGATCTTATAAAGTAGCAGAACAAACCATATACAGTGCTCTAAGTATATTGGGATGTAATCCTGAGTGTCAGTGTGTGTGTGTGTGTGTGTGTGTGTGTGTGTGTGTGTGTGTGTGGGTATGTGTGTATGTGTGTGTGTGTTTCTGTTTCTGGTTTCTGTGCCTTTCAATATGTGTCCTGTTCCTTTAATGAAGCTTTCAAATAAAAGAGAATCTAATCAGCTTCTTCTAAGTAATATTCATTATTAAATATAATATTAATAATTTAAAAAGAGTTGTTCTTTCAATTTATCAAATATCACTGTAAAAAGTTGAACCACAAGAAAGTTAGCAAAGTAATTTTGGCCAAAAGTATACACGATCTAACTACAAACTTCTTTTAATATTATAATATTTAGCTTTGTGAACATTTCCCAAGACTATAACCTTGTTTTGCATATTTTTACATTGAATATTAAGCTCTTTACCAGAGAGTTTAAAGAAAGGGAAAGTTACCTCAGGAGAAGAGTTAAGCAGATGCTGCATATATGAAATGGAAATGTAGATATACAAAACAAGGATGGAAGGGAGTCAATTAAGTGCCTGTGTGTGTGTGTGTGTGTGTGTGTGTGTGTGTGTGTGTGTGTACTTAGAATATTTGGCAACAATAAGAAAATTTTCAAACTTAGAAGTCCAATTAATAGAAGATACTATGAGACTATGACATTATAAAATGAAGTTAAAAGTTCTTAATCTTCCTTTAAAATGAGGTTAGAGTTTTATATGGATAATCTTAATGTTACTAATTTCTATAACTGCAGAAATTAATTTTAAATAATTTGTTTGTTTGAATCTATTAAGATCCAAATGCCATTTAACTATTTTAAAAAGACAAAGTGTTTACTAACATCAGAAATCTTATTTCTCTTTTCTGAGGCAGATGTCTCTTAATGGTGGTACTTGCTACCCTAAGTAGACATTAGGAATATATATTAGAACATGTTACCATGAGGTATGGCTAGGTAATAATGTGATCTGCCAACAAGCTTACCAAAAATTATATATCAAAGTTAGCATCACATTTCTAATCAACCAATCTTAGAGATATGCTTCAGCACTATTGCTAATGCTCATAACATTTCTAACATTTGAGGACTGTTCCCCAAAACATTTGTGAGCTCAACCTGTTCTTTTATGAGGTATGATTTGTTAAACAATAAAGCAGTCATCTCTGGTAAAACAGAACCAAAAAAAAAATTATTGGTTCTCTCTCCTGTGCGCACTCTCTCGCTCTCTTGCTCTCTCTCACTCTTGTTTATAAAAGAGAAATTTAGAATTTAAAGTATATAATCCAAAAACAAACTGCTTTTGTAGTTCTATCATAAATCTCTACATATCTTCATGAAAGCAATCACTCTTTTTCCCTTTGTGATTTAAAGGGAGCAAAATATAAACTTATAACCACTGCCAAGGTGCTGGCCACTCCCTCAGATTGCTTCAGGTGCTGGCCACTCCCTCAGATTGCTTCAGGTGCTGGCCACTCCCTCAGCTCACTTCAGACTGCCTCTTTTGTTTTGTCTACTGGTCACTTTGGCACTTTCACATAATTTTTTGAGCTGATTCTATTTAATTCATCTTTGTCTTCTGACCTCTTTATGAACCCCCAATCTATGAATCACAGTCTTAAACAGAATTTCACTAACTCCGTGACTTTGTCCTTCACTGACATTTTGCGAATCTTCTACTGTTACCCTTGTGTTCCTGCACTGGACTTTTTAATTTTTAACTTTTTGTTCAAATTTCAAGAAGAAGGAGCATGCTACTTATTAAAACAGGAAATTAAATGGAGTTCAGTACTCCCAAACCATGCTGCTTTGAGGCATAAACATGGTCTCTGTGAGTGCAGTTTGTCTTAATCCATGAACTCAAACCATAAAACTGATTCTGTTGATTTTTTATGAATTTTAAATTATTTTAATTGAATTTCAATCCTTCCCCCTAACCCTTCCATAAGAGTCCCTGACTTCCATCTAATATTTAGCTGTGTGTCTTTGGATCTGTTTCAATGAGCTGCTGGGTAGAGCTTCTCAGAGGACAGTAGTAGGCTCCTGTCTATAAGCCTAACAAAGTTTTCTTCGCTAATAGTATCAAGAATTGGCCACACCCTCTGGGGGGGGGGGGAATGGAGAGAGAGACTCTAGGAAGGGGAGAGCAGAGGGCAGGCAGCGTTTCCTATGTAAATAAGTGAGGGATAAATACATTAATTACTTTAATTGAACAATGCATCTATACTTACAGCTGATGTTCACTCACCTTGCCTTTACTCTCACATTCCCCCATTCATCCCACATATAACTTAGGCAGGGCAATTTCCAAAATTATCAACTTCAAATTCTGCTGTCCCTAAGACCCTTAGAGTGCTAAACACTCTAAGAATTTGCGCAGTACAAATCCTTTCTCCCTACAGAAGCTTCAACTACTTTGTGACTCCCATAATCTCCTTTACTCTGCCATCTCAACAATGGATCCATAAAAGTTTTTAAGTTGGGGAAAAAGAATAAAATAGTCATTCATAAATAGTAACACCAAAACACTGATTTATTATACAAAGCTCTCTTTTTTTCTCATATCAGAACCTTGTGGTGTAGGTAGCATGTGATTTCACTAAAATAAGGCTCAAAAAAGTCAATGTGCCAATACCCAGAAGATGCTCCAACATGTAATAAAGACACATGCTCCACTATGTTCATAGCAGCCATATTTATAATAGCCAGAAGCTGGAAACAACCCACATGTCCCTCATCAGAGGAATGGATACAGAAAATGTGGTACATTTACACAATGGAGTACTACTCAGCTATAAAAAACAATGACTTAATGAAATTTGCAGGCAAATGGATGGAACTTGAAAATATCATCCTGAGCGAGG
>CM052711.1:45295771-45331527 GCA_028551405.1 Uromys caudimaculatus
TAGCAGCCATATTTATAATAGCCAGAAGCTGGAAACAACCCACATGTCCCTCATCAGAGGAATGGATACAGAAAATGTGGTACATTTACACAATGGAGTACTACTCAGCTATAAAAAACAATGACTTAATGAAATTTGCAGGCAAATGGATGGAACTTGAAAATATCATCCTGAGCGAGGTAACTCAGTCACAAAAGAATGAACATGGCATGTACTCACTGATAAGTGGATATTAGCCCAAAAGTTCGGAATACTCAAGTTTCACTTTACAGTAACCTCTGGACTGAGAGTGAGGTCCCAGATGGAGGAGCTGGAGAAGGGACTGAAGGAGCTGAGGGAGTCTGCAGCCCCATGGAGGGAGCAACAGTGTCAACTGGCCTGACCCCCTCCCCAGGTGCTCCTGGAGGCTGGACCACCATCCAAAAATACACACTGAGGGACCCATGGCTCGGACCACATATGTGACAGAGGAGGAGGGCCTTGTTGGCCATCAGGGGGAGGAGAGACCCTTGGGCCTGAGGGTGTCAGAGGCCCCAGAAAAGGGGAATGTCAAGGTGGGAATACAGGAGTGGGTGGGAGGTGGAATATCCTTATAGAGGCGGGGGAGGGGGAGGGGATGGGGAGTTTCCAAAAAGGAGACCTAGAAAGGGGGAAACATTGGAAATGTAAATAAAGTATCAAAACATAAAAAAGAAAAGAAAAGAAAGTGGCAGAAAAACAGGGAAAAGGAAAAAAAAGTCATATTTAGCTATGAAATTGCTAGTCTACACTCAAAATTTATACTTATACTACATGTGCCTGTCTTCTTTTTTAAAATTTAAGGTGTAGATTTCCCAGGATATATCAGACACCTATTGCTGATATAAGAAATGACCACACACTTCATGTCTTAAAACAACTTCAATCCCTAGAAATCCTAGTCCAAGTGAGACCGATTGGGATAAATCAGACTGTTGGTATGGGGGCAACAGGGTGGTCTAAGGAGGGCAGCCATTCGCTAAGCCTTTGTTTAAGTCTAGATGCCACTAGAATTCCTTAGCTCTTGGCTGCTTCTCATAATGCTTCAATCTCATTTTTCTGAGAAAGGGAGGGGGAATTGGGGAGGGTGTCTATGTGGGGGGACGTGGGGCAGCAGCTGATGCAAATAAATTAATTACAAAATACAATTCAAAAAAGTCAAAAAATTTAAAAAATAAAATAAACTACCTTTCTACAGTTATGGTTATAAAGAAAGGATGGAGAAAGAAAAAGTAGTCAGGATCCCAAAATAAATAAAAAGACATATGTTTATGGAAAAACAAAATCACATGTTTCATTCATGTACCTCTTTCTATTCACTCAAATGCTACTGCCATTCCACTGAAATGACCCCAAATAATTACATTGGTTTCCTTTGCCATGCAAAGTAACATTCATATTATCTAGGTAAGAGCATGCCAACACCTTTAGAAAGATGGTGTTCAACTTCCCATACTGAGGGAAAGCTTTGATACTGAAGTAGAAACCACTGAATTAAAAACTAGTGATGGTTAGATGTCCAGTGTCTTCAATTGGGCAATTACCTATAAGAATGTAGTGCTCAGAAGCATTTAACCTCCAAAGAAAGTTTAATTGTTTTCCTTCTCATTTCAATATGGATCTTCATTTTGATAAAAAAAAAATTGGTTTTTAAATTTTTTCTAAATAACTATCTTTCTACAGTTATGATTATAAAGAAAGGCTGGAAAAAATCATCAGGTCTCCAAAACAATAAATCCTTTGTAATCATAACTATAGAAAGGTAGTTAATTCAGAAATTTATTCTGGATGAACAGAAGCTTTTTAATGGGAACAGAATGTCATAATTAAGTAAATAGTGGTTGTGATTTATAGAAGTATTTGGCAAAATAATTTTATTGAACTCAAAGCATATATTTCAATTTCATCTTAGAATTTCAATAAAAAAATAAGCTGTTTCTTCCTATTTCTTAATTATGTTGACTGACTTTACAAAGAAAACATCTAAAATTTAAATTAATTTTCTAATATAATGTATATTGAAAATAATTTCAGACATATATTATAAACTTAATGTTGTATTATCCCTCACCAGCCTTACAAAAAAATCAAAACATGCTTAATGACTCAGTTTTTGCATAAGCACATTATTAATGGTGCTTGAACTAACAAAATCAATTTAGCTAATTGATGACTTCACTGCTTAATAATACCATGATTGTTTAGGTCATCACTTCTACTTCCATTAGCCTCAGCACTCCAGGGTCATTCAAATACTAGGAATTTTTATAGGGCAACAAATAGGGATGTTTCAACTCGAGGATAAACAGGTGCCTGTGTTTACTGTTATCATTGTTACAATGCAATCAAAGCTTGACAAAGAATAGGGTTACCAAGCACCTTTTACTAAAACACTAGCATCTGGACTTTATTGTGATAAATATGTTGACACTATTATTTTAAGCATCGGTGTTGGATTAAAATATATGGGCATAAATTATGTGAGATTCATAGCTTAAAATACTAGAGAAATCCATGTCATTAAGCCACGAGCAGCTGAACAAATTATAGGTAACAGAACAATGCATTTTCTGGAACACTTTTGTATATCAGTAAAAAATTTTAAACTTAAGTGGTTGTTTGAGTGTGCTAAAAGATAGAGCCTGCCTCACAAAATCAAAGAATAAAGGAAAATGAATGATCTTTAGACATAACACAGGCCTAAAGGTGATTATTAAGCACATGTTATAATATAATATTGAATATCTTAAGAATAATAGTTCTCATAGCAATAAATGCAGAGGAAATTTAGCACATAAACTAGCAGAATTATTATTCTAATGGAATAGTTATTGTTTTATGCCTGAATCAGAGAAATGTCATATTTATTCAAAGAATTATATGTTCCTTGGAAGTTAAACTGTTTTGATGAGAGAGAACTTAACAAAATGATAAAAGCTGAGACTAGCATGACTTTAAAAATGCCAACTTGTAACCCAGGGACAGGTATTTGCATACTAATTGTAATATTCCTGCTGTCATGTACCTTCAGCTTGAAGATCAGTCAGAAAGAGAAACTGCATCATCTGTGACAGGCAGACAGTGGGACGCACAATGCCAGTGAAGTGAGTTGCTGTTTAAAGCTCTTTTTATCTCAGAAGATGTAGACATGAAACCCTTGAGTCTTCAGTAGTCTGTACGACTTGCTACCTTCATTTATGATAAGAAAAAATGTTAATTGTTGTCTTTCATCGTATCTTTATTTTATTTTCTTTTTTGTCTTTCTCTATTGATGCTTTCCTTTCTAAAAATATATCCACAGTGCATGGCTCATTTTGATTCTAAATTCTCTGTTTGCTAGATAAAGAACATTAAAATCAACAGAAAGTTGACCTCGCTTTTCATCATGTTTTTCAAAGCAGTGAGTTACAAATACAACATATATGATCTTCATGAGAATTGTTCATCATCACAGTACTTATTAGGAAACTTTTACGTGGATATTCAGTGCTGGGCGAGGAAGCAGCTGTTGCTTCCTCGGGCACATGAACCCCTTGCTTGGGTTTCCCATTCTCCTGCACACTGCTAATTGAGTGTGAACAGCTAAGTTGTTGGATCCCACATTTTTTAATGCAGTACAACTGGTTCTAGCTGGCTCAATTAGCAAGATAACTGGTGGCTTTCACGCAGTTCCCATCTGCTCTGGCTCTTCTCTGGACATATAATATGAGTACTACCGGCCTTGATGGCACTTGCTTAATGAAGAAAACAGACAGGAAATCAGCCAAAACCCCATGAAGTACTAAGTGCAATTTTAGCTCCAGATACACAGTGAATTTTCTGGCAAATCATACACACATGGAAAGTTACTCTGATTAAAGCACTAGAATTTTATAAAGTTCTCTCTCTCTCTCTCTCTCTCTCTCTCTCTCTCTCTCTCATGCACACACACACAAACAAACACACACACTGACACACACACACACACACACAAAGGCAAGGAACCACATATACCTCCATTAAGGTTATAATTAAGACATAAATAAAGTGAAAAGCAGAAAATAATACTGAGGGAAAGGCATATTGACCATTTATTTCAGGTAACACACAAGTTAAAAAAAATCAATGAAGCCTCTATAGTTTTAAATTAGCTGCTGTTTTCTTATTCTCTAATTTTTTATTTAATGAATTTTATTAATATTTCTATAGCTGCATTTTATAAAACACCTGCTTGTATTTCTCATGCACATCTAACCTAAGAAATTTTCTACATTTATTTTATAATTTAAAAACGATAAGAATGTATTGCATAAATTTTCTATTGAAATTGAAATTGTTGCAATGTAAGTATTGTATAAAGTATCTGGGTGATTTGTGTGACATTCTCCTGCAGGAAAACTACTGCATGTGTCCCAAAAAGAGCCCGTATGTGTTAACTTATGCTTTTGAGGAAGAAATTTGAAAAAAGTTAGGGCCCTTAGCAGGCTTGTATTTAAGTATTAACTCTACCTACTACTATCTGTGTGATACTGTACAAGTAAGTCACTAGCATTTATAGTCCATTTGGTCACTGGTAACAGGCAAATTCAATACACTATAATTGTCACTGTTAACTGATGGAGGATATGTGACATGCTTAACGCAATCCAGAGTATTTTATAAACATTCAAGACATAGTTGTACATTTTTGTGTTCTGATAAATAATAGCTTTTACTTTGTTTATTGATACCAAATATGTCCTTCCAAAGAATACAGACACATAAGAAACCCAAACTAAAATTTTTTAATAGGAGAAAATACTATTCCTTAAAACGGCTACACTCTACCTAATTTCTGACTAGGAAGCATCCCACTTCTTCCAGCTCTAACAGTGTAATAAATATTCAAAACTGAATCGTATAGGTGAAAAGCAGGTCAGAAAAGTGAGCAATCCAGGAATCTTCTAAAGCCACTGGGGTATCCCTTCTGAGAGCTGAAAAGCAGCTTACCCCTTTAGAGCAAAGTCAACATTTCCTGACCTGAATTTATAGTAGAACACTCTAGCAACTAACTGTAGGATGTCTAATATTCTGTGTGTGTATGTACAGATTGCAGAGCCCTTTAAATACAGCCAAGTAATTCAAAACAGCGTTCTTTCTTTTGTTCTTAATTCTACTCTCGCTTCCAGACTCCATTTTTCCTGTTTTTACACAACGCTGAAAATAGGAAAGGCCATTGCTTATTGACAGCCCCCCACGCTCATTCTCTTCCTGGCTCTACCCTAAAGGTCTGTGGTGTGATCTTTGCTGTCACTTCCCTCCGGGATGACAGTAATTTCCAGCTGTTCTGCGGTCCTCCAGGCATGTCGCACTCTGTCTCTGCTTCCCTTGCCCATAGCACAGTAGGCTGTTCCACCTGGACAATTTACCTATACATTTTAGTGAGTGTTTTTATTGTATTCATCTGGCATTCTGAAAGCCACTTCTCCTTTTCATCAGTCTTATCCCAGCCATGGTCTAGATTTTTGAGCCTTAACTTCTGGCCTAGCCACATTTTTCTGGGTGTGAGAAAATAACTATTTCTTATTAAAGAACCTACATAAATGGAGACATAGACATTTATACTAGAATGGATTTGCTCTCTCTGTTTCTGATAGCTACTCCTCATTCTGAATGATATCCTGATGCCCAAGCTCCTCTCTGCCCTATGCATTAGCATATACTTTACAGAGATTGAGTTTCATATAATTTAAATATTACATTAACCACTATATTTCAGTCTGCAAAGACTATTTTTATACAAGTGCAATTTAAATGACCTTTATGATAATTTTAGAATTCCAACAGAACAGTATGAGGACCGTGTAATTCAACATAATCGTTTAAATGCACAAAGCTCTTCAGTATGAAATTAAATCTAGGATTAAGACTAACAATTTAGGAGCAATGAAAACTAAACAATGAAAATCTTTTTATATGTCCATTTCAATGAGATTCCACCATTGCCAAAGTCTCCCAGACAACCTGTGCTTTCAAATGTTAGTAAGTTAAAGGAAAAATGGAGACCTGAAGCCCATCACTTAGAAAGGAAATTTGAGCTAGAAAATGTCAGTAAAAGAAGAGAGAAAAATGCATTCCCAGTAGCCTCTCCTCAATCCTCTTATTATATGAAAATACAATTAATATTAAAACAGTGGAGGGACACAGTCAACCCTTTAAAAAGCATACAAAAACTGCAGTCAATTACAAACAATAAGACATAAAAGAATGATAAGCACTTCACAAAACCACACTTAGGATTATCATATGCACTGCCATAATATGATACACAATGCAGCATTTATAAGGATAGCAGGAAGTGAGACCATCCCTACTTCTTTATCAGTGGTTTAAATACATGGCTTAGTTAGCCAGCCCCTTTCTGTTTGTATATCATAACAATATAATCAACATAATCCTTGACTAGCAGTGGCTTCCTGTGGAGAGAGGCTTGTTTCATCAGGATCTTTATCTGTTAAAAAAAATAATACATGATATATTTGTACCTCATAAAGTTTATATCATAAAGCTGATTTACTATTTTATATAATATCTCCCAATGTATACCTTCTTCAGAAAACTTCAGGTCATAAATTTTTACAACTTTGAAAAAAAAAACACACTCTTTTGACAGATTCCTACATTTAATTAAACCTGCCAAGAATTTGTCTACCAGTCCAAGGAGAAATAAAATCTGATTCAGAATAGGGTAACTACAATAAATACCAAAATCAAACATCTTCCATATCATCACAGTAGAAATCCTTAAAGCCTGTCTACACTTTCTAAATATTCATGATTATTAAACTGGTAAATTTGTATGCTTTGAAAATCATTCATTCATTTTGATTGCTTTCTAGAGAATTTTTGAGTAGAACAAAGTGACACATAATTAATAATATATTCAGAAAAGTTTATAATTGCTTCACAGAACCAATGTATCTCTGGTGCCATTAATATAACTTCATTATTTACAAATATTAACACTGTTGGCTAGATTGATAAATAATTTCCTGATATCAAATTATATTCCACATTATGTTGCTGTTACTGTCCACATTGAAAAATCACTATGTGATTTTTGTTGACATTTTCCTGTTTCATCAATGGCTCTTTTTTTTTTTTTTTTTTTTGGTTTTTTTTTTGAGACAGGGTTTCTCTGTGTAGCCCTGGCTGTCCTGGAACTCACTCTGTAAACCAGGCTGGCCAATGGCTCATTTTAATGATGTAATTTTAAAAATACCTTTAGCTCAAGTATTACTATAATTTATCAAAGAAAAAGATCACAATGCTATTGTCAAGGGTAGATGCTGTTTCTACAGGTCCCCAACTACGGAAACACTGGCATGGTCTGAAAATATGGACTCGCTCTTAGCTAACCAAGGTAAGATTCAAGCAATAATGCATTTTAAAGATGATAAACACAATTCATCAAACCTTGAAAATGACAAATATTTCATGAAGTATGATATTGATCAGCACTTGAAGCATAAAAATTTAAGATCTTGGTGTCAAAATACATTTAGTTTAGCCTAAATTAAGTTAGTCAGAAGTTCAAACATGAATACAAGGGAAATTAATTATAAATGAAAATCAAGCAAGAAGCTTTGCATTATTTTAGCCTATAATTATATGAAGTTGATCATTGCTTGCCGTTGATAAAAAGCTGAAAGAAATATGCAAATTATCAACAACAGGAATTTAAATTAACCACTTCTTTTTCAATCTCTTGAACTAAAGTAGAAAGTTATTAGTATATTTAAAATAAATGGTCTTCATTTTGACTGAGTACAAAAAACATTTTTTTTTATTAATGAACATGTGTTTATATATAAAAGCATGGTTCAATGTGGCAATTGTCACCAATTATATATAAAATACTTTAAAATTGACATCCATTTTTATACACAAAATAGTCACAAACTTTCCAACAATTCCTATTTGTCTTATAAACAATTTACCTCACAGTACATCTGTCCTGAGAGGAAAAGGTGGGACTATTGTATTAACCAAATGACATTTCTGTTTTAAAATAATACCGTATCAGAAAGGCATAAATAATAAAGCTGAGCACATAATGCACTGCTGTCTGTTCATATTTAAAGTTAGATTGAATTAAATGCATTAAGATACTCTGAATACTCTATTTTCATTGGCTAAGTCCTAAACCAAACCACCTACTACCTCAAGTACAACTAAAGTCATTCACTGAAATTGCTTTACATATGAAATAGCTCTTTCTAAGTTAGAATGGGACTTTCTTATGTTGTTCAGTGTGTAACTAACGGATTAGGTCAAGTTTGGTAAGTGACTCTTACAGAGCCTCTAATGGTTGTCATGTACATGGTTCCTCCACTGCAGAGGACACAGTTTCTGTTCAACAGCCATCCAGAACAGAAGTGATGAGGGCCCTGAGATGGCGACAACTGCACTTACAGAACACGTTCTGGGCATTACTCACATAAAAGGCCCAAGTTATAAATTCATCTAAATAGCTAGTTAATACGGCTTTTATAAATCAAGGTAAATAATAGCAGTACAATTTATTTGTAACCCTTTAAATACATAGTAGATTCAAAATCTACTTAAACATTTTTTCTAACTTTGCCTATATGTTGACTTGGCTTTCCTGGTAGCTCTCAATTTCTACTCCATTTAATGTCCTCTGTGACTGTGAAATAGATAAAGCCATTCCGTCCTGCACAATGCCCTCAAGAATGGATTTTATTGCGTGTAATTTGTTAGTCCAGACTTATTTGAAACATTTTCAAATTAAAATGTCTCTATAACAGAAAAATCAGTGAAATATTGAATAAGAGTACAGAGCTTCATGACATGAAAGTTAATTGTTGATTTTGCTCCTTGGGTGCAGCATTGTTTAGAGTAGGCATATCGAGAAACTGAAGAGAAGTAGAAAACAAGGTCATTCCTTTATTTCTAATGTCCATATCTCTAGGATACATTCATAAAATCCTTGAGGAGAAGAGAATGATATGCCCTAGTGAAACCAACAATATTATCATGCAAGAATAGAAGTATTACTTCTTTATTAATAAATAGTTTATTGTATGTATTTGGACCTCAAAAATCCAGCAATGATTGGATTACTTTCAGATATGTTTTGCCTTTTACTACAAATTTAAAAGTCTAAATTTGTGACGGATAATCTTAGTATACAGTTAATTTAATTTTCATATGATTAATAAAAAGTAATAATTACAACCATATTCTCTAACATTTAGTGAATTTTAATTAGTATCTGATATATTTTATAATGAAATTTCATGTTTACATTACTTCACATAAGAAAAATATCATGCCACTTTTATAGAGTGTTTTAGGCATTTGTGATATTGTCCTAGAGAACTAAGCTTTATTTATATTTTTCTTACTAAATTTCACTTTTGTTTCCCACCTGCAGCAACCTGTAAAATTTTGACATCTCCCATTCCTTTCATATTTTCTATTTCTAGTCAATCTCTCAACTCCCTGAATTTTCATAAGTTTACTTCTTCCAGATGATTGGACAAGAGGGGATAACTTCTCTCAGCCTACACTGGGAAAACAAGTGCTCAGAGCACAATCACCAGTGTTTTCCAAAGGCAAATTCCTCGGTGACAAAATCCCAAAGAACATGTTCCTAATCCAACATAAAGCCTCAACTTACAAGCATATCTGCCCAAATGGAAGAGCTGAAGACCATGAGATTAAGATACCTGAAAAGTATATTCAAAATAAGAGATTGTAACATAATCTTTCTAACACGACATGTGACTATTGTCATACTCTCAACCATATGTAGCTGAAAACACAGGACAAGATTCACCTTTTTAAAATTATCTGTGGATATTTCACAGGAGAACTTCACAAGGCGCATTTTTATGAGCATTACAGCAAAATAGATGCCTAAGCATCAATTTTAAAAACACAAATATTTATCAAAGCCAGGAATCATGATGCATATTTGAATGCATGTGTGATAATGGGGGGGGGTTGTTGAGACATGTGGTGTTATAAGTAAAGATGGAACTGAGATTTTTTTTTTTTAATAAATCCATATCCTGGTCAAGTTAAAGGAACTGAGTCTGCAGATAAGTGAGCCTCCATGTTGTCCCTACTCCAACGTTGACAGAGAAATGTATGCTCACAAAAAAATATGATTGTGTGGCATCTCACATTACTTAAAGAAACATTGGAAAAAATCCCCCTTTCTTGCCTTTCAGAATTAAAATTGTCCAAAGAGGAGACTAAAGACTCAATCCCAAAATATTGTCAGTTACTTTCTTAGTTTTAGGATCATATTTGCCCAATATAGTCAACGCAAACATGTGTCTTCTCCTTTGAGCCCAAACCAACATAACTCATTCCCCCAGTTTCACATTTTGTCATAAAAACTTATATGAAAGAAATATATTCTTATCCTAATTAATACGATATAATCAACTTGAGCTAAGCAGTTCAGTAGCCCAAGGTACTAGTCATTACGATAGTCTCTGAAAAGTAAGTCAGATCTCGAAATAAAAAATATATTTTTTGTTAATGAAGTTAATTTTTGAAATATAAATGAAAATATTTTGGATTTATGATTAGTCACAAAAACTTAAGTTTACTAATTTGAAAATGATAATATATAAATATTACATTGTCTAGATGATGAATATTTGCCAGCAGACATTGTATCAATAAATTCTCATTTGATGCAATGGACTTATTTGGAAAATATTACTATCTTATAGATGATGCAATGCTTTCTTAAATATGTTGTAGCTGGATTAGATGCTTTCCGAACATTTCTAAAATCAGAATTTAGTGAAGAAAATGTTGAGTTCTGGCTTGCCTGTGAAGACTTCAAGAAAACAGAATGTAGAACAAAGATTGCTACCAAAGCTAAGATGATTTACTCTGAATTCATTGTAGCTGATGCCCCAAAAGAGGTAAGTGAAATATCTCAGGATAATGAAGTTGCATCACTCACAGGCTGTTCACAGTTAGAAATGGAGTTGACTCTATCTAAAAAGTAGCCTAATAATTTCTCTTTTATAGATAAAAATGTCAGTAGACTCCAATATATAAATATATTCAATGCCAGTATATTTTTTAAAAAATAATACATGTGAAAGAAAACAATCTCCCCACTGGAACACTAACAGTTTTCATTTTTAATTTCTTAGAAGTCTGCCTTATAAAATGTAATAATGTTCTATATTCCAAAAGGGGGTGTGAAACTTTTGTGTGAAAATGAACCAGATATCTTTAGGAAGTGAGTAAGTCGCTTGTATATAACTTAAAGATCAGCAAAATACAAAGCATCTCAAGGGTGAATGTAAAAGTAATTTATTTACCTGATGTTATTACCATCTCAGAGGATTACTGTTGAATAAATCTACCCTTTCTAACCTTTTTGAACTCTGGCTGACTGATACAATTCAGGTATTCTCGCTCAAACTTCTCTATGAACTGACAGACTCAATTTGGCTTTTTTCAGCTACTTACTGAATTGTTCTGCTTGGCCATTTTTCTTTTTTCTTTTCTTTTCTTTTCTTTTTTTTATTGGATATTTTCTTCATTTACATTTCAAATGTTATCCCCTTTCCCAGTACCCCCCCAGAAACCCCCTATACCATCCCCTTTCCCCCTGCTTTTATGAGGGTGTTCCCCCACCCACCCACTCCTGCCTCTCTGCTTTGGCATTCCCCTACACTGGGGCATCTAGTCCTCACAGACCAAGGACCTCTCCTCCCATTGATGCCCAACAAGGCCATCCTCTGCTACATATGCAGCTGGAGCCATGAGTCCCTCCATATGTACTCTTTGGTTGGTGGTTTAGTCCTTGGGAGCACTGGAGGTCTGGTTAGTTGATATTGTTGTTCTCCTAATGGGGTTGCAACCCCCTTCAACTCCTTCAGTCCTTTCTCTAACGCCTCCATTGGGACCGAGTATCCAGTCCAATGGTTGGCTGCAAACATCCATCTCTGTACTTGTCAGACTCTGGCAGAGCATCTAGGAGACAGCTATATCAGGCTCCTGTCAGCAAGCACTTCTTGGCATCTGCAATAGTGTATGGGTTTGGTGTCTGCACATGGGATGCATCCCTAAGTGGGGAGGTTTCTGGATGGCCATTTCTTTAGTCTCTACTCCACATTTTGTCCCCATATTTCCTCCCTTGACTATTTTGTTCCCCCTTCTAAGAAGGACTGAATCACCCACAGTTTGGTCTTCCTTCTTTTTGTGCTTCATGTGGTCTGTGAATTGCATTTTGGGTATTCTGAGCTTTTGGGCTAAAAGCCACTTATCAGTGAGTGCATGCTGTGTGTGTTCTTTTGTGACTGGGTTACCTCACTCAGGATGTTATTTTCTAGTTCCATCCATTTGCCTAAGAATTTCATGAAGTCATTGTTTTTAATAGCTGAGTAGTATTACATTGTGTAAATGTACCACATTTTCTTTATCCATTCCTCTGTTGAAGGACATCTGGGTTCTTTCCAGCTTCTGGCTATTATAAGTAAGGCTGCTATGAACATAGTGGAGCATGTGTCCTTATATGTTGGAGCATCTTTTGGGTATATACCCAGGAGTGGTATAGCTCGGCCCTTAGGTCTGCTTGGCTTTATACTAACTCTGGCAACTTGTTCTAATCTTCTGGTTCCTTCTTATTCTCTGGCTTCAACTGCCTCTGCTGAACTGCACTGAACAGCATGAACTCACAAATGAATTCAACTCCACTACATTGCACTCACTGAACTGACTACCAAATGACTAAATTGAATTGCTCCAAACTGCACTGATTGAACTCAACTGACTGAACAGAACTGATTCAATTCTCACTCACTTCACTGCTCTTAAGTAGTAGACTTTCCTGTCTGGCTTCAAGAGAGTTAGGGGTATTTTACCTCCGACTCATTTTTGTCAAATCTTTCTCTGATTCATCACTTTGTCTGCCCCTCAATTAGACATTACTTTCAAACATGGCTGTTTCCTTCTACAAACTAATCTTACCTACATTGTTTGGGATTAAGGAGTATATAATAAAGGCATCTCTTTATTCCAGCCAGAGCAGCCATGTTGCTGGCTTAAAATTCCTCTACAGGAAATTCTATAATGATTCTGATAATATCTTTTGAAATATTATTTATTTTTAATTTTTATTGTATACACGTGTGCTCCTTTGCATGTATGCGCACATATACCTCTATATGTGTGTGTGAGTGTGTGTGTGTGTGTAGATTCACTCAGCTGTGTGTGTATGCCAGGTATTAACTTCCAGATATGCTACTATCTAACCATCCAAAATAATTACACTTTAACACTTTCCCTTTACTCATTTCCAAACCTCCCATATACCCCTCCCTGCTCTCCTTCAAATTATTGTCTTCCATTTTTCATACATGCCAAAATGGACAGGTAAATGTCCACAGACCTTACCACTACATGAATAACTAGAAGTAATCAAAAAGGCAGAAAGGAGAGATGGTCTTCCCCTGGAAGGAGCACACCAGTTGATTGCCTACCTTAATTTTAGAGAGAAGGTCTCTCATTGCAACTTGAGTTTACTGTTTTGACTAGACTGTCTGCCCAACTAGCCCCCAGAATCCAACTGTCTCTACCCCTTTAGCTTTAGGGTTACAATCACACCCAACCCTACTTGTGGGCTGGAAACCTAAACTCAGACCATCATACTTGGATAAGAATGTTTTTCACTAAGCCCTATAATGATGTTTCTAATATGGAAAGTTTCATTAGTGTTTGGTTTAATTTTCAGTACAAAGATTGGATACCACATAATATAGCATTAATTATAATTGATATTTAAACAGTTTACATCTTAAAATTGATAAAGATACCTTGAAAATATGTAACACAAAATCAAAATTTTTAATGAATAAGTAGTGAGCAAATAGAAAGCTGTATTAAACTAACAGTGCCAAAAATTAGATCATAGCACCAGTGATTTTTCCTACAAAGGTAAAAAAATCATACATGGCCCTAATGGTTATTACATTTTCTGATCCAACATTAGGGTTTTGTTTTGTTTTGTTTTTGCTGAGAGTAAAGTGTTGGTCCTTACAAGTATTGAGTAAGTTAAATAGAATGCAAATACATTGATTAAAAACTTAGGACACAAAGTTATAGGAAATTCAACTTTTAGATAGACATTAATTACTGCAGTTGTTACTAGTTTGGTATAACACTAACAGACACAAGAACTATTGAAGTGTGGCTTGTAATTCACTGGGGGTAGAAAAGAACTGTAATTCATGTGGAGATGCTTCAACACTCATTTCCAAGTCACCACCTAAAAATCAATAAATAATTCTGGAAAACTGAAAATGTAGTATTATGGTTTGTCAAGTTGATTAATGTGCCATTTCCTAAAAGTTTGAAAGTAACCCCGAAAAAATGTATTTTATTGAGATCCTCATTTCAAAACCAGTGCTTTTCTTCCTTACAAATATAATTAGCAGTGGCTACTTTAACGTAACAGTAAACATCATGAAAGATATAATAAAAATATAATTTTAAAACTGCAGCTGAGAGACTCAAGAGATGACTCAGTGGTAAAGAGCACTCAGTGCTCTTGCAGAGGATCAGGGTTTAATTCCCAGCACCCACAAAACAGAACACAATCTGATGTCCTCCTCTGACATCCAAGGGTTCCAAGCAAATATGTGGTACATAGTCACATATACAGGCAATAAATCAATACACATGAATAAAATAAAAATAGAAAATAGAAAACAATGCATCTGAACTCAAAGTTATAATTAACAATTTTGACAAACAGTTGCTTATTCTCTAAACTTTCCTTCTAAAATAAACATCCTCATTAATAATTTAGCTACACAATGCAATTGCTGTTTCCATATAAAAAACTTTTATAGGTATTAATATTTCACACATCTAGTTAGCTAAATAAAACACAAATAAATTTATGGTCCCTTTTCAAGTAATGGTTATATTGTTTCAAAATTACTCTGAAGTATATATTTAAACATGACAAAATTCATTGATGTCAGTATGTGTCCATGTGTGTGTGTATGGTCATTCTCTTTCCTATTATTTACCATTAACTCTTTCTAATACAAATGCCTCAGGGCACTTGAATGTTTTGTTTTATTTACCAACTAATTTGTCAAATCTTAATTGGCTTTCAATTTCATATTAAAGATAATATATCCACTAATGAGTTTATTTATTAAACAGAATTTTTGAGTATTTTTTAAAATAATAAATTCAATAATATAGGAAGAGAGATTGACTTGTAACAAAACTGCATAAATAGAAAAGTGAGCATATATTAATAAAACACACTTAAAGTTAATTATTGCCATAGTAGTAAAGAGAGATTATAACCACATTGAACGGTATAAAATAGATTTCAAGAGTAACTCACTGATTAAAGAGACAGGTCTTGAAATAAAATTCATATTTTCTGAAAAGAGAAAATGAACCTGGAATAATTCAGATTGAAACATACTAGAGTTTACCACTGTGGTTTAAAGTATTGTGATATTTTCAGAAATTGCAAGTGTTCTGTAATTGCTAATGTCATCTGAAGGATGGAGAATAGGTTTGAGATCGTTATTTCCATTGTTGGAGATGATGAAGTAATGGAAAAGATTCTAGATTTATCTGGTAGGTAAATTTGATGAGACTACATGATTTTCTTGTAGGTTAGAAGCACAATAATTTTTGTAAGCAGAAAGTTAATTTCAGAGCAATTCATAAGAGTCTATTCTCCTTTATTCTATATTGAACTGATACTCTGAAATTGAGTGTATAAAGAATTAAATTATAACCAATTTCCTTGTTAGAAAATCCTACACTGAAGAAAAGTGGTAGAGACATGTTGTCTAGGTGTCTAATAAGTCTTCTTTCCTTCCAAATGCTCATGTATTTATTTTTTAGCTTTAAAAATGCTACTGACTTAATCAATTTTAATTGATTGCATCTAGACTGTACTAAACTTCATTACTAACACTTGTATAAAAACTGACGTCATATGGTTGTCAGAATACCATCCTAACAGGCAGAGACTACATACAAAAGACCTTTTCAGATCTATGACAGATGGAATCATTTCAGTTGCATTTTATGTAATCTCATAGTATCATCTTCCCTCTGATTCTCCCTTTAACCATGAGATGCTATGATATAGCATAAAATCTAATGTTTGGATAAATCTCATGCTGGATTCAAATCTAGTGCCTCATTTTTGTTGTGAAGCCTTTCACCTCTTAGATTCACTTTCCTCATCTAAAACAGGAAAACAACATATGTTCAGAAAGCACATAAAACAGTGATAAATGAAATATTGTGATTAGAAATTATTCCATGTGAAAAAAGTTTTTGATATTTTAAAATATTTTAATTATACTTTTCTATAAGCATGTCCTTAAGTGAGCAATTAAAGTTTAAAGTATTAAAAATCTCACTTGTAGATTTCTGTAAAGATGTAAAGACTGATTTTTAAGGCTTTAATAGAGTGAAGCGTGAACATACACTGTACAAAATGTGATAACAAATTATCTGCCATTCAAAGAAGAAACTCGCTGAGGAAATTGCACCATGATGAGCTAAGGAGAAATGCTTCATGAAGTAAGTTGTATGACCCAGTTCTTTTGAGTAGATGACTAGACATTTTGAATATTTTAGACAACTTCTTTTTCATGTTTCACTAATTTATATGAAAAGCACTTGAGAGTAGCAAAGAAAACATGATTCTCAATATTGATTTTACTTAGTTATATTCCCATTTGGACCATTATTACACATTTAGATATTTTGAAGTCAAAATACTAATTGGCTTTGAAAAAACTTTATCTTATAAAATAAACTATAATACTATCTTAATTTTTCAACAATGGTCTTATATGTCATTAATAAAGAAATTATTGGGAAATGGAGAAGTGACTCAGCAGTGAAGAGTACTTGCAGCAGACCTGAGTTTGGATCCCAGCACCCATATGTTAGCTTGAAACCATCTTCTGTTACCCTAGTTCTAGGGAATTTAACCCCTCTTCTGACCTCCACAGACACAAAGCTTGATGAGGTTCACATACACATATGAAGACCAAAACACTCACATACATAAAATAAAACAAATAAATCATTTTTAAAAATGACAGCAGTATCAAGTCTACTGTTATACCCACTAGTACTAGTAGTCAGAAGTTCATTTCCATTCTGTAAGATTAAAAAGCTGTACAGCCAAATGACAGCATAGTGTTTATAAATTATATAAATCCAGAGGTACAATCTCCTGTCATAGTGCATAAGATCACGTGCAAGGCCCTGAGGTCAATTGCTAGATATTAGACTAATTAAACTAGTAAAAACAAATATTTCTAAGCTCAGGTTAATTTTATTTCCAACCAAGTAACAATTTCTTATTTTATTGTTATATTTTGTCTTACTTTCAAATAATTTTCAAAGCAATTTCATATATGACTACTATAGCTACATAATTTCCACCACCTTTCTTCTTTTCAACTCCTCTCAGGCCCCCATACTCCCTTATAAAATCCTAAGTTGTTCTTTAATCATTATTTTTACACATATACGTGTATACACATCCTACTGTGTACCTTTAGCATTGCTCATATTTACATGTATTTAAAGCTGAACACTTGAGCTTGAATGAACTTACAGGGTCTCATGCCTGAAGAAAACTGATTCATTCTCAACAACTACCTATTGCCTAGGCTTCTGCATCTAAGGGCAATTCTTTGTGAAATTTCCCCCTTCCATGTTGTCATGTCAACCAGTGGTGCTATTGGATGCAACTTCCCCTTATATTGACGCAACAGATGTCCTGTATTCTGTCTTTTAAAAACATTAGTCTGCTGCCCCAGTATTCCCTGAGCCGCATATAGAGGAAGTTCATTATAGTACACTAGTAAGGAACAAGCATGTCAGTTATTTATTTTCTGCATTTTAACCACTTGTGCATCTATCTCATGTATTACAAAAAGAGGTTTCTTTAATGAAGGGCACAAGCCACATTTACCTGTGAAAATAATGATACAGAAAAATAATGAGGCATTTAAATATAGTTTTATTGATTTTTTATGAGAACAAAATGGGTTAAAATACAATATTAAGTATAAGACAAATGAAATTGCATTGTATCTGGACAGACATGATGACTCCAACATAGGGTGTTAAATTATACTTTACTTCAAATAAAGTTAATTTGAAACTGAACTGAGTAAAGTAGGTTTGTGGCTTGCTGATAGAGAGGAGCCTTTGAAAATGGGTATGCAGACATTTCTTTGTGTTTCTGGAATAACACTTTGTATTGTCCATCCTATGTTCATTTATAGATATCATTTTCTTGTTGATTCTCCAATGTGTTGGAGTCACTTTGAGAATTACTTTTTTATTTACTAGCTATTGATAGCTAACAATTTACCCCCAAATATAGTCATCTCCAAATATATTTGTTTTGTTTATTCCCTAGTTGCTTTCCATTTTATTTATTCTCTGACAGTTGTTTGCATATTGTATGCTGCACACTATGTTGGTACATCTAAGAAGAGACGGTATTGCTTCTTCAGTAGATCAGATACCCAGCTTTTTGGGAAGCCTTGGGATTTAAAGAATTACAGTAGATTTCACAGCATTATAAAATGAAAATAAATTTTAAGAAGTACATGGAAATAATATAATGGCAAAATCCGTGTTTGGAGATTAGCAAATGTGGGAGAGAAAGACAAATTAGTACTTGACCAAGACTTGAGAAGAGATGTAAATAGGTGAAACAAGAAGGGAAGAAAGAAGGACAGAAGAATGAGAGGAACAAGAGTCAAGAAAAGAACCATCCAACCCCAGAGCAATTTACCTAAGCAGTGACAGCAGCTTGCGGCTGTGTGGCAGAGTATATAAAACACCACTACACCTTTCACATCACCTTGAGCTCTGTACTACCATTTCATCTATCTTCAGTTAAAGGGATCTCTTAAAAAAAAAAAACAAAAAAAACAAACAAACAAAAAAAAGAAACGAGTTTCAGAGATGATAGATGAAAGCAAACAGATGATAGAGAGAAAGAAAGAGAGAATGATAACTAAAGAAACCAAAATAGATGCCAAGTGACTTCCTGTGGGCTGTCTTGTTTCATCAGCACATGTATTTACTGCCTCAGAGAAATGTTACAAGCATCCACTGTGCAGGAAAAAATGGCCCAAACTTTAGAGATGCAAACAAACAAACAAGAAATCATAAAAGGATGAGCCTCCCATCTAACGGGATCAGCGAGGAAAGACGTCTTCAACTCATGCTTCTAACTTTCAAATCCCTTCTCTAGATCTCCTACTCATTTTTAAGCATTTTAAGCATTTTTAAGCATTATAGCCTGTGAGCCTTGATATTTATCATAAAGGCATATAAAACATAAACAGTCACATAAAATCCATTTCCTTTCTATGAAAATTTCCTTCTCGTATTTTCTCTAATTTGTATGACATCTTAGACTATGAAGTCCAGGTTCAAATATGATATTAGGAGGCAGAGTGACATGAATGCTTCTTCCAATTGTACGTTTGCTCAAAACAAAATATATATATATTATTCAAATTAAAATTACAAACTTCATGTGTTCTTTAAACTGCCCCGTAGTCTTGTGTTTTTTAAACCGGGAAACCAGGTTGATGCTGGTAAGAGAAAGCCATCTATCTGAATGCTTCCCAGCTCCACTAACAATAAGATAACATCCCTAGCATACGTAGTTAGAAATCTGTGCGCATCACGATTTTATGTCAGCTCCTTCTCCCACAGAAGCTGAAGAGGCATCTGGCTCTTATTCAATTCCATCTTTGCTTTGACTGCTTGTCTAATTAATGAAGGTGCTTTTTAATTTCATTCCCTTTCTTTCTCTTGCCCAATTTAATGTGTTAGTGATGCTTCCCAACTTGTGTCATCTATTTCTGTCACCAAAGCCACTGATAACAAGCAGATACAGTCTTGAGTAGGCACAAATTCCTTGTAGATGCTGCAAAAGGCTGTGTTTTCTTTAATCGCAACCCTTGAGAATATATTTCAGGATTTTCATTTGCCTTTAATGATGCCAAAAATGAAGAGATACAAGAGATGTTAGTGGTGATTAAGGGGAATTAAATAACCAAACACATGATTACAGATGGCTTTGACTTAAATAGTAATCTTTAAGCATTGTTGTGAATGAGGTCTCAGATGGTAAATGCTCAGGTTTGGTTGTACTTAGGCATGTGCAAGCTGACATCCTTTGCTCAGTGGCAATCTCCTGCTATATCCACTATGCATTCTAAATGAGGAAACGCCACTGAATTTGATTTTAGGAGCCAAACTGAAAGCTTTCCATTCAAATTATATAAAAATATATAAAACAGAGTTCAGGGCTAAAAGAGAGACCCAACAGGTAGTCTTTAAAATACATTCTTCCTGTAAAAATAATTTGTTGAAAGGTGAAAAAAATTAAAAACTGCAGGTGTACAAAAAAGGAATTTAGCTTTCGTAGCTTTCAGCTAGCCAAAATCATGAGTATTAAAATATTCTGGATCTTAAAATAAAAATGTCTTATAAGCCTACAACATCCATAAAGTCGTTTTCTTAACACAACAAGTTGTTCAGTCTCCCTGTCAACTGTGCAAAGGCCTTTTCAAAAACTAGCAGGATTTAAAAACCTCAAAATGGTTATGATAGCATCACAACTCTCATTTCAAAAATTTACAATCTTACATCCTGCTTTCTTAGACTGACAGGAGAGTAGTCTGAGTTATATAAGAGAACCTTTTAAAATATAAACAAATAAAATACTATTTCATGAAACACCTGAAATCAAAGACTATCTACACAAACAAAAGCAAATGTTCATTTATATTAATATAAATTGTTATATAGTTACTCTCATATAAACAATTTTATGTCAATGTGTAACGTATAATAGTTTTTTATATATGAAAATTGAAAGCTGAGTATTATTTCCCATTCAAAGTTTTTATCTGCTGATGTCCTTTAAATCTCTTTTAATGGTAAACCTGGTTTGCCATTGTTTTGACTAGATCATTGGAAGCCATCTCTTCATCTTCTCTTTTTCTAAGAGTCCATATCTAATCAGCATTTCCTATCATTCTTTAAAATATTCCTCAAGGCCAGCCATTCTTAAGACATGCCCTCAGGTCACAAGGATTAGATAATAAGTCTTCCTTTCTCTACCTACTAAATGTGTTTGGAAAATACATGCTCTGTCCCTGTAGCATCACTCCCTAACTACCATCGATTGCCTACCTGTCTGATAAGGTTTCTAGATTATCATCCTCATTCAGACCTTGCTATTAAGCTCACCCAGAATCAGTGATTACTTAAACACATGTTCACATTATTACCTTACTTAAAATTCTCCTCATTGCTCTCGAGATAAATAAAAAGCAGTATAGTGCTACAGGGTCTATGACCTATTTAACTCACTTAGCTCTTGCCTTTACTCCATTGAAGCCCAACAGGTTCTTTCAGTGAGTCCTCTTACAGCCATGCCCCAAATTTCATATTTCCTACACATGATAATCATTCAAAGTCCAGTTACAAATTTCACTTTCTTGTGAGAGACCTGTTTCTAGAAAGCACTTTTTTTTTTTGGAGTGGCTTTCTCAAAATCTGTCCTCCTAATCGCATCTTGATTTTCTTGGTATCCTCAGATTCTAGCACAGTTCTATACAACTGTTCATTAAATACCATAAGTAAACTGAGCTCAAGAAATAGTTATATAAAATGACTAGTTTTTAAATATATGATACATGTTCCTAAACAATAAGGTAAATAACTGTAATCATCTTACAGGTATATGCAACACCATAAAAGATCAATGTAAACAGTTAGCACACTACTATTAATATTCCACTTGAAATTGTTTTCATATTTAAAGTCATCTTTATATAATCTTGTAAATTATTTTAGAATTGAATCCATTATTCAAAATTTTTTATCATTGGACAAGACACAGTTACTAAGGAAAATAAAACTAGAAAGAAACTAGAGAAAAGAATACTGGAAATGAATATCCATTCTGCTGATATTTTTGAGATATAACTGGAAAAAACTTGGAAAGGTAGTAAATAAAAGGTTAATTCCATCCCCTGAATTGTTGAATTTTATATATATATATATCCTTTCTTGGATAATCAAAACTAAAAACACTTAACATTAACTAAAGCTTTTATACCCAAATCTGTTTAAGCATAAACCTAATTTCTTAAGACTTCTGCAACAAAATTACATACAATAACAAGAAAATAACAGAAACATCTTTTCTGTGACACAGGAAGGTTTGGGGTAAATACTTATTATAAAATCAAGCATACAGAGCAAAAATGCTATATGGATATACAAAGCAGGAGAGGTTTAGGTGGAAAAACAATTTGAAAAAGAATTATGTGAGACTCACTTTGAGGACAGAAAATATAGTAGCATGTTTTGGGATATAACCGTGTGTTGCAAGATATTTGATCACATTGTTAATCCCAGATTTGTGCTATTTACTGGGAAAACAAAAACAAAAGAAAAAATCAGTTTCTAATTGTAACATGGCTCAGTGGTTAACACATGCATTTATCCCAAATAATGGAGGTAAAGTTAGTTTGTAGAAAGAAGCACCTATGTTTGAAAGTGCTATCTAATTGAGTAGCAGACAAACTGATGACCCAGAGAGAGATCTGACAGAACAGGTTGTGCCCAACTCTCATGAGAGACGAGAGGACAGAGAAGCTCCATGAGGGCAGTGCAGAGGGAAAGGGGACGCAGTTTCACAGGGAGAGTTTTACAGAGAATAAGCCAGACACATGTGAAGCTAGAATGAGGAAAGTGAATGAGAAGAAGCCAGAAGATCAGAACAGATTGCTAAAGTTAGAGACCAAGCACAGCAATTCAGTCAGAGGCCAAGAGAAAGGCCAGATTGAATCAGTCAGCTTGGAGAGGAGTTTGAGACAGAATAGTTGCGTTGAATCAGCCAGCCAGAGCTCACAAAGAACAAGAAAGGTGAACTTATTCAGTTGTAAGTCTCAGAGTCTGAAAACATTCTAGGAATAGGTAAGACTGTATGAGATGACGATTACATCAGACGAATAAAAGTTACTATTATAACCAGGGACAATCAGGATATTGAAAACAGAGAGTGAGGGACACAGATGTCATGGTGGATTGTTTCATATACATATCACAGAAAATTAATGGAATTCCAGATAAATATTCATATAATAAAGAGTTAAAAAATGCTATAGTGATATAGTCCACAGGACTGAGAGGAAAAGATTTTATAAGAAACATCATGGAGGAAGGGAAGAGTTTATGTAGTAAAACCTAAACTGTAGGCACAAGACTGAAGATAAAAATAATTACTGTGAAGCTCTAGGATCAAAGGCACAATTTACTCAGATACAGATACACACACACACTCACACACACACACCACACTAGATAATGATCAGAAAAGGAAGGGTCATCAGGGATAACCCTTCTATGTAAAGCTTGAACAAGTTAAAGACAAATAATGACATTTATAGAAACATGTAAGTCTGATGTTTTTGTCACTGACATTAAATGGAATTGCGAAGACACTTCTTCATAAAACTACTGATTATCTCCTGTGAACAATGATCTGCTCATCACTGACATATCAACAGCTGAGGATGGCAGTTCCTTGGGAAAGAAGCAAGCAAGTCAGAAATGTTTTTGTTAGTAATATTAACTAGCATTAATGCATTTAAATGAAATTCTTTTTAAATTTTAGAACGATTTTGAATAAATATGCAACCGTTTCTTCAACTGAATTTTTACAATATGCAGTTATTGGATCCTTAGTCTTGTGAAGAATGCAAAAAGTGTAACTATCTGAGAGATTTGCTGTGACAGAAAACCTTTTGTGAAGTCATCATGTTTTTAATCTATCCATAATCCCACAAAAAAAAAAAAAATGTGACTTGAATTTAACCTTAAACACAAAAAGTCTTGTGAAAGACCTATATGAAAAAAAAAAAGTGATTTAGTTATGCAAGATAATATAAAAAACTTCAGAAGCAGCAGAATGTAAAGAATACGCTGGGAATCTTATACCTGTGTGGGAATATAAAGTGTACATAGAAGCAGAGGAGATACGTCTCAGTGATAGTGCCATTGGCTGCAGAGTGGACATAGAACAAAAGAAATGAGTAACTCAGGACTACATAGCAAGGATCATGAATGCCTAAATGAAACACGACTATGATCATGAGGATGGTGACGATGAGAGTGGAGGTGATGGTAATGATGGGATGACAGTATCCATGACTACACAATAGGCACCAGTGAATGCTATTGTCAGTCAAACCTCTTCAGGAGAATGTTCCACACATCCTTAGTAGAATACAAGTCACTAGTGATGCTGTTGAAAAATTTCTACATATCTAAGTAAAGAAAAAAATGGAAGCATATATTCACATATTCCTACATGTATTGTTTAAAATGGGTTAGCATGGGCATTCACAAAACAAGAAAAGTTCTTGATAGTAGTCAATGTTCTTTCATTCTACTACAAAGAAAGCTAAATTCTGTTTTGCAGTGCATAAGACGTACTAGACCTGGCTGGATCTCCACTTCATATCTCACTCACACTTCTCAGGCTTTGGTTACTTCTCTTGCATATCACACCCTAGACATCCAGGAAAGTAGCTCTTTAGAACCTAAAATCTTTACTGTATTATCTGTCTGAAATCTTTCTCTAAATTCTTAGATATTTGATTTTTTATTGTTCAGTTTTAGCTATGATTAATTTAATTTCATCAGATGTCTTTCCCCAAAATAGAGACAGCATATGGCACATAATAGACACCTCCAGTCATCTAACAAAATCAATTAATTAGTATATCTCCCTCTAAATGTGTCACTTTTATTTCTTCTAATGAAGGGATGAGATGAGACTCGTATCCAAGCTTTAGGAATACATGGCTTGGGCTGATCCCCGAGCATTTCTAACTGTCCCTAGGCCAAGGTCTGGAAGCTTCTAGCCTCTGTACAATCTAATCTTCTGCAAGCCCAGACCTTGAAGGCTGCAGCTTCCAGCCTCCATCTGCTAACATAGGCCTGAAATATTTCAGCCTCCCAGACTTACTGCTGAATAAATTCACCCTTTCTAGCTCTTTCTGAACTCTGGCTGGTTGGTTCAAGTCAGCTGTTTTGGGTCAAACTCCTCTCCAAACTAACTGATTCAAGTTGGGTTCTTTTGGCTTCTGGCTAAACTGCTCTGCCTGGCCTCATACTAACTTTGGCAATATGTTCTAATCATCTGGCTCCTTCTCATATTCTGGCTATTTTTAGTTCACCTGTGTTTAACTTGTTCTCTATGTAACCTGGATCCATAGAACTGTCCAGGAAAAACTGCCATAAACACATAACACACAGCACACGCCACAGAGCACACCCCAAACACCACACCATTTTTCTTTCTTGCTACTCTTAAGTAGCCTCCCTTCCTCTACTGTTCTCATGTGAGCCAGGTGTATCCTATCTGTGACTCATTCTGTCAAATTTTTCTTTGATTTATCACTTTGCCCTCAATTAAAGATCGCTTTCAAACCTGGCTGCTTTCTTCTACAAACTAAGCTTACTTTCACTGATACAGATTAAAGGTGTATACTAAGAACATGTTGTTATTTCAGTTAGATCATACAGTAGTCCAGGGCATGTCTGAATTCTAGCTGGATATTTTTGGGTGTGATCCCTGACCAGAGCATCCATTGCTGGATTAAAATTCTTCTACATTTCACTTCAGTGACATCATCTGATTCAGACTATAAATAAACTAAAGTAAGAAAAAGCTCAGCAGTATCAAGGTCCAAGGTCACCGAGGCATCAGATTTGAAAATGGCCATGTGACCTCTTATATGAAGAAGGGGTAATTGACTCTAGGTTTGGGGGATGTTTACAGAAGCTTCAACATTTTAACTGATCTTTGAGGAAGTACCAAAGGAACAAACAGATCAAAAGTATAAAACTATAGATGGATCTGGGACCAGTGAGTATCTGAAATCTTCATCAAAGGAAACTATATGAGACCTAATCATGCATTTTTATTGACTGCAATTTAATTATATTTTATTATTGTTATCCCTAAAACAAAATTTACTGAAATATTTTATATTTATTCATTAGCATATAAAACACTTTAAGGTAAGAGCCCTTTAACTGTTTTAAGTCAATGTCACTCCTCTCAAGCTAGAATTTTAAAACCAAGAATATGCTCATTGTGTCAAAAATAAATACATGACCTTGCTGCTTTTTTCCAACAAATAACTTTGTTGGAAGATTTTTGAGCAGTAAGTATATCAACTATCCTGATGAGGCGTGCATGGCTTGAATCTCACATAATGACACGCAACCTTGTTTTCTACAGATTAATATCGACTTCAGTACCAGAGACCTCATCTCAAGGAATATTGCTGAACCAACTCTAAAATGCTTTGATGAGGCTCAGAAATTAATCTACAGTCTCATGGCCAAGGATTCATTCCCTCGTTTTCTAAAGTCAGAAATTTATAAGAAATTGGTAAATAGCCAACAGGTTGGAAATCATAAAAGATGGCTGCCTTTCCTGTGAAAAAGGTAAATAATACAGTATATGAAAGGCTAACATATAAAACATACAAACAATACAAAACATTTCAGGGTTTGGAAAATTTTTACTTTATCAGAAAATATATATATATATTCACACACACACACACACACACACACATATATACATATACATGACTATATAAGTTACACATTACAAATTTAGTCATTTTATCAGGTACTTAACAATCTACTGGAAGAACATAGAGCGAGTTGATAGAGATAAATAAAACTTTTCAACCATAAGTGAATATTTTTATATATTATAATTTCAAGAAAATATACATATCTTCATGTCAGAGAGTTGAGGACTGCCTAGCATTATATACATATAGAGCATTAAAATGCCATTTGCATTATTCAAAAACCTCACTTCTGTAAAAAGAAAATTCTTAACCTAAACATAATTTTTCATTTGCTGACTTCAACTATTCCTTGTGAACTATAACTGATAATGTGATGAGTATCTGAACTACTGTGGTTTTAAAGTTAAAAAGGAAAAGTAATGGATGTGTGCACAGTTGTACATATGCCTGACAGTGCCAGAGACCAAATTTTTCAAAATCTATTACTTGGCTCAATAATAGCCTGACATTGATATGTGTATGAAAAGGGTCTTGTGAGTGATGGATTTTATATTCTCCTACTAAGAGGAACTGAGAGCAAGGAGGCACAATCAACTGCAGATGAATAATAATGTAGCACTGACTGTCCTATAAAGTAAAAAGTTACTATAACATCACCTATCTGATGTGGGTTAAGAGTCTATTTGCTTACTTAGTAATGGAATTTGCTCATAAAACCCAAATAAAATTTAAATGTTTTATTTTACAAAATTATTTACTTACATAAATGTAACAAATATAAATTATTTCCTGTATGTATAATGTTGTAATGATTCCACAGATCATTTGTGTTTCCATTTTATTTTCACAGATTTATTTCTCTTCATTGCCATTATCTATTTGAGACTGAAAACTTTTTAAGTGAAGGGAAAACACCCACCCACACACCGGTGACTTATTTTGCTTCTATAAAGGATTCATTTGGCAGACAAGAATCTGGCTGCCTCCTCCTTGTGAAAATCCAGCACTTAAACACATGCAAATGGATGGAGTATTCCCTGTACACTTGCAAATTCTACCACGCCTGGCATAATACAAATGAACTGAGATTTTTGCAGGGAGGGGGGTTGTCCACTAATTGTAAAATATCTATACTATACCAGCATTTATTCTAGAGGTTGTAGTTTCAGCATCTTTTAAAAGGGGGATATTTTATTTATTCCAGGAAATGTAAGGACAAGAGGCATCCACAATCATTAAATCATACTCTTACTTCTAAATAGAGAGAAAACAAATGTTAAACCTCAGTTGTTTCTTGAGATCACATATCTGGTGAGTGACAGAGCTATAACTGCAGCGGAAATCACCACATTGTCACACTGACGCTTGATCCAAGAAAACTGTGTGGTCCCTCTCCACTTGAGTTGCATGAAAAGTGTGGAATCTAAGCTCCAGCAAACCTCCCACACTCTGGCAAGGTGCCACAAATGTATGAATTATCTCTACAATCAGTTTATAAACTATTATCACACAGCAAAACTTTCATCATTGGAAGTAAAGGAGACTCCCATCCCACATTCCCCACCTTGAGGCCGCAGGAGCTTGATATATTACATAGGAATATCCTGAGATTAGTGTGGTTTGTTTAAAAGTGAATGTTAAATGACCTCTTACGGACTACCAACGTAAGATCTGCCACCATAGAACCCTCCTTCTACTGCCTCTACTCAGTTTCCACCAGAAGCTATAGTTATAGGGTTTCCAATTTAGTAAATCAGAAATGAAATCAATGACAGGATTTTGAAATATGAGGATTTTAGAAAAATACCATGAGTATCTCCTACATGCAATATTCTATATTCTATTCATGACTCTTTCACACTATATGTTATTTTAATCCATGGTTATCATACATATCTTGATAAATATAAATCCAACCAGAAAATATTACAGAAAAATGTGAAAATCTTGTAAACATCTTAATTGTGAAATTAAATATTAAATAATACTATGCTATCATTTTAAAACATCTTAATTGGCTTGAGGAAAACAAGTTATCAAAATTTAAAACTATGTAGCAATTGGCTAAGAAAATAACAAAATAATTGATGAAAAGTGACTTACTTAAGGAGAGGATTCTTTGCAGTTTTAGCTTTTATGTTTGTTCCTCTCTCTTTTGAGATAAGGTCTCTGGGTCTACCAATCTGATCTTGAACTCACAATATTCCCAATTCAGTCTCTGACTCCGGGGATTAGAGGCAGGAGCCATCCTGCTCTTGTGTTTGACTTTTCTATTTTCTAACACGCATCACTAAGACTGAAAAAAATTAGATGATCTATTTTCCAGAAGAATCTTAGACTCTAACAATTTTATATGTTGCAACAACCATAAATTTAATTTATGCTCTTGAATTGTTTGCATATCAAATATTAATACTTTGATCAACATGGATTTTCCTACTTATACAAATGTATTTTCTTATATTTACCTAAGAAATGTCCATATCAATTTCAAGATATAATCAACAGACTTTTTTTGATGATAACTATTAAATTCTAAAACCCTTTAGATGTTAAAAATGTGATCTAGTCTCCAGCTGTACCTTTCCAAACCTGTTTTTATTTTCTGCTTACTGTAGAGAGAAGCAGTCCCCCACCTTCCTTCTTTCATGTTCGCTATAGAAGTTCTTAGCCTGTGTGGTCTAGCAACAATGTGCTCTCTAGTACTCTTGATTAGAGTACTTGTTGCTTAATAAAAAGCAAAACAATGATTTTTTTGTTTCCTTTCTAACACCCTTTTCCAAGAGATTAGCCACATTCTGGATTTTTAAATGATGGTAACATTAAGGGTCTCCACATTGAGAATAATCTAGAGCGTTTTGTTTTGTTTTGTTTGTTTCTGTTTTGTTTTGTTGTTGTTTTTTCTCTAAAAGTTTAGGAAGCATTTGTGTTTATGATCCTAGAATTAAAGTTTAGAATAAATTTCCCATTTATTCCTTTTTTTGGGGGGGGGCTGGAATGATCCTTATGATCCTTTTATTTTTTCTATTGGTTATTTTATTTATTTACATTTCAAATGGTATCCCCCTTCCCAGTTTCCCTTCCACAAGCCCCCATCCCCTCCCCCCCCCCCGGGCCTCTATGAGGGTGCTCCCCCACCTGCCTGCCCACTCCTGCCTCAGAGGCCTAGAGTTCCCCTATCCTGGAAATCCCATGTATCAATAGTGAGCCTTCCCTCACTCACTTCCACTAATTTGGGAAACAATTTTGTACCTCACAATTTAACAATCAGAAAAGAAACCCTTATGATTTTTTAAAAAGTACTTATCAGATAATACTCCTAGCCATGAAAGCGACACTGGTCACAACTGTAACATAAGCAGTCAGTTTGAAGCACTACAGGAAAACCAGTCATTCACTCTAAAAAAGGAGAGAGCAATACTGAAAGAGAGTGCAAGGTGGGGGAGAATTTTCTTTGAAAACTAGAGAGTGTTTGGTCCCTGCATCATTGGTCTTCTAACATTTACTTCCAATGCAAATCATTCCAGCTCCAGCCTTCACCCACACAAGTGCTATATAGCAATTTGAATACAATTATGTCTGATGCTGGTCTGCTTTACTTTCTAGTCATATAGTAAAGCAATTCATTTCATAGTGTTGTCAATTAATTTAAAATGAACTCTTATTACAGCCATGTAAAAAAGTGGGGTGTTGTCAGAACAGTACTCAATTATTATATGAATAAAGAGTCACACAGACCCTGTGCCTCTCTTTGTCAGATTTTCCATTGCATTTTAATGGAGGAGTATCAGAAATGAATGTTAAGTGGTAGCTACTTAAAGAATGCCATTACAGAAAAAGGAAGTGTGTTTTTATAATTGCTATTTATAGATTATATTAGAATACAGAATATATGCATAATTACTTTTAATTATAAGTGAGAAGACACTGGGGTGTTTACAAGTGAAACAAAGGCTGTTTTCCTCTGATAATAGTGTGTATTAACTGAAGAAAGTACTGTGCTATTTTCATGCATATGTATGACATGCCGTGATTACATTCACCCTCCACTCTACTCTCCTGTCCTCAACTCATGTCTCTTCCTACTCCCCCAAAATCTTCTGTTTTCACAAAAGATCTTAATTTTAGAAAACACATTATTTTTACTCCTTTTTAAATAAGATTGGCAAAAACTGTATATAATGGCACGTGCCATTAATTCTACCACTGTGACAGGAAGTGTTGATGTTTGATGATTGCCTGAATTTTGTGTGTCTGTGTGTATGTATATGCATATAGCACATATTTTCCTGGATACATTGTAACAGTAAAAAATTCTAATGCCATTTAATCAGGTTATTATTTTGGCATTGAAAAGCTTTGTTAAGTTTTATATCTAAATTAAAGGTTTTGAATATTTCTAAGAAATAAAATTATCACTGTGTGTATATGTACACAAATATACACATGTGCACATGCATGTGTTTATGTACATGGAGATCACAGGTATCTTCTGTGATAACTTCTCACTAACTTTTGAGAAGGTAATCTGTAACTGAAACCACCACTCTTCAGTTAGCTAGACTACTGCCTGAAGCAGCTTCATTAGCACCCCTACACATCTAAGGGATTGTCTTAATCAGAGTTTCTATTCCTGCACAAACATCATGACCAAGAAGGAAGTCGGGGAGGAAAGGGTTTACTGAGCTTACACTTCCACATTGCTGTTCATCACCAGAGGAAGTCAGGACTGGAACTCAAGCAGATCAGGGATCAGGAGCTGATGCAGAGGCCATGGAGGGATGTTCCTTACTGACTTGCTTGCTTCTCCTGGCTTACTCAGCCTGCATTTTTATAGAACCCAGACTACCAGCCCACAGATGGTACTACCTACAAGGGGCCCTCCTGCCTTGATCACTAATTGAGAAAATGCCTTACACCTGGATCTCATAGAGGCATTTTTCTCAACCAAAGCTCCTTTCTCTGTGATAACTCTAGCTTGTGTCAAGTTGACACACAAACTAGCCAGTACAATTGACCCCTTCTCAACTTGACACACAAACACATCACCATTAAGCCTCAACCCTTACTTTCTTATTCATCCCCAAGATCTATCTAAATAACTTTAAAAGTCCCACAGTCTTTGAAAATTCTTACAAATTAACATTTCAGTCCCTTTTAAACATTCAATCTCTTAAAATTCAAAGTCTTTTAAAAATTCAAAGTCTCTTAACTGTGGGCTCCACTAAAATACCTTCTTTCTTCAAGAGGGAAAAAAAGCAGGCCACAGTCACAATCAAAAGTAAAATCAAACCCCAACCATCCAATGTGTGGGATCCACTAATGATCTTCTGGATTCCTCCAAGGGCTTGAGTCACTTCTCCAGCTCTGCCATTTGTAGCACACACCTTGTCTTCTAGGCTCCAGATGCCTGTACTCCACTGCTGCTGATGTTCTTGGTGGTCATCTTGTGGTACTGGTGTCACCAAAACACTGCTGTCTTCCACTGCAACTAGGCTTTACCATGGTGCCAAGTCTCAACTCCTTTGCATGACCCTGTCAATCCTGGGCTGTCAATTGCAACTGAGGCTGCACCTTCACCAATGGCCTTCCAAGGCCTCTCACAGTGACCAGGCCTCAGCTGCTCTTCATGACTCCTTCATGCCTTCAAATCCAGTACCACATGGGTGACTCTTACACACTACCAAGTCCAGCCACTGCACAAGGTACAACCTTGGCTATATCTGGAACGCAGCCTCTGTGCTCTCAAAAAACACTTCTCAGAAGATTTCACCTCATTGATGGTGGTCTCTTCTCAGTCACTGCCAATTTCCCAGCTCCAGCTAACCAGGATCAATAGTCCCAGTAATGCAATGGTTTTGCTTTAGTAGTTCTGGTATCTTGTTAATCACAGCTGATCTTCAGCCCCAGCAAACCAAATCCACAGAATCTTAAATCAAACTAGCAATGGCCCTGATAAGAGCTTTTAATCTTCCCTCTGAAATTTCACAATTCAGGCCTCCATCTTCTGCACTGGTCTCAACATTATCTTCTAAGCTCCTGCACAACATCCCACAGACCTCTTAACACCTAATGGATCTTCTAGCCCAAAGTTCCAAAGTCCTTCTACAGTCCTCTCCAAAACATGGTTAGGTTGACACAGCAATACCCCACTACACTAGTACCAATTCGTCTTAGTCAGGGTTTCTATTCCTGCACAAACATCATGACCAAGAAGCAAGTTGGGGAGGAAAGGGTTTATTCAGCTTACACTTCCATGATGCTGTTCATCACCAAAGGAAGTCAGAACTGGAACTCAAGCAGGTCAGGAAGCAGGAGCTGATGCAGAGGCCATGGAGGGATGTTACTTACTGGCTTGCTTGCTTCTCCTGGCTTGCTCAGCCTGCTTTCTTATAGAACCCAAGACTATCAGCCCACAGATGGTACTACCTACAAGGGGCCCTCCCCCCTTGGTCACTAATTGAGAAAATGCCTTACACCTGGATCTCATAGAGGCATTTTCTCAACTGAAGCTCCTTTCTTTGTGATAATCCAGCTTGTGTCAAGTTGACACACAAAACTAGCCAGTACAGGGATGCTGAGTAACTGAACTCTAGTCCTCATACTTCTGTAGCAGGCACATTTATGAACTGACTTATCTCCACAGCCCTGGAAATAATCATATTCAATTATTTTTTCTTATGTAATTTTAAACATTTATTTCTATTTTCAAAAAAAAGAATTTTTAAATATTTAGTTCCTTACAAAAAACCCGATGACTTATTTGTTCAAATAACTGTATTTTTTTATGTATTTGGAAAGAGAGTTTATTCCAGGCATAACCTTTAATCCCAGCACTCAGGCGGCAGAGGTAAGTGAATCTCTGGGTTTGAGGCCTGCCTATTCTACAGAGTCAACTCCAGGATAGACAAGCCTACAAGAAGTACCATGTCTTTAAAAAGAAGAAGAAAAAGAAAGAAAGAAAGGAAGAAAGAAAGGAAGGAAGAAAAGAAGGAAGGAAGGAAGGAAGGAAGGAAGGAAGGAAGGAAGGAAGAAAGGAAGGAAGAAAGAAGAAAAAAGTTTATAATACTTGAAACATTAATAGTGGATATTCTAATAACTTAAACATAAGATATAATAAATGGCTGTTTCATTTAATAAAAACTAATGAGAAATGTTACAGTTTTCATAATTTAGATATATTGAATGCTTATATTTATTCCCATAGTTTTCAATAATAAAGTGATTTTTACAGTGTCAGTATAGGACTCTAAAAATAAATATTTTTGTGCATAATACCTTAGAATTATTCTTTTCATTCTACTTTCCAAACATGTAATATTTATTCTTTATGTATAAGTCTCAATTCAAAATCATGTGTTTTACATGAACGTCTTGAAGAAAGGTATTAGTGATTAAGAAATAGTAAACTTCCATATTACTCATCCAAATAATTTGGGTGTAAAACTTCTATGCAAATATGCTACAAATGCTGGGTAAAATATAGAGCGCCTTAGGAAAGAGTCACATAGTTGAATATGCAATTGGTCTACTGAAATTTTGACTTTATATATTGTTTCATGTAAAATAAATCTATTGATTCCTTTGTAGGTTTCTTTTCTAGAAGCTGTCTCTTCAAAAGTTAACTGAATCCTAACAGTTGAAGGTTACAGATTGAACTCCAACAACGTTTTAGGCAGATAAAATTCATCTATTCAAATGTGGCTTTTATAGTACATAGAGAATTGACTTCATAACATAATGGCTATAAAACTCTTAAAACTCAATGAAAAATCTAAAAACATATATACTTATGAACAACATATATATTCAGTTAATGATTCATATCCACTTAATTTTCCATTTTCTGAAAGTATAATGACTTCAATCTTTATAAATTTTAATTGAAAAATGAGTAAGGTTTTAGGAAATCATAAAATGAAACAATATTATTCAAGTTCAGAAGATCTATTTTTCTGATCAATATCTTTCTTAAAAGATGCTAAATAGGAATACAATGTACTCATCCCCTTATTCTATGAATAATTAAAAATAATCATGAATTGTAAAACATGAGATCATTTCTTATCAGTGTTAAAGACCATTACAGTATACTCAGATGTATTTAATAACTACTAACTAGTGTTAAGTATTTCTTACTAAATTAACAATTTTGATGTAAGATACAGAAATCACAAAAAATATTTTAAAAATTCTAAAAGGAAACCTCAAATTAGAAAAAGGCATTGTTATACTTCACTATAGCTCCTTCAAAGAAAAAAATATCACTAAAATGACTAAAGCAAAAATAATTTCACAATATGTATGTATATAAATTTTGAAACTCATGTTGCTACCTCAGTATATAATAATTAATATCTGAACTCATTTAAATGAAATGAGCTTATAATGGAAATTATGAGTCAATTTGCAGTAGGGTGGCTACCTAGCAACAAAAAAATCCAAAGAATTCAAGAGCAAAACATGGGAACGTATAGGGAAATGTGTAGAGAACACCGGAAACAGGACACAGAACATAGGAAACAGAATAGAGAGCACAGGAAATAGAATAGAAAGCACAGGAAACAGAAAAGAGAGCACAGGAAATAGAATAGCGAGCACAGGAAACAAGACACTTGATCTTCGACAAAGGAGCTAAAACCACTCAGTGGAAAAAAGACAGCATCTTCAACAAATGGTGCTGGGTCAACTGGCGGTCTACATGTAGAAGAATGCAAATTGATCCACTCCTATCTCCTTGTACAAAGCTCAAATCCAAGTGGATTAAGGACCTCCACATAAAACCAGTTACACTGAATCTAAGAGAAGAGAAAGTGGGGAAAACTCTCGAACACCTGGGTACGGGGGAAAAGTTCCTGAACAGAACACCAGGGGCCTATGCTCTAAGATCAAGAATAGACAAATGGGACCTCATGAAACTGCAAAGTTTCTGTAAGGCAAAGGATACTGTCAATAGGACCAAACGGCAACCAACAGATTGGGAAAAGATCTTAACCAATCCTATGTCCAATAGAGGGCTAAATATCCAATATTTACAAA
>CM052711.1:45332027-45364921 GCA_028551405.1 Uromys caudimaculatus
TGGTATGTAGTCACTGATAAGCGGATATTAGCCCAAAAGTTCAAAATGTCCAAGTTTCACTTAACAGTAACCGCTGGACTGAGAGTGAGGTACCAGATGGAGGGGTTGGAGAAAGGTCTGAAGGAGCGGAGGGAATTGGTAGCCCCATGGAGGAAGCAAGAGAGTCAATGGGCCTGACCCTCCCCCTGGTCTTCCTGGAGTTCAGACCACCAACCAAAGAATACACATCTATTGACCCATGGTTTTGACTACATATGTGGCAGAGGAATCACCTCGATGGCCATCAGGGAGAAAGGAGAGAACTTTGGGCCTGAGGGTGCTAGAGGCCCCAGTAAAGGGGAATGTCAAGGTGGGAATATGGGAATGGGTGGGCGGGTAGGTGGGAGGAGGAATTCCCTCACAGAGGCGGGGAGGGGGAGGGGATAGGGGGTTTCCAAAGAGGAGATCCAGAAAAGGGGAAACATTGGAAATGTAAATAAAGTATCAAAAATAAATAAAAAAATAAATAAATAAATAAATCTCTAAAATATATGTATGTACCTTACTTAACTCAAACATTTTCTCGCCATTTAGTAATATAATTATCATAGAAAATATTGTAAGTTATTATTAACATATACAAACTTTACAGAATGAAAATCATTGTAACTCAACATATTCCTCAAAGAATTCAAAATCTTAAGTATAATATAAAATTATTGTGAAGAATTTATTTTCCTTAATCTAGAATATAAAATGAAACCTTAGGTCCTCATTTTAGTGATGAATAAAATTTTACTTTATGAAATATATTCATATGAAAATACTTGAATTATTTAAAATGTTGCTTAAATTAGACTTTTTGACAATTAAAAAGCTTAATAATTAATATTTGTGTATGAATATGAAGTAATAATTAATAGTAAGCCATTTAGATAATGGCTATTTTTTAAAATATAATCACATGTGAACTGAACAAACACAAATTTTTATTAAGCATGGCTATTTCAGATGCATAATTGGGGAAAGTATATTTTTAGACATGCAATATAAGAATATAATTAAAGAAATTAATGATAGAAACTATCTGAAAATTTTTAATTACAAAAGCCAAGGTTTTTTTTCCTCAGAATTTAAATATGAAACTTAGAAAAGTACCAATTTTTTAACAGAAAGAAGCAGTATCCTAATTTTAAAGTGCTATGCAGAACGTTATGCAGATGGCATTTTGCCCTTACTGCAACACTGAATAAATGCACATACCCTATCATAAGGAAACATTCCGCAGTGATCATCTAAATTAACCACATAGCAATCTACCATGAGCTGAGGACTGTAACATATGCTACATGAGGTCAGAGTCAAAATGAAAGCATCCACTGATTAATTGCACATCACAGAACTTGACATGTTGCCTCAAGTTGCAGCTCTCACTGTGAAAGGCATGAGAGTCTGCACAATCTTCCGTCTCACAAATTAATCTACTATGATTTGGGCATACCGGAAATCCAGACTATTAGCCCAAAGACAAAAAGCACTGTGAGTAACAGGTATTGGCAGCAATGTGCAGCCAGAACATTGGTAATTTTGACCCCTAATTTCTAGAATGGTAGAGAGGGGCCAATGTGACATCTGCCTGCTAAGTCTGTTATGGTAGGGGTACTCACTCAGCATAAAATTAGGTAAAAACAAAAGTAGCCGATGCCTCTGCTTGCATGATGGACAGAAAGATGTGATAGGTCTATGGAGAACTGTCCATTAACAAGCTCACAAAGAGGAGAAACCAACCTTATCTAAAAGACTGTGTGAGGAATACCCATGGTATTGTGAATTTGAACTTGCCTAAAACATTCTTCAGAGCAGTGTGTAATAGTCAACAAAGAAAAGGCAGTTGCCTCTTGCTGGAGAAGAATTCTCTATATTAATATGTCAAGGTACATTTTTTTTGTAAGATGGCTAAGTACAAGTGGCTAAGAGAAATATCCTAGAAGAGGCATGTATTTTTTTGTTTAAAGGCAGTCATGCTTTAGTTGAAACAGATTGCATTTAAAATGTGTCACGAGAGTGATTATTCAACTGAAATATCACTACTCACGTGCCAACCATTTGCTGTTCTCTACAAGAAACCATCATTATAAATTTTAAACTTGTCCTGTATAACCATATCAGTACCACATCATTTGCAGTTCCATATAGTGGTTAAGCAATGTTGCAGTTGGGTGAGGTTGCCCCTTTGAAAGCCACCTTCACCCACCAAGTTTTATTCCTAAGAGATCTAAGCAGTGAGACACTGAATCTAGATTCTATATCAATTTAAATCAGTTTGTTAAATAAAGTGTGATAGAACATTCTGATGTTATAAAAATGGTCAAGATAATCATATTTTCTACTATAGGTAGGAGAAGATAGAATCAAGTGCATTAAATAGCAATAACAAAAAAACTTTAAGGGAAGTGACTATTAGAAACACAGAAAATGTGGCTGACCTTTCTTCTTAATAATCGCTCTTACTTGTAGCAGTTAAGCTTTCTGTTCTCCAGCCTTAGTGATAATCTCCACCAAATTGGAAATGGCTTCAGTAATTTCAGATATTGTTGTGTAACATGAATATTTAAGAATGAACAATAGACAGCTGGAAATAAATTTTTATTTCTTTTATTTTGCTTATTACATTGACACTTCCTTCAGAGTTTCAAGATTTCTTGAATTTAATCATTTAATTTAACAATACTAAATAACAAAGTTGTTGAGATAGTGGAATGATGCAATCACATCTCCAACTCAAACATCTATGCACCCACTATCTATCTAAGCACTTTTTAGAAAGTAGGTCAAATACAGGGGAAAGCAGTGATGAGTGTGAGGGAGAAATGTATACCTTTCTGCCCCTGCTCCGTGTGTTCGTGTGTTCGCCCCGGGGGGAGGGGAGGAGGATGGGAAGATCATCAGAGGTTACAAGATTTCCATGTCTGAACACCAGCATGTTCAAGTGAATAGTTCAGGTGTATTCTGTTCTGTTCCCAGAGCCATTCACTGGTCTCATTATTACGCCTGACTCTGAAGGCACATAGTCTTTTTGTAAATTCTACTGCTCCTTTCCCCAAGCAGCACACGATCGGCCAAGATTATAGATATCCACACAAAAGACAGACAGAACTTCTCCTTTTGGCTTTGCTTTGTTCCCTGCTGATGAGCCACCAGTTACAGATATTAATATTCACACACTCTGGGAACCCTTATTTAAAACTTCTTATGAGACATACAATGAGTGAATTTCTAAGGGATTCAAAATGAATAGCACGGATAGAATACCTGTTCTTTGTACAGTACAGTTTAGCAACAGAGAGAAAATTAAACAGGCCCAAGAGATATATCCTTCTAAAAGAAGAGGGCAGAGTTCAAGGAAGAATACATCAAGCTCCTAGACAGAGATGGACAGCTCAGATAAAGCTTCATAAAATAACATCAAACATTCCGTGTGCTGGGGTAAGACATGAGGTATTGAAGGGTCTAAGCACGAGAGTAACAACGTCAAATTTGGGCTAGGAAGATAAATGTCTGTAATGTTGAAATGCCTTAGAAATCAACCAAATTTCCACTTCTAGATGTTAACTAAAGTACTTGTTTATAATCATAAACACAGAAATAGTTACAAAAATATTGTATTCTTTAGTCTCATTTCTTTGTATGAGCTATGAACTTGTCCAAAGCAGAAAGCTTACACAGTGTTGCAGGACAGTGCTGCAGAAACACTAAGTCAAACAAATTGGAAGCGTTTTTTGCATCTGGAACCACAAACTACCCTTAAAAGAGATTACAGTTATGGTTAGTATACATAAAAAACATTGTATATAATCTGCTACGGTGTGAGTGTAGTTTGAGTGTCTGCCAAGGGTACACTGTGAGTAGAGGCTATACCTGAGAAGTGATATTACTGAGAGGTAGTGAAACACTTGAGAGATAGGCTTATGAAATAGTCATTGGGTCACTGGGAATGCCCTAAAAGGAGACTGTAGACCATCAGTCTCTCATTTACTTCTTTTACTTTCTGTTTATCAATAAACGCATGCGTGCATGCACATACACACACACAAACACACATGCATGCATGCATACACACACACACACACACACACACACACACACACACACACACATACCACCTGTGCAATGTGCTACCATCAGCCCTCAGCATCAGAGAGTAAACCACAGCACACTGGCACTACCACCAAACACTGGACTTTGAAATTTCAAAACTGTTATCTGAATTTTCCTATGCAGCCATGTCAAATATTTCATGATACTTCTGTAAAACGGTCTAATTCCCTTTATTTTCCAACAAGCTCTTGCTTTTTTAAAAATCAAATGTCATGCCAAAGCTTGATGAATGCTCTATAACGACTTCCTGATAAATGTGGCCTACTCCTGACTATCCTCTTGTTTCTTTTTCTGAGAGAGTAGAGGCATGAACGAGGATGGGGATAACCAAAAGCAATAATCTCTTCCAGCTAATGTCCAGACTAGCTCACCAGTGGAAGTGCCATGTGTGTTTTAAAATGTATTAACACAACTGAGCCATAAAAGAATAGAAGAACCACCTACCTAATTGTTCTGGATCAAAATTATTACTACTAGAAGGAAAATTCACCTCTAAACTTTCATCCAGTTCAAAGTCTCAATACGGGAGGAAGGGAAAGAGAATCCTGGTGGAAAAAATCAACCACATACTGCTAATTAGGTGTCTTCATGATCCTCCCAGAAAGACCCGCTAGCCAATTAAGCCTAATTGCTGAGCAGGAGGGCCTTGGGGTCCACCCCCTACAGAGCTCACAGCAGTAACTGCAGGGACAGCTATGCCCAGAGCAGGGCTTCAGCCCCACACTTTTTAAACTAATTTCAGTGACACTTTATCCTAATACACTCAAGAGAAGAGAGGGCATATTCAACTTCTCAGGCGATGCTATATTATTTAGGATTGATTTCTAATTAATTTTGTTCTCTGAATTTGAATATATTCCCAAGTCTTTGCTACTTGGGTTAGTTTATGAAAATTGGGAGGAATGCTGGAACAATCACACCTAAGGGGAAGGATGAGTGTAACATTGTCATTACAAAATCTTAAGATGTACATTTTAATGCAAATTAGAACTCACATTATAATTTTTAGATTGCATGCTACATGACTTACTCTTTGACTCTGAGAAAATAGTCTAGAAAATGTCAGTTGTAGGGATCCTTTCCTTTGTTTGTTTCTTTTCAGCACCTGTATAGCTAAGGTTTACCAGTTTTGTGTTCTTTATCTCATACAGATTAAAGTCAAACTGCAAAACTGAGCCTGCCTCCTTTTCTGATTTATTTTAATAAACTAGTAAGATGTTCAGCCTCCCAGGCACCATGACAGCTCTCTGATGTGCCCGGAAACACACCCCTCCACCCTGACATGCTTGTCCTACTTAGTTTTCAATATTTGCATTTAAAATGAATGAATGCTGGATTTCTTTCTTATTCAAGGCCTTCTGCAGAAGAGTTTGCATCCAGGTTGCTGATGGAGTGTGAAAATTTTCCACACTGCATTCATTAGTCATAGAAATGAGCAAATAGGCTTTATAGGAAATGGCTGAGTCCAGAGACTATTAGTTTTCCTTTCTGGCAGTACTCTGCATTTCTTCTTTCCACTTTCCTTTGGTGCTAGGAACACAAGTGATAGATGAGAAATTTGCAAAGTGTAATTAAATAACTACTATCTTTCAAGACATAAAATAAGTAAATTTGGGTGGGGAGAGAGTGCCAATGAGACAAATACAGGGACAATGAGAAGGAAGAAAGGAGAAAGACAGGTGAGACAGCAACAGAGAGAGACACAGAAAGAGACAAGAGACGGGGGGGGGGGAGAAAAGCATCAGTGAATAGACAAAAGGGGTTATAAACAGGAAGAACCCTCAGAAGAGAAAAACCCCTTATCTGAAGAAGATGCCAGATATAAATATAAGGAATAGAATATACTATATTTTTGTCTATTTTTGTAAGTATTGCCACTATGATCTAGCATAACATCATATTTGTGTATCCTGTAATCGAACAGTCTTCCCTATAGTGATCAAGTTCATTCTATGGCTTTGATTCTCTAAAACTACATTCTAAAAAGAAATTCAAAATGAAAATAATGAAGACCATTTTAAATCTAGTTATGAATAGTAGAAGCAATGTGATCACCAGTAAACTCAGAGAGCATCTGTGAATGTAGTTTGAGATTTAGTTGTAGGTTTTGTTGTTTAGTTTAGATTTAGTGATATATTTAGAAAGTAAATATATATATATATGGCATCTTCACATAGGCTTGCAAATTAACAAAAGTAGGATAAGAATCTGACATAGTTGCCTTATTTCACATCTGCCCCTTTTACTTCAGACCAGATCTTGGCTAAAGTTCACACACGGGCATTTTAATCATTCAAGTACTTGTCTAAAACTGATGATACCTAACCTATCACATCCTACTTCAAGGCACAAAGATAAGAGTACCTAACTTATTGGACTGTCAACTTTTAAAATGTCCTGTTCAAGACCCTGTAAAAAGCACCTAAAAGTTTCTACTCATTGTTCTAAACCTCAGTCATCTTGAATTCAAGAGACGGTAGAGCCTGGGAAGAGCAAGCATTGATAAAGTAATCTGTAAACAGAAACACTCATCTTGAGGGATTTAGATGGTTCTCTCAGGTAATCAGGACTTCTCTAGAGGCATATTGCAGAACAAGGACTAAGACAATTACCACCTACAGTTTGATGAAACCTGAAAAAATGGGGAAGTGCTTAACCTGCCTCAGTCCTTCATAGCTGAAGCATTTGGCAGCATTCTCGACACAGACTGAAATACTTAATCCGCATCCTCTCAAAATGGACATGCTGATTAAAGTTCTTTCTTCCCTTCTCTCCATCCTGATTGTCTTCAGAGAGGCCAGTAGACAGAAAGTACATGTTAGATCTTTCAGAGCCAGGTCTCTGACATAGAACTCTGATTAAATTGGTTTAAAAATAAATAAATATGGAGATGGAAGGATTGTTCAGTGCTCAAAGTTTTGAGGCTCTTGCAGATGACTCAGGTCAGATTTCCAATACTCTCTTTTGCCTCTGCAGAAGAGATACCAGACAGATAAATGATGCAGAAACAGATATGCAGGCATACATTGATATACATAAATAAAAATAAATTAATCTTTGAAAAATAGAACAAAATAATAATAAAAGGAATACATTTCTACCAAAAGCAATTAATTGCATTAGAAAGCACTTGGCATATTAGATAATTTAAAAATAAGGCTATATATTCCTAATAACTTCGTTCAAGTACTATATTAGGTTACCATAGTAAAAAGTACCACTGATTAGATGACAACATAAATTTATTATATCACAGTTGTCACAAGTAGAAATCTGAAGTTAAGATGTTCATAGGGTCTGTTTCTTCTTAAGGAACCAAAGGAAAAACCCTTCTCCAGTTCATTCTCTCTGACAAGCAGTTTGTTGATATGGTATATCATATTCTCCCCAAATACATGCCTCATTTGAAACACCCCCTTTTCTATGGTCACAGTTCAGACTGAATTAGGGACCCTCCATTTCATTATGATCTTCACTGATCACATCTTCCACAGGCATATTTCCAGATAATGTCACATTCTAAGAGACTTCAACACAAGATTTTGTGGAAACATAGAATACAATGTATGATACTTGTAAGTCACTATTACAGGTAAAAATGTGGACAGATAACCAATATTAGTATCTTTATTATTATATTACTTGAGTTAAAAAAGAAAATTCATGGATTCTTTAATTCAGAAAAACTAGCCAAAACTATATACAAGTAAGAAATATTAAATGAACACCATGAGTTTATTATCACATAAAATAAAACTCTGCCAAAACCAAGTTGTTATTCAGAAAGAAAACAAGCCTTTGGAGACTAACATACTATTCCTTTTGGTTTCAGCATGTGCCATGGATGAGCTTATTGTATAAATATGGGTCCAGTAAATAAGAAAGACAATATGTAGAGAATTGCTAATTTAAAGAATTTTGGTAGAATGAAGTTTTTATCAAGAGAAAAAAAAAAACAGTGTGTGAAAACAGAACACTGAAATAAATAAAATAGCTTCCCCTGGGGAATTGTTTTCATTAATTATTTTAGTTATTCACTTTACATCTTGATCACAGCACCCTCCCTTCCCTCCTCCTAGTTCCACCCTTACAAATTCTTCCCCACATTACCTCCTCCACTACTCCACAGAAAAGGATAAACTCCTTTGAATATCGCCAGCCTGAAACAGAGTCCCAGTAGTACTAAGCACATTCTTTCCCACTGAGGGCCAACCAGGCAGTCCAGTTAGGAGAAGGGTACCAGTCAGAGACAGCCTCCTCTCCAATTGATAGGGGATGGCATTAAGGCCAAGCTACACATTGCTACAAAGTATTGGGGCCCTCGGTCTAGCCCTTTCATGTTCTTTAGTTGTTGATTCAATCTATGTCAGGTTAGTTGACTCTGTACGTCTTCTTGTGTCTTTAACCTCTCCAGCTTGCTCAATTCTGTCTACCACTCTTCCACAAGACTCCTCGAGCTCCTCCTGATATTTGGCTGTGGGCCTCTGCATCTGTTCTCATCTGCTGCTAGATGAAGCCTCTCTGGACCCAGTTATGCTACATTCCTGTCTGCAAGCATGACAGAGCATTACTAATAGTGTCAAGGGCTGACTCTCTCTCATGGGATGGGTTTTGAGTTGGGGCAGTGATTGGTTGGCTGTTCACAGTCTCTCCTCTATCTTTATCCCTGTACATCTTGCAGGCAAGACAAATTTTGGGTTGAAGATTTTGAGGGTGGGTTGATGTCCCATCCCTCCACTGGAAGTCCTGCCTGGTTAAAAGAAATAGCTACTTCAGTCTCCATACTCGCCATAGGAATCTCAGCTAGGGTCACCCCCATAGAATCCTCAGAGCTTCCCCCTTCCTAGGTCTCCAGCTATCTCCAGAGATGGCCCCCACCAATTTCCATTCTCACTCCCAGCCCTCTCCTGCCCTCCCTCTCCTCAGACCTGATTTCTCTCCTTATCTATGCAACACAGTACTGGTAATTCTAGCTAAAGCAAAAAGACAACTTAAGTAGATCAAGGGGATACAAATTGGAGAGGTCAAAATGTCACAGTTCCCAGATGTTATAGATAGTATACGTAAGTGATCCCAAAAATTCTACCAGAGAACTTCTACAGATGATAAACACCACAGCAAAGTGGTTGGATACAAAATTAACTCAAAAAACTAAATAAATGAGCCATTTTCATACAAAAAATAAATGGACTGAGAAAGAAACTAAGGAAACAATAGCCATGAATAATACAAAATATCTTGGTGTAACTCTAACCAAGCAAGTAAAAGACCGGTACTAGAAGAACTTAAAGTTTCTGAAGAAATAAATTGAAGAAGATATCAAAATATGGAAAGATCTCCCATGCTCATGGATAGGGAGGATTAACATAGTGAAAATGGCCTTCTTACCAAAAGTAATCTACATATTATATAAAATTACCATAAAAATTTCAACCCCATTCTTTACAGATATTGATAGAGCAATTCTCAACTTCATATGGAAAAACAAAAAAACACAGGATATCTAGAACAAACCTGTACAATAAAAGAACTTTTGGAGATATTACCTTCCCTGATTTTAAGCTATACTACCAAGCAATAGTAACAAAAACTGCATGGTATTGACATAAAAAAGACAGGTTGGTCAAAGGAATAAAATTGAAGACCGAGAAATAAACCCACACACCTATGGACACTTGATATTTGACAAGAAACAGTGCTGGTCTAACTGGATGTCTTTCTGCATGTAGAAGAATTCAATAGACTCTGGAAGTGGATCTATCACCCTGTAATTGGATCAAAGACCTCAAGATAAAACCAGACACTAAATCTAATAGAAGAGAAATCAGAAAAAGGCCTTGAACCATATTGCTACAGGACACAAACTGCTGAACAGAACACCAATAGCTCAGGTGCTAAGATCAACAATTAATAACTGGAAAGCTTTTGCAAAGCTAAGGAGACCATCAATAGACATATTTTTTTTGTCTTTGGGTGAAATGTTCTATAGATATCTCTTAAGTCCATTTGATTCTTAATATCTGTTAGTTTCATTATTTCTCCATTTATATTCTGTCTGAATAAACTGTCCATTAATGAGTGTGGGGTATTGAAGTCTCTCACTATTATTCTGTGGGATTCAATGTATGATTTAAATTTTACTAATGTTTCTTTCCCAAATGTGGTTTCTGTTGCACTTGAGGCATAGATATTCAGAGTTGAGATGTCATCTTCATAGATTTTTCCTTTGATGAGGATGAAGTATATGTTCTTCCTCTTCTCTTGATTAATTTTTGTTCAAAGTCTATTTTATTAGATATTAGAATGGCTACTCTAACTTGTTTCTTAAGCCAGTTTGCTTGGAAAATCTTTTCCCAGCCCTTTACACTAGGTAATGGCTACCTTTGTTGCTGAAGTATGCTGATTGTATGTAGCAAAATTATAGATTCTATTTTCATCACAATTCTGTTAGCTTGTGTCTTTCTATTGGGGAAATGAATCCATTTATGTTAAGAGATATAAAAGACCAATGATTTTTAATTCCTCTTATTTTGATGGTAGTAGTGGTAGCAGCAGCAGCAGCAGCAGCAGCAGTAGTAGTAGTAGTAGTAGTGTGTGTGTGTGTGTGTGTGTGTGTGTGTGCGTGTGTGTGTGTTTGCTTCCCTTCTTTCCATTTTGTTGGTGTGTATTTATTTATTTCCTGTATTTTCTTGGGTGCAGTTAATCTTCTATACATCTGGATTTATAGATAGATATTTTTTCAATTTGTTTTTCTCATGGAATATCTTACTTTCTCCATTTATGGTGATTGAAAGTTTTGCTGGGTATAGAAGTCCATGCTGGTATTGGTCTCATAGAAACAGAAAAACACCTGTCCAGACTCTTCTGGCTTTTAGCATCTCTGTTCAAAAGTCAGGTAAAATTCTGATAGGTCTGTCTGTATATGTTTATTGGCTTTTTTCCCTTTCAGCTTTTAATAGTCTGTCTTTGTTCTGTACATTTAGTATTTTTATTATTATATGGCAGGAAGATTGTCTTTTCTGATCTCATTTATTTGGTGTTCTATAAGGTTCTTGTATATTTTTGGGCATCTTTCTTTAGGTTAGGAAAATTTTCTTCCATGATTTTGTTGAAAGTATTTTCTAGACCTTTATGCTGGAAATCTTCTCCTCCTTCTCCTTCTTTTATTTTTAGGTTTGGTCTTTTCACAGTGTCCCAGATTTCCTGGGCGTTTTGTGTCAGAAATGTTTTAGATTTAACATTGTTTTGACCAGTGTATTGATTTCTTCTATTTTATCTTCTATGTCTGAGATTCTTTCTTCCATGTCTTAAATTAGGAAGGTGATGTTTGTGCCTGTAGTTCTTATTTTCTTACGTTTTATTTTCATTTTATGATTTTGAACTGTTTTATTCATTTCCTTTACCTGTTTGAATGCATTTTCATTTATTTCTTTAAGCAATTTATTCATTTCCTCTTTTATCATCTCCATAAGATTGTATTTAAGATCACTTTCTTATCCCTTACCTGTGTTGGAATATTTAGGGCTTATTGTAGTGGGATATTTGGCCTCCAGTTGTGTCATATTGCCCTGGCTATTGCTGATTGTGTTTTTATGCTTGTCTTTTCCCATGGTGGTTTTGCAGTTACTATAAGTTTAAATGTGATTTCTGAACTTAACTTCTTGGATGGGTGTTTTTGGATGTTTTTCCCTTGGTGTCTGTTTCCTCTCTGTCTACTGGCCTGAGTGGCCTGGAATTCTGGTGAGTAGCTAATCTTCAGATCCAGTACAGTATCTCTTCTGAGATTTTTGTGGCTTGTGTGCCCTCTGAGCTTTTGGGTGCTACCCTTGCCTTTATGGTCCCTAGTACTAGTGTGGCCTGGGGCTGTTAGTGCTGGTGGGCCTCCAGGAAAGCAAGCCAGGTTGTGGGTTGAAAACTGGAGTTCAGGGGGTGGAGTGCAATTTAAAGCTGATAGGTTTGTTTTAGGAAAATATGGTGGGCAAAGGTTTTGAGCAAGGTCAGACTTGATTGTCCCTTGTGGCTGCAGGCCTTCAGGAATGTAGGCAGAGTTGTGAGGCAGGAAATGGAGCAAATGTTTATTGTAATGTGTCATTGGTCTGGTTCAAGAACTCTGGTTTCTGTGACATCATCAATATTGAATCCTCATTGGGACTCCTCTCTGCCATCTCGTCACTGCCCTGTGTCAGTAGAGACTATGTAGCTTTGGATTAGTAAGACTGTCCCTTTAATGTGTCTCAAACATTAGGAGATCGTACAGATTTGGGGGTAGGCCAACTTGGAGCCCTGGAACTGAGCCTGGGTGGCAGAAGGCTCACCAGCTCTCCCTTATCTGCACCACCAGAGTGAGCTCTCTAGCACAGCTCCAGCTAGGTCACCCAATGTCAACAATTCTGCTTTCATACCTTAAGGCCAGTTCATCCTCACCTGTACCCAGGCCTCCAGAACCAGTTCTACTCTCCTGGCCAGTCAAAGTGTGGGTTCCCACTCTCCCAAGTCCTGCTGCCTGTAAGGGGCTTGGACAGTTCTCACTCTCTTATACTCTCAGGCTCACCCGTGCCTTAGCCATCATGACCAGCTCGACTGCATTGCCCAAGTGAAGTTCAGGGCACACTCTCCCAAGTGCTACAGCCAGTGAGGGGGCAGGACTATCTCTACCACTATCATGACCTTGGGACCAGTTATCGAGATTACTAAAGATGCAAGGGGCAAGCAGAGAAGGGCATTACCCCATAACCCAAGCCACTTCATGGCAGGTGAGGGGAGTAAAGGGCAAGCTCTCCCATGTTCTCATCCTCAGAGGAGGCTCACCCACACCCCTGACATCAGGGCCAGCTCCACAGTGCTGTCCAGGCAAGTTGCAAGGCCTGCTCTCCCAAGTGCTGCATCTGTTGAGTGGTAGCGATAACTCTTCTGTGCTCATGACTCGGTGGGCAGATTTCCTGATTGCCAGAGGTGGCATGGAGTTGGGGACATCTCCTCTGTACCCGTGCCACTCCATGTCAGCTGAGTGGTGGGGCCATTAGGACCAGCTCACCGAACCCCACCTTTCCATTTCGTCTTCAGGGATAGCTCCACTGTGCTGCCTAGGCAAGGCACCAGGCCTGCTCTCCTGAGCGCTACTGATGGTGCAAGGTAGGACAGAGCACCACAGCCAATGAGCAATGGGACCAGTTCTGCACAGTCCCTGGATATCCATGTCATTTTCAGTGGTTGACATGACCAGGGATATCCCCAGGTTCTCTAGTCCTAATCTGAGCCATGAATATAGACATTAACTGCCACTGCATAGCTATAGATGCAGACATAGTCCTCAGGGGCAGCTAAGGCTGGAACTTCACCATGGCCCCAGGTGATAGTGCTGGCCACCCACAACAGTCTACACCTATCCACTCTCAACTTTCCAGTTCTATCTCTCTTCATGGTGCTCAAGCTACTCCACTCTCCTTTCTTCCCCATCCGACCACCACACACCCACACATTGTGGTGGCTCCTACTGCAGGATGACAGACCCCTGGGTGACATCCTCCATCTGTGATGCATGGCACAGTAACAAGTAGTTATCTGTGGTCTGCCTGTGTCACGCCTTCCTCAACCATCATCAGAGACTCTTCTCTTGCCATAGATGAGAACAAATACAGAAATCTACAACCAGACATTATGCAGAGAGTGACTTTGTAACACTCAGTCCTAAAAGGAATGTCTTCATCAAATCCTTTCCTTCCTTTTGCTTTAGGGAACTGTGGAATTGGAAAGAAGAAAGACTATAAGAGCCAGAGAATGGAGGATACCCAGGAAATAAGGCCTTCTAGACACAGCAGGATCAATGCACATATGAACTCACAGAGACCATGGCAGCATGTACAGGGCCTGAACTGGTCTGTGTCAGATGGGGTCCTAGTGATGAGAGAAAGGAACACAAGCCTAACTCAGAAGCTATCTCCAAAGGAAAAATTAGTTTTCTTCAAGAGATTCTCACTGTAGATATACAACCTCTGTTAAGGCCAGCCCCAGGTCTATCTCAGATGGTCAACACAAAATGAAATCAATAGCATTTTAGGGGCATCTTCTATTTTAACTTTACAGATAATTTTTGTGTATGATATAGTTTCTCATTCTGTGTGTTTATGGAATTTCTCTGTGTTTGTTTATTTGGATTGGAGTGGATATGGTTAGGATCTGAGAAGATTTGGGAAGGAGAAACTAATCAGAGTATATTGCAAGAAAAAGTAAATTTTCAACTTAAAAAAATGCATGCTACAAAAAACATAGGTCAACATCTATGATATCTGTAGAAAAACAAATATATATACACACACACACACACACACACACACACACACACACACACATATATATATATATATATATATATGTATATATATATATATATATATATATATATATATATATATAAACCAAACTCCAAATTCAGCAGCATATCAAAATGATTATTTTATATAAGCAGGTAGAACTTATTTTTGACACTCAAGGATGTGAAATAGGTAAAAGTTAATAAGATTACATTAACAAAGTAAAAGAACAAAAAAATAGATTATTCCCTTAGACAAAGTGCTTTTTAACCATAAATACATTTAAAAGATTAAAAAATTTCCAACAGGAAAGTACAAAAGAAAATTATTTTAACATATTATATGCCATATATCAAAAATCTATATATAACATCATTGTAAAAATGAGAAAATGAAAGCTTTTCCTAAAATGTGCCATTTTCAGGAAAATAGATAATCACCATAACAGAAGAAACAAGCTAAATTCATGAAGACTAGATTTATTTTCTCCTCTTACAAGTAGAACCCAAATATATATGGTGGGAAAATAAAAAGAGAAATACACAAAGGTAGGATACTAGTGGGAAAGGCAGAGAACATAATGGAATAAATATGTCCAAAGTTCACAGCATACTTCTGGTGGTTTGACTATGCTTGGCCCAGGGAGTGGTACTATTTAGAGGTGTGGCCTGGTTGGAGGTAGTGTGTCACTGTGGGCATGAGCTTTACAACACTTACCCTAGCTGCCTGGAAACAGGCTTTTCCTATTTGCCTTTGGAACAAGATGTTAAACTCTCATTTCCTCTTGTGCCATGTTCCCCTGGGGTGTTATCATGCTCCTGCCTTGATGATAATAGACTGAACCTCTGAACCTATAAGCCAGCTCCAAATAAATGTTGTTCTTATAAGAGTTGCCTTGGTCATGGTGTCTTCTCACAGCTATAAAGCCAAAACTAAGACAATACTTGAATAAAATATATTTTGAAATTAATGGACCAGCAGGCCATTCTTCATTGACATGGTCCTAAGCAGAAAGATACAGAAGATAGGAAAGTTGGGGTCAGGATGCTTTTCACCAGTTGTCTTAAGCCAAGTTAGCTTAGTAAGAAGTACAACTCATGTACAATTTTTAGAGGAAAATATTAAGACAAAATCAGCATAAAAAGTTCATACAATGAAGTCAGCACAAAGCTAATCAAGCAATGATGAACAAAAAGAACACACAAGTATCCAAGTGGAGTTCTCAGGAATAAATTTTGAAACATACGGTCAGGTGATAGATGGTTATGATGCCAAAGCTACAGAAGTGGCCAATACTCATCAGAAAAGATGTTTAAAAACACTCCATTCACATTGAGAAAATTCAAGACCAGTGAAATATTAACACTCACACCTTAGGATGACATGTCAGAAACCAACAAAAATAAACAAAGCCAACAATAAAAGAGTTCGTTACATCTACTAAAAGATGGTTTAGTGCAAAGTCATATAAATATTACTCAAATAATTCTACAAAATTGAAACAGAAAAAACATTTCCTAACTCATTCTATGAGGCTAGTTACCCTGATACCTAAACCACACAAAGACTCAACAGAGAAAGAAAATTTTAGACTAGTTTCCCTTATGAACATTGATGAAAAATACTCAATAAAATATTTATGAACTAAATCCAACAACACATCAAAGTCATCATTCACCTTGATCAAGTAGGCTTCATACCAGGATGCAGGAATGGTTCAATGTATAAAAATGAATAAATGTAATCTACCATATTAAAAAAAATGAAAGCAGAATAATCACATGATCATCTCATTAGATACTAAAAAGACCTTTCATAATATCCAACAGCCCTTCATGTTAAAAGTCTTGGAGATATCAGGAATACAAAGCGCATATGTAAAGACAATAAAGGCAATATACAGCAAGCCAATAGCCAAAATCAAATTAAACGGAGGGAAACTTAAAGCAATTTCAGTAAAATCAGGGACAAAGCAAGGCTGTCCACTTTCTCTATATTGCTTCAATATAGTATTTGAAGTTCTAACTAGAGCAATAAAGGTACTAAAGGAGATTAAGGCGATACAAATTAGAAAGGAAGAAGTCAAAGTAACCCTATTTGCAGATGATATGATACTATATATAAGTGACTCACAAAATTCTACCAAAGAATTCATAAAACAGATAAACACCTTCAGCAAAGTGACTGGATATAAAATGAACTCAAAGAAAATTAGTAACCACCTTTATACAAATGATCAATGGGCTGAGAAAGAAATCATGGGAAAAATGACCTTCATAATAGCCAGATATACTATAAAATATCTTCATGTAACTCTAACAAAAACAAAAACAAAAATGGAAAGGCCTGCATGACAAGAACTTTAAGTCTCTAGAGATAGAAATTGAAGAAGATAGCAGAATATGGAAAGATCTCCATGCTCATGTATCAGTAGAATTAACATAGTAAAAAGGGCCATAGTACCAAAAACAATCTAAAAATTCAATGAAATTCCCATAAAAATTCTAACACAATTCTTTACAGACCTTGAAAGAACAATCATAAAAATTCCAACACAATTCTTTACAGACATTGAAAGAACAATTCTTGACTTTATATGGAAAACAAAACAAAACAAATAAAAACAAAAACAAAAGAAACAAACAAACAAAAAACAACAGGATAGCTAAGACAATCCTGTATAATAAAAGAACCTCTGGAGGTATCACTATCTCTTATTTCAAGCTGTGCTACAGAGCAATAACAAACCTGCATGATATTGGTATAGAAAACAGACAGGTTGATCAATGGAATCCAATCAAAGACCCAGAGAGCATACATGGTAGGGTGCTTTCCTGGCATGCATGAAACTCTGGGCTTGATCCTCAGCACTTCAATAAATAAATAAGTTAAATCTAGAAAAAACTTAATTTGAAAGATAGTAATTTACATTTTTGCCTCTTCTCCTCTCTACAATTCACAAACTTATCATAGCCATCACCTACTAAGGTAAGTTTATAATTATTGTATTATATTATTGTAATTGTAAATAAATATTCAGGTGCATATGTTACAAAAGACTAATGTTACTTGAGTTTAGCTATTGGGAACATTAAAGCCCAGTGAATGATAACAATATTACAAAATCTGAAGACTAAAGAATTAGGAAGTGTTCTTAAACATGGGCTTCACAAAGTAGCAGTGCTTTTGTTAGTAAGCAAATGATCCTAACCTTTTGGTCCAAGCATCTAGACCAAATACACACAGAAACATCTACAGGTAATCTTTACTTCCCATGTGTTATTAGTTTAACATCAAACAATGGGAATTTTCTTTTTTTTTTTCTTTCTTCTAATATCATTCAAGCACCTATCAAATGATAGCACGAGGCTTTAGGAACTTCCTTTCCTAATGCCTCTGAGTTCAAGTGAATGTGGAAGATACCACAGTGACAGCTACAGACGTAGCACTTCAAAATGTTAGAAATAAAAGTGAAAAAAAAAAAACAGAAAAAAACCAAGAAGTTGGCTTTCAAGTTGCCCAAAATCTTCTATGCCAAGCTAGAGAAATGAAGGAAAGACAAGTAGATCATTGGTTAGATGGTTCAAAGGAACTTCTCAATATAAAGTGTCCCTCGGTTAGCTTCCTAAGGGAAATCAGTTTTATGGCCAGTGACCCAGAAGGCCTTTATACTGACTTCAGCTTGACTTGACCCTAGACCCCAGATCCCTGACTCACATGTACTTAGAACATTTACTTGGGAACATTAGTTGTAAAGATTGTCTTTGCCTCTTTGATAAGTTTTTTTTTTTAAGCTTTTAATAGCATTTATGACCCAGAAAAGCCATTCTCAAGGACCCAGGAGTCATCTTTCTGAAATGAGTTCATCAAGGAAGAGATCATCCTTAGCTGTTATTCTATAAGGGGAGGTAGGCACATGACCTCGGTGGACTAGCACTTTGATCCAACTTGTAAAATTATTTCCTGTCATAGAAATGAGAGAAAGTTGATTTTCTTTAAGGTCAGCAAACACAGACAGCTGTGTTCTTCCATCTCAGCTCTTAGTTCCCTCTTCCAACCAAGCACTTGCTGTTAGAGGAGTCCTAAATATCCATAGGTCTGTACTCATTTCATGTTGCTGCAAACACTATCTGACTAAAATCAACTTCCAGCAGTGTATCGTGCTTGGTGCAACTTTTAACCATTAGCCAGTGAGTTTTAAAGAATGTCATACCTCATACAGCCTCAATACCTATGAATTGTAGTGAAGGAGCTGAGTAGATAAGACAAAGAGTCAGAAAATGGTTCTGGAAGAGAAAGGAGAAACTATGCACACTGATTTTTGTAAGCTTTACTATCATTGCCAGAATAACAGCTACAACAGCCTTATGAAATGAAGGAAAGCTACACACTTGCATAACAGGGTGGATGAACTGTCCCATTTGCAGAAGCATCTTAAGATAATGTACCATGAAGCCTGGCACGTCACAATATCATCTCTCCGTACTCCACAAAGGAAGAACATCCAGAATAAACTTTTCAAGAAGGAACTAAAACTTACAAGCCAATGCTGATTCTTTTTTCATAAATATAGTTTTAAAAGTAATAATACTAACAAGTACATTTGACTAACCACAACATCAGACTCTCTCCATTCTCAAGGTCAATCAATGGTATGGAGTTCTTGATTTTACTCTTCTTATGCAGGTCACTAGAGCCTCTCAGATTAAACAGATAGAACTGCTTCCTTAATGCTAAGGGGCACAATAAAAGCAAGATTGCAACTGGAGTGCATTAGGGCTCAAAAGAGTTACAAAATAACTTTCAAATTGCAAGAGTTTCCCTAAAAACCAAACCGAGTTTATTAAAGTAAACTCCTACTTGTGATGAGACTGTCTGAGGAAAAAATAAATTGCTCTACTTTCCTTCTGAATAGGAAAAACTCATTCTATGTAGGGAACATTCCACAGAGTTTTATTTAACCACATGCATTTGACTGAGTGTGTCTGAAGTACTTCAGCGCCTCTTGGTCTTCCATCCTTCGGAACTCATTTAGAATTCAGTGAAACATCACAGAACATAATATATTCATTTTGTATCCATTTGGATGTCACACTTATTTCTATAGGTATTCAATTGTAATTCAACATTACTGGGCACTCAGGAGAAGCTTTAGCCTTAATTTCTTCAGTTGCCCTACTGTTAGAATCCATTCTCTGCATGCAAATCAGCACATTTGCATGTACAATTTATTCTTGATCTGAGCTTTCTATTTAAAAAAAAAAAAACCTCTTTTTTTTCCTGATTATCACGTTTAAATGCAAATTGTTTTATACAGTGCTAGTCTGTTACAGTTGTGTGGAAATCTTATGAAGCAAGAGATTCCATAGGTTAGGTATTCCTGCAAGAGCTTCATTATCTACATACATATGTCTCCATTATGCCAAAATAATAAAAGCATACCTTTCCCCACTTTTTTCTCAGTTAAACTAAAGCAGTTCATGTTATAACATAAATATCTATAGGAAATTACTCCTAAGTTGTGTGGAGTTTTGAGGAATATTATCAGTCACTTAAAATGTGCCCTCTCTATATTTTAGTGACAGGAGCTGAGCAAAAAGGTCATAAAGTAGCTCTGGGAGTGGGGAGGATGCCTTTATTTCTGAACTTCGGGAGCTTTATTACCAGCACAGGAACTGAAAACCAGGAGTGAGAACAATGTTCCTGAAAATGTTCCAGCCAGCTCAAAACACAGATATAGCAAAGGTGATGTAAGTCACAATTTCAGCCATTGCAACTGGTTGAGGTGAATCTACAGGAGAATAGCAAAATACGTGCATGTAAACATTTGTGTTTGTGCTAAAACATTTCTTTTATCCAGAATCAAAAGCTGCAACTAAACTAACATACTCATTCTGATATACAAATTATAAGTTACTATTCATATAGCATACTTTTGTTACTATCCATATAGCAATAAATATAACTAGCTATAATTAAGATATAAAATACATTCAAAAACAAAATCTTACCGTCTCAGTTATTTTTATTTTTCTGTTGCTATGACAAGACACCATGACCAAGGCAACTTTAGAAGAAAATGTTTATTGAGGCTTGTAGTTTAAGAAGGTAATCATTCCTGACCACCATGGCAGGGAGAATGGCAGCAGAAAGGAAGGCATGGGACAAGAGCTGAGAGTTCACATCATTATCTACAGGCATGAGGCAGAAAGAGACTAGGAATGGCAAAAGACTTTTGACACCTCAGTATCTGATTCTAGCAGCATATCACCAACAAGACCACAACTACTAATCCTTCTCAAAGAGCTCCATCAACTTGGAATCAAATATGTAAAGATATGAGCCTGTGAGAGCTTTGCCATTCAAATATATATATATATACACATATATGTGTGTGTGTGTGTGTGTATATATCTATATCTATACATATATATGTGTGTATATATATACATATATATCTATATCTATACATATATATGTGTATATATATATACATATATATCTATATCTCTATATATATATATATCTCCTCATTAAAAATGTAAGGTAAAGTTTATACACCATTTTATAAAAGACAAAATACAATAGAGATTTGCTTTTAAATTAATGAAAACGTGAGTTCATTGTAAATTTAAAAGGGGATTATAATCCCTGTTTTCTATGCATTTTAAATATAGCAAGTTATCTTCAATTTTCAAATACACTGGATGATTCTGAAAAACCAAAGTTTAAACCAATGCATCATAAGTTGATATAATAATTTAATGCACAAATGGATATTTTTATTTTAAAATGTCTTTATGTTTCAAATTTTATAATTACAGGCCTTCAATATTTTACACTTACAGAAATTCTTGATGAACATTCTTATTATTTGCAAATATGTATGAATAGCCAAAAGAAAGACATTTCGATGAACTTTTATGTCATTTAAAAAAGATTTTGGTTGTAACACTCAAATTATTTTTTAGGGATAGTAGAAAAGGCTTACCAGTTAAAATCAGCTCCTCTTCTTTCAAAGGACCCAAGCTCAATTTTTAGCACCCAGGTTGGGCACAACTACATGTGATTTCAGCTATATAGAGACTCTGGTTCCTGCTTCTCAGCTCCATGGGTACATTCACGTATGTGCACATACACATAAATATTAATAAATAATAAAATAAATCATGAAAAATAACAATAGTAAGTCAACTATATAAATTTTAAAAGATGGATATTCAGGCATAAAGGGCTTTAGACATTGAGATGATAAACATACAATGCTAAAATTTCTAACTTTACCTTATATAATGCTATTGGACTTATTTAAAATAAGTCAAAGTTCCCTCCCAGGTGGCAAGGAAACAATATCCTTCTCAAGCACATTTTACCCCTTGTCTAATTAGATTAATTCATTTCCCTCTGGGTTAGATGTATCTGTCTAGAAATATTTCTACTAAAAAGGTTTTCGGGGGTTTTGTTTTTGTTTTTGTTGTTGCAGTTGATGATGTTGCTGTTGTTGTTTGCAATATCAGAAGTGGCAGAGAAGTAATTCATCAACCATTTTATCTTTTCTTTCTTTCTCCTACTCTGTTCCCTAAGATGGAAGCCCTTGTTGCTGAGGAACAGATTGTCTGAAAATCCTTCAGCCTTTCACCTTCTCTAGTTGTCAAAAGGCAGGAAGCTGAAAGACAACCTACCTAAGGCTTGGACACGAAGAACGACCTTTGGGTGAACCCCCTTTCCCAAACTGTACAGCATCCCCAGCAGCAGAGAGTTTGGCAGCTGTGTAATTGCACAGTTGCTGAAGATCAAATGCTTCTGTATTAACTAACAAAAACTAGAGAAGAAAAAACATTTAAGAAGATCTAAAAATAACCAGAATATTTGTTGGAATAGTTAATGTATCAAAAAGTATTGTTGAGTATCAAGACAACACTTCTGTTTTCCTGTGGGTTGGACTGTGAAGAAGGGCAGTATTCAGTATACCCATGTTATTATTTTATTTATTTACTTGTATATTTCTGCATATATTAATTAATTTATGTTGGTGAGACATTTTGATTAATTACAAATAATAACACACTTCCTCTGAATATTATTCATTAGTTTTTTTTCCTGAAATCAATTGTGTTCCTCAGTTACTTATGGTTGACTTTAAACTGCAATTATACTTCATTTTCTAGGAATTATGTCTTTGCTGTTACTTTCTGTAAACAAAGAGTAGTCATACCTCTATAACTTTTATTTTTCACACAATTTTAGAGCTGTTTTGTCATCAAGTAAACTCTCATATTTTAATAATTAAATAAAGTTGCCATCTGTGCTGTCACCTTGGCTAAGCCAGAGTTGTTGTGGAAGAATACATCAATTGATAAAAAATCGCCACCAGATTGGCCTGCTGGCAAATCTTAGTCTGTAGAACATTTTATCAATTAGTGATTGATGTGAAAGTTCCCAGCTCATTGTGGGTAGTGCCGTCTTTGGGTAGGTGGTCCTAAGGATGTGTAAGAAAACAAACGGAGCAAGCCACCAGGAGCAAGCCAGTAAGCAGCAATTCTGCATGGCCTCTGCATCAGTTCTTACCTCCAGTTCCTGCCCTGCTTTGAGTTTCTGCCTGGGCTTCCCTCTGCAATGGTAATTTACCTTAAAGTATAAGATAAAATAAATCTATTTGTGCCCACATTGCTTTATGGTCATGATTTTGTCATAGCAATAGAAATTCTAACTAAAACACCATCCCACTTAAATTTGTAAACAAATCAACAAGACTAAATATGTTTTTTCTATGTTTCAGAATTTAAAAGAGCCAGCATTTCATGAAAGACAGGCTTAGTCTCTTCTTTTTTAGAGGGCTAATATCCAATATATACAAAGAACTCAAGAAGTTAGACTCCAGAGAATCAAATAACCCTATTAAAAATGGGGTACAGAGCTAAACAAAGAACTCTCAACTGAGGAATATCGAATGGCAAGAAGCACCGAAAGAAATGTTCAACATCCTTAGTCATCAGGGAAATCAAATCAAAACAACTCTGAGATTCCACTTCACACCAGTCAGAATGGCTAAAATCAAAAACTCAGGTGACAGCAGATGCTGGCAAAGATGGGGAGAAAGAGGAACACTCCTCCATTGCTGGTAGGATTGCAAACTGGTACAATAAGTCTGGAAATCAGTCTCACAGTTCCTCAGAAAATTGGACATAGTATTATCTGAGGACCCAGCTATACCACTCCTGGGCATATACCCAAAAGATGCTTTAACATATAAGAAGGACACATGCTCCACTATGTTCATAGCAGCCTTTTTTGTAATAGCCAGAAGCTGGAAAGAACACAAATGTCCTTCAACAGAGGAATGGATACAGAAAATGTGGTACATTTACATAATGGAGTACTACTCAGCCATTAAAAACAATGACTTCATGAAATTCTTAGGCAAATGAATGGAACTAGAAAATATCATCCTGAGTGAGGTAACCAAATCACAAAAGAACACACATGGTATGTATTCACTGATAAGTGGCTATTAACCCTAAAGCTCGGAATACCCAAGATATAATTCATAGACCAATGAAGCTCAAGAAGAAGACCAAAGTGTGGATATTCTTAGAAAGGGAAAGAAAATACTCATGGGAGGAAATATGGAGACAAAGTGTGGAGCAGAGAATGAAGGAAAGGCCATCCAGAGACTGCCCCACCTGGGGATCCATCCCATATATAGTCACCAAACCCAGCCACTAGTGCAGATGCTTGCTGACAAGAGCCTGATATAGCTGAGAGGCTCTGCCAGAGCTTGACAAATACGGAGGTGGATGCTCACAGCCAACCATTGGACTGAGCACGGAGTTCCCCAATGGAGGAGCTAGAGAAAGGATTGAAGCAGCTGAAGGAGTTTGCAACCCCATAGGAAGAGCAACAATATCAACCAACCACACCCCCCAGTGCTCCCAGGGACTAAACCACCAAAGAAAGAGTACACATGGAGGGACCCATGGCTCCAGCCGCATAGGTGGCAGAGAATGGCCTTGTTGGGCATCAATGGGAGGAAAGGCCCTTTGTCCTGTAAAGTCTCAATGCCCCAGTGTAGGGGAATGCCAGGGAGTGGGTAAGTGGCTGGGGAAGCATACTCATAGAAGCAGGGGGAGGGAGGATGGGATAGAGAGTTTCCAGAGGGGAAACTGTGAAAGGGGATAGCATTTAAAATCTAAATATAATATCCAATTAAAGAAAAAACACACAAAAAAGTGAAATATACAGGAGAACCTGGCACACTTACTATATTAGTGTAACTGGAAAAATGAATTCTTGGCATCCGTACAATTAATCTTCTGTTATTAGAATGAACTGTGACAGAAATGCTCATAGTCTTGCCTTCACTGAACTTGTTTATTATCTAGTGTATTGTTTATTTCTTGTGTTTCCTATATAATCTAGGTGATGAGGATACCCTAGCAAATTAAACTGGTCAGCATCACTTTGTTCTGGGAGGTTAGAACTTCTGCTGGCAGAAGCAAACAAGAAATATAGACACATTTACATGTCAGTCACTGATGACCAGTCCCAGGAAAGTCAAGGCAAATATTAAGTAACAAAATGTGACGGAGCACCTAGGAATGAGAGATGTGATCAGTGAATTCATTTTTGAAGGTAATTTTATAGTCAACTAAAACAGCTGAATCCATTTTCTGATGTTTGACTGATAAAATATTTTGACTCCCAATGCTCATTTTTTCTTCTTGCACTAAATCAAGGCAGATGGTAAAAAACAAAGCACAACAAACAAAACAAACAAACAAACCTGCTAGGTTGCTTCCTTAAACAAGGGAAAGCTTGAACTTCGGAGGTCCCTGCTCAACCAGGGAACCCTAACAGTGCCTAATCACAATAAAAATCAGAGCTGTCCTTTCTCACAAGTCAGCCTATGTTCCTTTGTCCAGAACTATTTTAGGTTAGTAATGCATCCCTCACCCATCACAGTTTACACACGTGGTGTCTGAATCTACATCCAGACCAAACTTTGGATGGGGAGTCAATTCTTTATTTCATTGGGGCATCAATTAAGCAGCTACTTGAAATATTTAATTAACTATAAAAATTTATGTCATTTAGATAAATGATTTATTTGATCAGCGTACATAGAATAAGTCAATATTTAAGAGTATTTTGTGAGACTTTTTAGTGGTAAACAATGGATAAACATTAGACAAGGAAAACAGATATAGAAAGTTGAAAGTTTCAGCCTAGATGTTAGTGTATCTTCAAATCAACTGTGTGTCTCATATCTGTTATATAAATATTATGTGACCCACTTTGGAGTTTATTGTGACATTAGATAAAGTATTATGCTACCTAATTTATACAAAACATGCGTGTGAAATATCAATGCCAGTAACAGAAGAAACAAAGTAGCCAACATTTATTCCAGATGTGAAAGATTTCCAACAACTGCTACTGCAGATGTCTTGTGTATCAGGAAAAATTTAATCAGTTTTTGGCATTGTAATAAGAACCGCATGAATCTCTATTTTAATAAGAAAGACACATTGTCAATCTTTTTTACATTCAAGAGTGGCTTGCAAGGGTTGCAGAATTGACATTTCCAAGGGATGGGATGAAGATAGTGGAAGAGATGGGCAGAGAATTTCAAAGACATTGTTAGTGCCAGAAACAGGTGGGGCTGCACTCTTAGGTTAACTCTTAGGTGAGCAGTGATAGTTTGAAACCTCCAGTTCTGAAACATGAAGAGAATTTCCTGAATATTATATACAAAACAAACTGACCTACCTGCAGCAGCTATAAATTGCAGCTATTTCAATAGAAGATACAAGGGGTGAACCAGTTTACCCTGAATTAAACATCTCATGTATTTTTAAAGACAAAAAAAATCAAAGTCCTAAAATAAGAAAAATAATAGAAGGGAAATGTAGCCGAGCCACTGGGAATGTCCCATGATCCCTCCTGTCACTAAACAGCACAAATACAAACCCAACTGCCCATGAGCTGTCTAAACATGACAGTCTGGTAACCTTTCAGACACAATTACTATTCTCTATTATTTATTCTCCTTTCTGTGGTTTTATTCTGATTTGACACCTGCATAGTACTTTGCAAGCAACTTAACTGTATCCTGAGCTTTCTTGACTTCAAAGCAAACTCAAAGCATTATAGGGCTCTAAAGAGGTTTAAGTATTGAAATGAATTATGTCCCAAACCATAATTATTTAATGTGTGATAAATGTAAAAATGGAAAGTTAGTATTAAAACCATGCTCTCCTGCCTGCTTTTGGAAGATAAGGGTGAATTTATTAGCTTTCTTTCAATACTCATGAATAAAAGCTAACTCCCAATTTATTTCAATTCTAAAATGTTCTTAAAGCGGCAGAATAAACTTTGGCTGCCAGTTGTATCTTGTCACCGCATAAAACAAAAAAGATCAGATGGTTAAAAGGCAGTTTCTCATTTGAACCAGGAAACTGTATTTATGTGCTCTACAGTGTATTTTGTTCTCCTACCACACTAAACTAGAAGAAGGAACATAGTAACACAATGTTTAAAGTACAAAGTCACATCAAGGACAAAGTCACATGATCCACCATCTCTTATCAGACCTGTTGGTGGAACTGAAAATACAAGCAATTAAAGTCTAAACTGGATGCTGATGCTACATGAATTATCCCCTCCTCCATAGTGAGGACTTTTGATGTTCTTCTTGTATTATTGCTTTTATTTATTTATTTTTTTAACTCAGAAAACCCTGATATAGGCTGTTAACTTTCACAAGTCTTTTTTTTTATTATTTTAATTTTTTGATACTTTTATTACATTTCAAATGTTTCCCCCTTTCCAGGTCTCCACTTTGAAAACCCCCTATCCCCTTCCCCTCCCTCTGCCTCTATGAGGGTGCTCCCCCACCCACTCACCTACCCATCCACTCCCGCCTTCCCACCTTGGCATTCCTCTATACTGGGGCCTCTAACATCCTCAGGCCCAAGGGCCTCTCCTCCCCCTGATGGCCAACAAGGCCCTCCTCTGCCACATATGTGGTTCAAACCATGGGTCCCTCCATGTGTATTCTTTGGTTGGTGGTCCAGCCTCCAGGAGGACAGGGTGGGGGGGTCAGGCCAGTTGACACTGTTGCTCCCTCCATGGGGCTGCAAATTCCCTCAGCTCCTTCAGTCCCTTCTCCAACTCCTCCATCTGGGACCTCACACTCAGTCCAGTGGTTGCTGTGAAGTGAAACTTGGGTAGTCCGAACTTTTGGGCTAATATCCACTTATCAGTGAGTACATACCATGTTCGTTCTTTTGTGACTGAGTTACCTCACTCAGGATGACATTTTCAAATTCCATCCATTTGCCTGCGAATGGGATGTTATTGAGGCTTTCGGTGAGGCAATTAAAATTTTATTTTGAACCCTTAATATGTCATTCTGCTTGACTTCAAGAGATAACTTAAACTGTTTTGCATTTTTATTTCATTTAAGTATTATTCTGAAAGCTGTATGATTCTTCGGCCATATGATGTCTTACAAAGCAATAAAAGTATTCTCTTTTAACATCTGAAAAATAAATATTTGAAAAAGAGAATTTCATTTAGGATGTATCTTTTATAGCTAATAGTGTAAATCAAATTTAAAGTATTTTCCAGTCTTTCCATACATAAAGATTTTTCAGTATCTACATAATTCAAATTTCTCTGTACTGAAGTTTTCCACTTATTTTCTAATAGTCATCGTAAGCAGTAGTTAAGCACACTAAATTCTGGTGACTTCATAATAGACTACACAGCTGGGATAGACTAAAAGAGGTGGTGTAGCAAGGAATACTGACACAGGGGCAGACATCTCTTTCACATAAAGAACAATTCTGTGAGAATATTATCAATTAATCAATGATATGTAGAAATTCAGTATAGCTTTATGTCATTAACCCCTTCAAAGATCAGATATGACTAGTATGCTGAACTTCTTTAGATTATTCTTACTTCCCTTTTGCTTAGAAGTGATATAAATTAATAAATCTGAAATACTTATTAAATAGTTAAACATTAGGACACTGTTACCCTTCTCAATATGACTTCCATCACTACAGAAGCAACCTGTAGAACTATAGAGATACAACTATAAAGAGCTCAGGAAGATTTTCTTATAAAAAAAATTCATGTAGAAAATCACAAAAGTACTTCAAAATTTTTGTAATTTTAATTAAAATATAATTACACTATTTCCCCCATCCCCTCTAAATCCTTGTATATTCCCGTTTCACTCTCCAATTGATAGCCTGTTTTACTTTATGTTATACAAGCAGGTAGAAAGATGCAGATATATGCATGCACAAATACATAGCACAACATGATTAGTACTTTTTTGTTATTTCTGTGTATATGGCTTCAGGGCTGACTACTCTGCATGAATAATCAATCAGTGACCTCATCACTAGTTTGAAGCTAGACTAGGGAACACAATGAAATTATGTCTCAAAAAAAAAAAAAAGGCAGAAAGTAGTGTCATATTTTAGCACATGACAGAATAGAAATTTCATTTATACTTAGATTCTGTAAAAAGTTGTATATAACCCTTTGAAATCTTTGGATAATAAATCATAAAAATGTTTAACAAGGTTTGACACATACTTAATTTTATCACTTATTAAATATTTTAAATTGTATATTAATAAGATAAATATGCTTTTTATATAAAGAATAAAATATTGACTAAATATTCAATACTTTACAACTATATTAGCTTTAATGGTCAGCTTGACATAACTGGGAAGAAAATGTTAATAAGAAAATATGTGGATCAGGTTGGCTTGTGAACATGTCTATGGGGAATTTCCTTGATTGCTTATTGACATAAAAAACCCAGTCCACTCTAGGCAGCCCCATTCCTTATACATGTGGTTCCTGAACAGTATAATAGTTAAGAAAGCTAACAGAGATCAAACAACCAACCAAACAAAGCCCGGTGGGTTTATTCTCTCTTCTCTTGACTATGAATGCAATAAGTTAAATTCCTCTCTTGAATACTACTCTGAACCTGCAATCATAGGCCCATTCAACCCTTCTTCTTTATGTTGCTTTGTCACAGCAACAGAAATATAATTGGGAGAATAACAAAGTATAACCAGTGCTTTTCAGAGTTGATTATTGTTTTTATTTTGTAATCATCATTTCTAAGAATACTAACGACTTTGCAAAAATACATAGTGCAAAATAACAGATGTAAGGTTAGGACCATCTAAGAAATTGTTGGAAATTTTGTCCTAATCCCAGGAAAGTCAAATAATGGATACAAATAATAATTTTGCAAATTATACAACAAAGTGTGGATGTTTCAGTCCTACTCAGAAAGAGGAAGAAAATAATCCCAGGTGGTAGAGGGAGGGCGGGATCTGTGAGGGAGAGAAGAGGAAGAGGGAAAAGGGGAGCAGTATCAGATGCAGGAGAAGGATGAGAAGTACAGAGGACAGGAAATTGTACTAAGATATATAGCTTTGGGGGACCGGGAACTGGGGGTAGCCACTAGAAAGTCCCAGATGCCAGGGGCCCAAAAGATTCCCAGGACCTAACAGGGATGAAATTAGCTGAAATACCCAACAAGGGGAAAGAGAACTTGTAGAGACCATATCCAGTGGATAGGCACAGCTCCTATTTGAGGGATGAGGCCACCCAACCATCTCAAAAATATTAACACAGAATTGTCCTGTCAAAAGAAGTGCAGGGACAAAGAGTGGAGCAGAGACTGAAGGAAAGGCCATCCAGAGACTGCCCCACCTAGGGATCCATCCCATCTGTAGACACCAAACTAGATGCTCTTGTTGATGCCAAGAAGCACTTGCTGACAGGAGCCTGGTATAGCTGTCCCCTGAGAGGCTCTGCAAGGGCCTGACCAGTACAGATGTGAATGCTCACAGTCAACCATTAGACTAAGCAGGGGGACCCCAATGGGGGAGTTAGGGGAAGGACTGAAGGAGCTGAAGGGGTTAGCAACCCCATAGGAAGAACAACAATATCAACCAACCAGACCCACCAAAGCTCCCAGGGAGTACACATGGAGGGACCCATGGCTCCAGCTACATATGTAGCAGAGGATTGTCTTATCTAACATCAATGGGAGGGGAGCCCCTTGGTCCTGTGGAGGCTCAATGACCCAGTGTTGGGGAATTCTAGGGCGCTGAAGTGGGAAGGAGTAGGTGAGTGGAGGGTCACCCTCATAGAAGCAGGGGGATAGGGGAAGGGATAACATTTGAAATGTAAATAAATAAAATAACCAATAAAATTTAAAATATATATAAATATATACTAAATTGATATTCACATGCTGAGAAATGGCAATATCAAAGCATTTAAAAGTCTTTGTGTTCTTTAGTTATGTTTTCAATAAGTCAGAAAACTTGATATGTACTACAAAATAATCCATATTATATAATACTTTCTAATCTGAACTGAGGCGTGCCAAACAGCATTTGTTGGTATTGCATGTGGATGGCATATGCAGTTTAAGCAAGTATATGTGTTCAGAAACAAGGCTACACTGAATTCACATGCTACATCTGTGAGAACTGTCAGAAATCACTGATTCATTATGTTTTAATTTTTATTCTTTTTTTTAAGTCACATGCTATGTAAATATTAACTTTGATTATTCTAAAATTCTGTAAATCACTGTATTAAAATCTTTTCTAACACATTAAGATATTTGTCTACATCATAATTAAGATGTCTACTTTATTTGTGCCATTTATGCTTTTATATACAGATTTAGTTGTCATTCTGTCTGCATTACGAGAACTAAGGTTTACATTACATCTAGCCAATGCACAGTTTTATACAAAAAATTTGTGAGTAAATTATTTTTATATATACTTTTTTAGAACTTATACTATCCTTGTTGGTTGGTTGCTTTTTTTTTTAAAGAGAAATCTCTCTCTGTACCCTGAGCTGTCCTGAAACTCACTATGAGGATAAGGATGATACAAACTCAGAGAACAGCTTACCTCTACCTCCCAAATACTATGATTAAATATGTGCACAACTACTTCTGGATGTACTTGCATTTTAAAATACTCTATCAAAAAAAGTGGCAGTTCAGTATCCTATCTCTGAATCTAGGTGACTTCTCTAGAATTAGTATCAGTTACTATTAATATTTAGCTGCCTAAAGTTTGTAAGCAATTTGGCATGGTGAATACTAGCATAATTTGTAAATCTGGGAATTTAGATCAGAATATGGTTAATTAATTTTACTGTTTCATTTTATAAAATACTTATTTCTTTTTTATTTTATGTGTATGGAAGTTGTGCTGTATGTATGTGTGTGCATTGTACATATCTGGAGTTTTGGGGGACCAGAAGTTGACTGATACTCTGGAACAGAAATTATAAGTGCATGAATCTGCCATCTGGGCACTAGGAATGCTTGTCTTCTGCATGAGGAGTCAACACATTTAACTGATAAGCCATCTCTCTAGCCTCATTACTATTTCCTGTGTGTGGGTGTGTGTGTGTGTGTTGTTTGTGTGTGTGTAACAGAGTTTCTCTATGTCCTAGAACTTGCTGTGTAGACTATGCTGGTCTTAAACGTACAGAGAGCCAACTGCCTCTGCCTCTGCCTCCTTAGAGCTGGGATTAAAGATGTACAATATCACACCCATCCCCTTACTATTTTTCTATATGACAGTGTTTCTTACATTTATATTAAGAGATTAAAATTCTGCTCCCTCTAAGCATTTCAATTTCTCCAATGCAGTTACGTATCAATGCCTGTGTTACTGAAAGCCAGTACACATACCTCTCAGAAAGTTACTGGAAGTTACAATAAAATTGGAGTTGACAAACATTGAGAGTGAGACAAGATTCTGAGTTATAAACAGCACTATAACAAAAGCCATGTTCTAATTCCTGGTTTTTTTTTTTAATTTATTTATTTATTTTTGATACTTTATTTACATTTCCAATGTTTCCCCTTTTCTGGGTCTCCTCTTTGGAAACCCTCTATCCGCTCCCCCTCCCGCCTCTGTGAGGGAATTCCTCCTCCCACCTACCCGCCCACCCATCCCCATATTCCCACCTTGACATTCCCCTTTACTGGGGCCTCTAGCACCCTCAGGCCCAAGGGCCTCTCCTTTCTCCCTGATGGCCATCAAGATCATCCTCTGCCACATATGTAGTCCGAACCATGGGTCAATAGATGTGTATTCTTTGGTTGGTGGTCCGAACTCCAGGACGACCAGGGAGGGGGAGTTCCGGCCCATTGACGCTCTTGCTCCCTCCATGGGGCTACAAATACCCTCAGCTCCTTCAGACCTTTCTCCAACCATTCCATCTGGGACCTCACTCTCAGTCCAGCGGTTACTGTTAAGTGAAACTTGGACATTCTCAACTTTAGGGCTAATATCCGCTTATCAGTGAGTACATACCATGTTCGTTTTTTTGTGACTGAGTTACCTCGCTCAGGATGAT
>CM052711.1:45365421-45393621 GCA_028551405.1 Uromys caudimaculatus
TCCCTCTTGGTCCAATGGGTTTGAGCAGAAGTGGTGATTTTGCCTGTGCTCAAAGGTGTGTCAGCTCTCCTGGGATACTCGCTCTCTCCTGGAGCCTTGTGGCCTAGGCTGGGGTCCCCAGGCACAGGCCCCTGGTGGCCCAGGCAGAGGTCTCTACCCACAGGTGGAAACCGGAAGGTTCAGAGATTTTGTGTCCCCTGCTTCTCAGGTCCTGGGTCCTGGCGGATCCGGGCGAGTCCGGGTGAGAGGTGTTGCTCTCCTTAACCCCACTCACTGCTTTCCCAAGCTCCTGGGAGGGTAGCTTTTTCCGGCGCTAGTTGGCTATGGACTCCTGGTGGCCCAGGCAGAGGTCTCCGCCTCCAGAGGGTTTCTATGCCTGCCTACCTGTGTCTCCCAGGTTTGGAGCAGTTCCTGGTGAGCTGTGGAGGTTGTCTTGGGCCCACTCCCAGCTTTTCCAAGCTGCTGGGAGGGTATCTTTGTCCCGGTGCTAATTTGCACCCTGTGCTCAAAGGTGTGTCAGTAATTTGGAGCCCTGTGGTCCAAGCTGAGGTCCCTGCCGCCGGTGGAAGTTCCTGTCTGAAGGAGCTGAGGGTATCTGTAGCCCCGTGGAGGGAGCAAGAGCATCAATGGGCCTGAACCCCCCCTGGTCGTCCTGGAGTTCGGACCACCAATCAAAGAATACACATCTATTGACCCATGGTTCGAACTACATATGTGGCAGAGGATGACCTCCATGTCCATCAGGGAGAAAGGAGAGGCCCTTGGGCCTGAGGGTGCTAGAGGCCCCAGTAAAGGGGAATGTCAAGGTGGGAATATGGGGATGAGTGGGCGGGTAGGTGGGAGGAGGAATTCCCTCACAGAGGCGGGGAGGGGGAGGGTATAAGAGGTTTCCAAAGAGGAGACCCAGAAAAGGGGAAACTTTGGAAATGTAAATAAAGTATCAAAAATAAATAAATAAATTAATTAATTAATTAAAAAAATCTGTGCACGCTTTTTACATGCTACCAGTACCTGTGAAGTCGTATATGCCTCAGTCTTGGCTTATCTGGAAGACACTGCATCTTTGGAATCATCCATCATCTTTGGCTCTTACAATCTTCCTTCCTCCATTTTGTGCATAGATCCCTGAACCTTGATGAAGACTTTCAATTTAGCACTGAATGTTCCAAAGTCTCTCACTCTTTGCACCTTGTGAGTCTCTTTGTGGGTTTCAGAAATTGCAAAAATCTTCTGATGATGGTTGAGGGAAGCATATAAGAATGTGGCATATAAGAATGTCATCAGGAATCATGGTACTGCTGCATCCCTTCCCACAGTGGCTCTCAACCTCCCTAATGCTGTGATTCTTTAATATGGTTCCTCATGTCGTGGTGACACCTAACCATAAAATTACCTTGTTGCTACTTCATAACAGTAATTTTGCTACTATTATGAATTCTAATGTAAATGTCTGATGTGTAGGATATGTAATATGCAAGCCCTGTGAAAGGGTTGTTTAGATCCCAGAGGAGTTTTGACCTATAGGTTAAGAAACACTACTTTAAAAGTATAATAGTATGTGGTTTTCCTTTAGGCCTGTGACCCATCCAGTGTCAGTACTTGGATCTTTAACAGTGTCAGATACGAGTTCTATCATTATCTTTTGTGTTTTGTTTATAAATATTCAACTTCCTATTATCTCTTCAGATTCATTTTTACTATTCAAAAATCTGCATCTAGAAATACCACATATTTTACATTTTTCTGTAAATATGTTTTTGAAGAATGATGATCTCAGCCATATGTTCTTCACAAGTGTCCTTGCCACAGAACTCTGTAAGCATGCTGTCCCTAAAAGAAGACAAAATGGCAACATAGCCTTTGGTCTCTAATTCGTTTGTAGTCTCTTATCCAGTAGCCAAGCATGAGCACACTTGAAAACCTCATTGGACTTCCTTTATAAATGAAGACTTTGGTTGGCTTTTGGTTGCTGCTTGAAAAAGTGTCCCAAATGAAAAAAAAAAAAAAATCATGGTTTATGTCTGCAAGTTCCTGACATCATAAGAAAACAAATGCCACCAAATGGTTTTCTGATATTACATATTACATTCAAGGAGAGTCAAGTCTCTTGAAAATGCACACATTCCTCTAATATGTACTTTCAGTGATACTGCAAAGTAAAATGAATAAATGGACAATGAATAAATTAGTCCAACTGTGTTTGCCCTGTCCTGACATACATATTATGATAAAACAGTAGTTCTATAATAAATTCAAATGGTAAAAATTAATGAAAAGGAAAAAGTTTATGTCATAGAGAACTGATTCCAAAATGTAAGATTTATTTGAAGTCTGCATCTGTAACAGTTCATTGGTCCTCCCATGATTAAAGAAATACAAAGTGACTTCATGATTCCTAATTTATTTTCTCACTCATTGAACACTAAAACTCCTGTTTCTAATAGCAGTTAAAACATAGCTCTCACAATTTTTAGGTTCCAGAATCAAGAGTCTAAAACTGGTTACTTCAAGCCTCAAAGGGCCACAGAAGATTTTGATGTAAAACCAAAGCTAATAGTTGATGACCCATTAAGAAATGTCTTTACTTCAGATAATGCTCCATGCACTTATTGGAGGTTTATGCACAGCTAGCTCACATGCCTAGTGTTACCACTTCATCTTATCTGTAGCAACTATATGGGTAGATATAATCACATATATATTACAAATAAAGAAACTAAAAATAAGTGAGATTAAGTAATAGAGTCAGAGTAACACAGGAACAGAGGTGTCTCTGGGCAGGGTGGCTCAATCTGTAATCACAGAGCTTATGAGTCAGAGTGATCAGAAGTTGAAGGTCAACCTTTGTCACATAGTGAGTTATGAAGCCAGCATGGGCTGCATGAGACTCTCTCAGGAAAGAAAATAAATTTCATTTTTTTGTTTTAATTACCACATTAAAAACTATATAAATTACAGGTAATCATGTGAAATTTTGATACAGCTAGATAAGATATTGTATGTGTTCAAATCAACCTATATCTCCTTAAACTTATCCCTTTTTTAATAGAAAAGCATTTCAAGTCATTTCCTCTAGCTTTTCAAAATGATGTATTACATTGCTGCTGTGGTACAACAGCATGTTAGAATGTATTTGGTTTTTCAGTGGCCTAAGATTCATCAATTCATCTTGGCTGTCTGTCCAGCAAACACCATGTTCAGCTTGTCTCTGCAGCTCTGGAATCATAAGCCTGTGCCATCAGTCCCAAATGTTTACATGTGTTGGGAGCTTAAGCACATGTGCTTGTACAACAATTTTCACAATGACCAATCTTCCCAGTCACATTTGTTAATATATTTGAGATAATGTCTTTTTAGGTAGTGTAGATTAGATGTGAATCTTTGAGTTTTTGTCCTAAGCATCTCTTAAAGGTTGGGATAAAAGGCATGTATACCATATAGAGTAGTTCAAATGAGAATGGTTCCCAAGTGGCTTATATGTTTGAATGCTTAGTCACTAGCTTGTATAACTGTTTGGGATGGATGAGGAAGTGAGACCTTGCTTGAGGAAGTATGTCACTGGAAACGAGCTTGGAGGTCTCCAAAGCCCGTACAAAAAGCATGTTTACTCTCTCTCTCTCTCTCTCTCTCTCTCTCTCTCTCTCTCTCTCTCTCTCTCTCTCTCTCTCCCTGTCTTGTTATCCATGGCTCAGGAAGTAAAGTGCACAGCTACCACTACAACATTATTCCTGTTTGCTTCCCATCATAACAATTATGAAATAACCATCAAAAATGTAAAGCAAGGCCTGATTAAATGCTTTCTTTTGTTAGAGTATCCCTGATCATGGTGTCTTTTCACAGCAATAGAACAGTAACTAAGGCACAGTTTTAAAGTAATTTTTATCTGCCAAATTGTAACTGTCATATTGGAGGCTTACTGCTGAATGAACTTACCCTTTCTAGCTCTTTCTGAACTCTGGCTGGCTGGTTCAACTCAGCTGTTCTGGCCTCCCCTCCCCTCATGTTGACTGATCCAATCTGGCTTCTCTTAGCTTACATGTATGAAATACTTCACCTTCACAACATGATATGAATCCTTAATTGTTCATTCCCCATATTAAAGGAATCAGAGACACAGGGAAGTATGTCCAAGGTCATCAAATTTGTGAACAAATTTATGACTGCGCTGAGGTGCAAATACAAATGGCTTAGCTATTTTCATCAATGTGCATACTATCTTTCAAGATAGCCAGGGGAAGCCCCAAAAAATATTCACTTCTACATGATCATAAACATACTGCACGTTTAACAATTTGGGATGAACTGAGTAAAAAGAAATATTTCCCTGACTTTGTCAAAATTGTGTGTAAGTTCAGAGTCCCAACACTAATTGATAACTAATTTTTACCAGCATTTCATAGGCAGCTTGAACACACAGACCGTGATTCATCTATCGATAGTTCAAGTAAGAAAATCTAGTTTTCTTGGTTTCTTTCTAATATATGCACGAGTCTCTGTCTACTTTTCTTAATATAATCACACATCACAATTTCCTTCACAAGATGTTTAAAAATGCTCACTGCACTCTCTAACCTTAGCACATCTGAAATATCTAGAGCGAATGCTTAAAGACTTGCAGACTTTTAAAGTGGCTTTATATGCTCACAAAATATGAAACAAGGTAAAGCCCTCTTTTTATCTAGTCAGCACATCCTTTAGTAACATTTTCTGTTTCTTCCATCTAATTTAAGGTGCCTAGCTGCAATGGTGTATAACAACCTGAGAAGGTTTCATTGCAAAATTCAGTCACAGGGTAGGTCAGTCTGAAAAACAGAATGTTCATAAATCCAATCCGGATAAAAAATTTTATTACAGACATGAAAGCAAGCTAAGAAAGGGGTGAAAATGAAAGAGCTACAGAAATGTAGCACACTCATAATATTTCATTTCTGCTCTGAAAAGACTTGAAACGTTGGAGCTAGGAAATAGAATATGATGAAATATCTCTGCCTGTATGTGACTAAATTGATAAAAGCCATGAAAACCTAAATTCAAATTATAAAGTGCATTCATTGTATCCAATCAAACTTAATTTTTATATTTGGGTTCTTTAAATAGAAATTCTGAACACTGAATAATGGATCAATAAATGCATAATGGAGGAACGAATACATGGTTTTGCCAAACGATGTTTTATCTTTTGTGACACTTTCTCTCACATCTCAAATTCCACATGAAGCCAAGACTTACAGTATATGCTGGATGATTTGTAAGAAAGAGAAATTTGCTGCAATGCTCATATAAGGGATTCCTACATATTTTGAATATGTATAAATGGTGTTAAAGTAGAAACACAGTGTGCGACATGAGCTTGTCTGTTTACAAAGAATTATCACCACATCCCACCACATCTAGTGTTCACTATTCATGAAACAGGAACACTGGACACTAATTAGATATCTTACTTAGGCAATTTTTATTAGCCTCTTCTTGTGTTGAGTGACAGGTTCACAGTGCCAGTGCCGTCTGTACATATGCCCATCATATACACAATTATATTCACCCTCCCTATTACTGATTATTTCCTCTACCTTTTCTCTTCCTCCCAAATAGTCCTTTTTCTCCTGCCATGTCTCATTTTTTCTTTTTTCTTTTTGTTTTGTTGTTGTTGTTGTTGTTGTGTTTTGGATGAAGATATCATATGCCTCAGTTACTTTCCTTTTGATGTGATCAAATATTCTGAAAAAAACAACAGAAGTAAGGAAGGGATTCTTTTTGCTCAGCTTGAAGTCATTGTCCACCATGGTGGAGAAGTCATGATTTCCCTCAATGACAGACTAAAACAAGTAAGATGAAATAAACCCTGACTTCCCTGAGTTGCTCTTGTTCATAGAGTTTATTATTGCAACCAAATGTCAACTACATTTACTCCTGCAGTTAGGAAAGATCTTTTCTATCTCAATTAACTAAACCTAAATAGTTCCTCACAGGCTTGCCTAGAAACCTATCTCCTGGACATCTCTAGATTCTATCAGGTTGACAATCATTTTTAACTATTATACCATATATGAGAGAACACACAAACATGTCTTTCATGGGCTAGCTTATTACACATAACACAATGATCTCCAGATGATTTAAGTTTTCTTAAATTGTCACTAAATAGGTTAAAAAATAAATCTGAATTTCAAATTGAATAGTTCAAATGTACAACCACTTAAAATTACTTAAATGAGAGAGATTATATTGTTTAGAAAGTCATAAACAGTCCAGGTTTTAAGAGATAGGAAGTCTACCATATGCAGCTAAGAAATGAAGAGAGAATATGTCTCCTAATTTTACACATTTTAGGTTTTATGCTTATTATTGTTTGAAGGCAGCTGTAAATATGGTCAAAACAATTTTAAATTACCTGTATTAGTTTTCAAATATCGTTTAGCCATTGATCAACATTCCCACAAACTAGACAATGAAAGGAAACAATTTCATGATGTTTATGGTAGCGTTAATTCTTCTCAAAAACATAGGTAAAATGTTATGACATAGCACCATCATAAAATCATGACATAAAATGGAAAAGCTATCAACAAATAAATACTTTTTTAGTTAGTGGTTTCTATAAAAGTTACAGATAGAATATCTGTGGTCCTTTAAAAATCAAGCATAACTTGAATATTACTTTAATAAAGGAAATGAAATAAATGACATAGTGATTACATCAGGTCTACAAAGACTATTCTGCTACAGCTGCTAAATAAGTCATAGCTAACGTGACACCTGTTTTCACTTTGAATATAGTTCCAACAGCGACCTCAAAATCAGGTTATTTTCATTTCAAGGAAAATGCAATCTTATACAAACATGAAAGTTGCAAAACTTTTAGGAGCTGACATAACAGAAGTTCAGGCCCTATTGGTGTTCCCTGTGGACCAGATTATTCTGATAATAAACAATCCATAAAACAGTCACTGTGGATAACTTTGAGCCAGAGCAGGCATCTGAAAAACTATTGACTGTTTACAAGAATGAAGCCATGCACATCTTTGCTGTTGTTGTTGTTGTTGTTGTTGTTGTTGTTGTCGTCGTCGTCTATGGTTACCATCCCACTACAAAGGCAAAGTTGAGTCCTTGCTGGAGAGACCATTTGATTGAGAAAGTCTACATATTTACTATTCACACCACTATAGAAAAAAAGTTTGACAGAAAAAAAGTAGTATCTGCCAAATTTTTTATAAAGTAAATTGGAAAATAAAAACAAAAATTAAATCAGTACAAGAGCAATAAAATATCTCCCAATCTGGTCAAATATAAATTACTGGTAGTATAAACTCTTAGAAGAAATGGCTCCACAATCCAAATGATAATGCACTTCTAGTCAGACTCTGACTTGATTGAACATCTTAAATATCTTGTGTCTGAACAAATGCTCATATGTGGAATAAAGGCTTGATCCTGAGCTGCTGTGGTATTGATGGGTGACTGGATCATGAAAATGCTTTCTTCATCACTTGACTAATCTGTTTACAGTTTCATACTGAATCTTCCATTAGGGCCTATGACCTAGATGAAAGAAGGGCAATGAAAGTGTATCTGTAAGGGGTATATTTGGCATAGGTTTTCCCTGCTTCTCTCTGCTTTTTGTTTGTAATGAGCAGGACATCTGTCCTCTTCCACAACTTGCTCCCATGATGCTCTGACTCATTCCCTTAGGCTCATAGCCATGAAACCAGCAGCTATGCCAAAATAAATCCTTCCTCCTTTCAACACTCCTAGAATTTGTCACAGTGATGGAAAGTCTTATTAAGACATATGTCAAGAAAAATTAAATATTTCTGAGGAAATAAGTTATTATAATTATTCTTGTTTCTCTTTGAATGGTCTCTGATATGGTATATAAAGAATTTTCCATTCCATTTTCAAAAGATTATGAAGCAGTTCCACATGTGGAAGTTATTTTTATTTCTTTTTACAAAGGCGGGTGTATTCTAAAATTAACCTAGGGGAGTCTTTATCAAATTAAAATATAAGATTATTTTTAACATGAAAAAGTATATGTCAGAAAGAGTAACCTTATAAAGTCATAGAAGAAAATGAACAAATCAGAAAGGGACTTTCTAGGCCAGTGAGATGGCTCAGGGATTGATGCTCTTGTCGAGGAACTTGGCAACCAGAATTTGATTCCCTAGATTGTTGAGAGAACCAACAACATAATTTAGTCTCTCACTTCCACATATGCATCATGGCGCATGTGTGGCCTACCCCCATAAATGAATAAAAAACATTCTAAATCAAGATATTCTAAAACCTGTTTCCTTCTTAGCGTAGAATACTCACTGAAATAATAAGATTTTGTTTCTTCAACATGTATTAAAATATGTGGTTCTTTGTTACTTGCCTAACAAAAGATCTTATGAGAAAACTTAGTATCGTGTTTAGCTTGAGGAAATGTTGATTTATGTGAACAAATATGAGTGTGTGCACGTGTGTAGGAAAATGAGAAAAGTATCTTCTAGTCAGGATTTCTGAGGACCAGTGGAGAAAATACTTTGATATGATTTAGGATATGAGAAGAGCCGAATGTTAACTGAGCATCAATGTACACAGAGTACCTGATAAATATTCAAAAGATATAAACATTTTGGTTAAATTTGGATGTGACTCCAAGATATGTAGGGCAGAAGAAACCACTAGTTTTATTAGAAATTAAAATGATTTAGCAACTAAAGAGAGCTTCATATTCAGATTACTGGACAAGTGTCCAAAGGTTAGGATGACTCCATGATCAATAATTAAAATGAAAAATGTTCATGTTTGTTTTACAGCTTACTTTCTAATAATAGATGTGATGTGTCTGTCACAAGAAGGATTATTTTCACTCTACAGCAAGAGATCAAAGGACAAGAAGCAACAGCCTTTCAGGGAACTGCAAGTCATGCAAATACTGACACCTGTACCACCTCACCTTTGACCCCACTTTTCCCTGGATGGTTGGAGAAGTAAATAGGATGAATACAAACAAGGCCAGTCTCAGAGAGAAAGCACTGAAAGTAAAAAAGAAAGAGCAGTCAGCCTGTAGCCTGGGGGATGCTGAAAGCTGAAGCCATGTGTTCATGTGCAAAGAATCCAGGTTCTACTCTGAGTGAAAATAATAATGTGCAGAATAGTGGACGAAGCTGAATATATCCAATACACACAGACAGACAGACAGACAGACAGACAGACAGACACACACACACACACACACACACACACTGCAGAAGTACATACCAAACTCTTCACAATTGATACTCATTTCTCTGTTTGCTTTTTGTGCTTCACTATTATTGGAAGTGTCTATATTCTTACTTAAATATGAATTAACTAAAACCACCATTAGAAAAACTCCCAGAGACTGGACCACCAACCAAAGAATACACATGGAGGGACCCATGGCTCAGACCACATATGTGGCAGAAGAGGGCCTTGTTGGCCATCAAAGGGAAGAGAGGCCCTTGGGCCTGAGGGTGTTCGATGCCTCAGTGTAGGGGAATGCTAGGGAGGGAAGACAGGAGTGGGTGGGTGGGTGGGGGAGCACCCTCATAGAGGCAGGGGAAGGGGGATGGGATAGGGGGTTTCCAAAGGGGAAAACATTTGAAATGTAAATAAAGTAAATATCCAAAAAGAAAAAAGAAAAGAAAAGCTTGCAATCTGGACTAGAGAGATAGCTCAGTGGTTGAGAGGACTGACTGCTCTTTCAATTATCCCAGCACCCAAATAGAGGCTCACAGCTGTCTATAATTCCAGTATCTGACACTCTCACACGGACATCCATGCAGGCAAAACACCAATGCACATAAAATAAAAACAAATAAATATATATTTAAAATGCTCAAAATGAAAAAAAAAAAAAAAGCTTGCAATAATGTAATTAGGAGGAAAAGCATGCAGAGCTATAGGATTTTTTTTAATGCCCTAACTTTTACGGCCTGTCCCTGATCTATAGGAATGTGTCTTATCTAATTGTCACAGGGAACAGTGGGAATTAAAAGGCAGATAAGGTATTGACCTAGGTGGAAATTGTAATTAACTGTGGATTTGATCTTAATTTAACTTGGAATCAGTTTTTTTTAAACCAAACAATTTATTTTGATAGCAGATAATCAGATACTTCATATGTGACACACCCATGAAAGAATGATGCAAGTCTGTACGTAACAGGCTTGTCCAGAAAGCACACAGATGGTTCTCCGATTTAATCAGCAGGATACTGTCTGGGTGTACATTAATATATTCATGGAGATTTTAAAAACAAGCAATAAATTCACTCTATCCCCTGTGAAAGGAAGCTCCTGAATGCAGGGCTAGTCTTGCCCTGCTAGTACTCCAGTAAAACTCCTGACGCTGAGATAAAGACAGGTTTTAGGTTTCCACGTAAAGCAATGACTCAGAGTCCTGAGACATGGCTAAGAAGCCTGCAATTCTCCAGGCTATTTCTGATAATCTGGCACCATTCAGAACATGTGCTATACAGGGTACCTATATATAAGCAAGTTGGTAAACACACACACGTGCACACACGTGCACACGTGCGTGCACGCACATACACACAAGTTGAGAGCCATGTATTGGGTGCCTTAGATCAAGTGCCCACAGGCTGTTCAAAGAGTGCACTACCTGCTTACATGGTGCTTCACAATGATGGAAAAATGCAAACATGAGCATGAAGACTCACCAACATGGAGACCAGAGACAAACACAACTGTGAAGTATGGTGCTCCTCAATAGATATAAAAGTGGATCCTTCGCTTACGAGTTAAATGTAACTGACAGGAGAATTATGTTTTTAATAAACTTAGACTTCTTTTTAACCTAGAGGTGCTTAAGAATTTAGAAGTAAATATAAGAAACAAGCATTTTAGATATATAGCCATACTGATTAGGCATGGAAGACTAGCAGAGAAGCAGTTCAGCTTTACAAGAATTCATGAGAAGGACAGGCAGTCACAGAGTAGACTGGACTTGTGCTCCAGGCTTTGCTTTGTCATTCTATCCATGCCCCTTCAAAACAAATATGACCGCATTAGCTACTTTCCTAGTTGCTGTTAACAGAGCACTTAACAAAGCACAGCCTAAGGTAGGAAGAGGGACGAGGTTTGGCTTACAGTGGAGAGGAGATAGTCCGCTGTGGAAGGAGACAGCAGGCAGGTCCATGATGGCACAAGTGGGCAACTGAGATTCCTCTCCTCTTCCCGTCTTAGGGCGGCTGAGATTCCTCTCCTCTTCCCGTCCTAGGGGATAAGCAGCTGAGGGGCAGAGGTGGATGGGAATTGGGGACAGGTATTACATTTTATTTTTAAAAAGAAAGAAAGAAAAAGAAAAAAAAAAAAAAAGAAAGAAAGAAAGCAATGCACTTCTGACGTTTCCATGACCTCCCAAAGCAACACCACTAGAGCTCAAGTATTCAAAGACTTGGGCCTTTTGGGCATATTTCACATTCAAACAACAGTTTCTTTACGTAAATAAAAAAAATCTCTACCCTTAATTTGTTCTTTTGCAAAATATGCATGCTATTATTTCTGTCAAAGGACTGTTGTGATGATTAAAATATTCAAGAAAATATATAGTATCTATGAACAACTAGAAAATCCTACCAATATGAATTATTGCTCAAGTTTGGGTCTCCAACGTTCCAAGTGATTGAAGCTGAATCAAAGGTAGTGACACTGTAAAGAAGTGGAGTGGATCTTCAGAAGGTGGGAAATGGTAGGAGAGCGTCAGTTTATTTGGCGCATGCTCTTCAGGAAGACTGTGAGACTCAACATCTCTCTGTCCTTGGCTCAGTATGCAATCGCTTGCTTGGTTCCACATATGCTACTCACATCACTGTCTGTGAAATCCAGTGATAGACTCACAGTGGGACTGGCTGAGTCTTTGCTATAATGTATGAATTTTAAACCTTCCAAACTGGAAATTAAACAAACTTCCATAAGCTGAGGTTTAAGTCATAGAAAATAAAACACTTGACTTTAGAAACGCTTATGCGCGCGTGTTCGCGCACGTGTGCACACACACACACACACACACACACACTCAGAGCATGTGCTCACATGTGCACACACAGCAACCATCTTTACTTAAAAAATATGACAAAGTAGAAGGATGAAGAATATGTGGTGGAAACTATGTAAATATAAAATATAAAATTTTCAAACAATGTAAAATGTAAAAAACTTTGAAAGTTCACACCCACTCCAGAGCATTTTGCATTAAATAGCTATCTGAAGCTTTTCTTGTGCTGTGTTACAGTTTTTCTTCTTCTGAACACCATCTTGAGTTTCTTCTTTGCACAACACTGACCCTAAAATTATTTACCCTAATAAACCCTCTGCATTCTAATTTCTACTCAGTTTCTGCTTCCTGGGAAACTGAACTGTGACCAGCAATGACATGATTAAGGGGATGGACATTCCAGGAAGAGGAGACAGTGAGTATTAGTGGGTTTTGTTCCAATAAGAATGATTTTTTTAATCAGTTGAAATTTGAGCTTAATCTTACACTTTGGGGGACCAAACCATATTCAGAAAATTAGACAGCAGGGCAGCAGTGTCAGATCATGTGTTCTGTGAAATCAAGAAGACGATGACTGGATTTTTGCACATGATGGAAAATCATTTAGGTTTTATTTACAAAGTAATATTTTAAAAACCAATGGAAATAATTAGAATCACGTGAAACTACATGTATATATATATACATATAGATACATATAGATATATACATATGTATAAGACAAACCTAGAAAAGGAAAGATTCTCTCTCTGTATTTCTACCTCTCCCCCTCTCCTTCCTTTCTTTCCTTCCTCTCTCCCTTCCTCCTTCTCCCAGATTTTCACTGTATATCCCCAGCAAGCCTAGAACTTATTATGTAGAGGAAACTGGCCTCAACCCCACAGAGATCTGCCTACCCCTGCCTCCTCCTGAGTGGTGAGACTAAAGAATTGTGCCAACACATCTAGAAAACCCTTTACAGAGGTAGATCCAAATTTTATAATTTACATTTCAAGTTTTAGGGCAGTGTCCCAGTATAGCCCGCACTGACCATTATCTTCCCGTCCCCCTGCCACAAGTCTCCCGAGTGTGGAATGACAGGCACGTACCACCACTTCTGGAGACTTTTCTTAATATGGCCTTGAACAAAGATATGAGAGAAAATAATTACCATAAATCATTCCTCTCTGGCTTGGTTTTATTCTAGTTTGGCTACTGGGTCTCATGAATCCCAGGGCAGTCTCAAACTTTCTTATGGACCTGAAACTGATCTTCAACTCCAGACTCTTGCCTCTCTACATGCTGCTCTGAGTTCTGGGATTACATATCATGCTTAGTTCATAAATTAGGTTTTTCTCTTACTTTGAGATGAACCCTCCTTTGTCTTAGGATAATCCTGATTTCCTGATCCTCCTGTCTCTACTCTCCAAGAGTTAAGGTTAAAGGCAAGTGCTACCTACCATGTTCACTTTCATAGTTTAGCTTAATGGATTAGTAAATGAGACAAAGGTTGTTATAACTTGTAAGTTTTATTATTATTCAAAGTTTTTGTTTTGTTTTCCCTTTAATTAATATTAGATTCTTTTCTCATACATATATCCTGATTATGGTCCCCCTCCTCCCAGTTCCTCCCCACCTCCATTAACCTTCAGATTTATTCCCTTTCAGTCTCTCCTTAAACAAAGCCTGACAGGGAAGGAGAGGAGGGAGGAGAGAATAAAGGGAAAACTGCATTTGCATGTTTATTTTTAATTAGTTAATTAAAAATAAAAGAACGGGCTTCTGAGAGATAACAGCCAATCATGACAAAAATATAAGATAAAACCTATCACATCAAATCTGAAAAAGGCAACCCAAGAGAAGGAAAAGAGCCCAAGAGCAGGCACAAGAATCAGAGACCTGTTCACTAACACACTCAGGACTTCCATACTAAACTGAAAGCTATAAAATATTCAGAATACCTGGTGCAGACCTGTGTTGGCCGTGCTTCAGTCTCTGTGAGTTCATATGAGCTTTTTCTCTTGCTTTTTCTTCCACCGGTTTCCCTAATTTCTGGAAGGTGGGATTTGATGGAGACATCTTACTTAGAGCTGTGTGTTCCAAAGTCCCTGTGTAATGTCTGGCTATGAGTCTCTGTATCTGTTCCCATCTGCTGAAAGAGAAAGCCTCTCTGATGATGGCTCAATAAGTATATGCTATTCTGCTATGAGGATAGCAGATTATTATTAGGAATCATGTTATTGTTACTTAAAATAACACAGTAGTATTTGATTTTACTCTAAATACTTTGGGCTATCTAGTCTCTGGTTCTCGGTCAAAGCAGTATTGGGGCCAGGCAGTGGTGGTGCATGCCTTTAATCCCAGCACTTGGGAGGCAGAGGCAGGTGGATTTCTGAGTTCAAGGCCAGCCTGGTCTACAGAGTGAGTTCCAGGACAACCAGGGCTACACAGAGAAACCCTGACTCAAACAAACAAACAAACAAACAAACAAACAAACAAACAAAAAAACCAAAGCAGTATTGGGTACTGGTTCCATCTCAGGGAATGAGCCTTAAGTAAAATCTGTTATCAGTTGGTTTCTGCCACAAGATTTGTGCCACCATTGCTCTAGCATATTTTGCAAGCAGGACAGATGATAGATGAAAGGTTTTATGGTTAGGTTGGAGTTTATGGTTTTCATTTAGTAGCCTGCAGAGTACCTTCCCATGTAATAGACACTAGAACATGGGGTGAAGTTTCTAGGTAGGGACTAGCTAGACCTCTCAATGGAAATGAGTTGTGTGTGTTGTACTCAGCAATGGGGCCTTGCTGTCAGTTTGTGGTGTTTGTGGAGACCTATTGTCCTGGCAACAGCCTGAGTTCTTTGTAGTGTCTTCATCATTATTTGGAGACTTGCTACTATAATTGTCTTCATATATTACAGTAAGGTTTCCAATGCGCTGGACTTGCACACCTCTACAAATGCCCTTCAATGCTGCCTGCCTCTTCCCCCATTTTCCCCCTCAATCCCACCTCTCCTCTCCCTTCCCATCTGATTATTTAAATGTCACTGTCAAAATCATCTTTTTCAAATGAGTGTTTTCTTTGCAAACATACTATAACTGCTGACCTACTAAGTATGGCTTTCTGACAGGAAGTAAAAGAACTTAAAATCTAATAAAAATGTTCAGTCCTTTCAAGCTATACGTGATACGTACCTGCGATGAATCTTTTCTCTGTCATACACAAGATGATACACAAGGCTCACATGGTTTATCAACAATGGCTCCATTCAAAAGCAGAGAAATGTGACAGAAAAGATGTCTGAGAAGTAGAACAGGAGGATTTCATAAATTCTGCATTCTATTTCTTTCTACTTAAAGACAATCTGAATAGCTTGCTCCTGCCTGATATGACAAGTTAGTATTGAGCTTTTAACCTTGACAGAGAGCAAAAGTGTAATCTTATTGTGTAGAATGCTTCTTGCTGGGTGCCACTAGCAAATTAAAATTCTTCTTCAAGTGGAAAGATGAAAGTTCTGAAAATTTCATCAAGAAAAGTCAAGCATTATATTTCGGAGACTTAAAAAGATGGACTTATATTAAAATTTCAATAAGCTATCTGCATGCACTACTAATATTAAGATTTCAGTCACTCAAGTGATGAGAAAATGAAATTCAGATGGATGTTAATTACTTTCAGTCATGGACCTAATGAATCAGAGTCTATTAACACAGAGATAGAAACGCTGTATTAATTCATCAACTCAGTTTTGGGGTGTTGGGAAAATGACGTAGCTGTAAACACAGTGGGTCTTATTGATAATGAGCAGGGATACTTCTCTCATGTAGTACTTTTTACAAAGCATTTTCATTGACATTTCCTTTGCTAGTTTTAATAATGCAACAAAAAGATACCAAATATTATTCTTAGTTTAAAGATGAGAAAAAAAGTTTCATCATCCAAGATCATTAGATCTATAAGTGACAGGAAAAGAACCCAATCTATTTTCGGGGGGGAGGTTGTAATTATAAAGCCTTATCAATTCTTACCAAGATAATCACAATGTGGATCAATTTCTCCCCTGGAATTTTAGAGCATTATCCCAAAGAGAGAGCTACAGATGTGTACCAGATGTGATCAAAAAAAACCTCACATTTCAAACACTTACAGGAAAAGCACTGTCAGAGCATTAATACTAAGTAATTTATATATTTTATGAGTTAGCCTTCTATTTAAATAGTGATTTCTTTCTCAGTGTCTCCTCTTCAGAAAAGCTTCATGATCCTAAAATCTGAGGATAACTAAACTAAACTAACCCTAAACTGAGGATACATATAATTACCTGTAAAAGATGCAATAAATGTGGAAGACATGGTTAACTATAACTGGAACAAGCAAACTAATGAAAGTGCCTGGCTTAGTCACCAACATCATGACCAAGAAGTAAGGTGGGGAGGGAAGGGTTTTATTCAGCGTACTCTTCCACATTGTTGGTCATCACCAAAGGAAGCCAGGACCGGAACTCAAGCAGGGCAGAAAGCAGGAGCTGATGCAGAGGCCGTGGAGGGATGTTTCTTACTGGCTTGCTTCCCCTGGCTTGCTCAGCTTGCTTTCTTATAGAACCCAAGACTACCAGCCCACAGATGGTACCACCCACAAGGGGCCCTCTGCCCTTGATCAATAATTGAGAAAATGACTTACACCTGGATCTCATAGAGGCATTTTTCTCACCTGAAGCTCCTTTCTCTGTGATAACTCCAGCTTGTGTCAAGTTGACACACAAACTAGCCAGTACAGTGCCTTAAACTGGATTTCAGTGAAAGTTGTGCTACTATATAAACCCACTCACATTATTGAATTGTACTTTTACTATGTGAATCTTACTGCATTCATGAATCTTACCATAGTCAACTTGACAAGATATAAATCCACCTAGGAGATTCATACTTCTGGGGATATCTATGACAATGTTTTAGCTCAAAAAACTAAGTTCGGAAATAACATCCTAAATGTGAGTGCCACCATATTATGCGCTTCTCCATTGGGCTAAAGAAAAAGAAGAAATCCAGATAAACATCAGCAGTCAACTCTCTCTGCTTCCTGATTCAGGATGCAATGTAACCCACAGCCTCACGCTCCTGTCATCATGCCCTCCTATTGTGATGAAGTGTACCTGTGAACTATTAGCCAAAGGAACTCTTCCTTCCTGTAGGTGTTTTTGAAAAGTATTTTGTCACAGAAATCAGAAAAGGAACTAATGCTTGCATATGTTTCACTTGAATAAAAGTGTCAAATTGGAGAGAAAGAATGAAGAAAATACATATTATTGTTACAGAGGAGTACATATGAGTAATATATCAAAGTAGATACAATTATTGGGTTTGAAGTAAATGGAGGGATACAATGCCAGAGTACCCAAATTAAAGGCAATCAATACTTGTGACCTAAAAAAAAAAATCAAAGGAAAATGATAATAGCTTCAAACATTTTGCAGCACTTTCCTACTGGGTTACACCACAGCAAAATGTTTATCTAAACCCCAAATTTCCACTTAAAATAGCATCAGGAAAAAATAAGGACAGAATGAGAGTTAACTGATAAAGACCATGGAACTAAACTGAGAGTTTAATTTCATACTTAGTCCTTCTAATATAAACCCTGCATTTAAAGGGATGCAAAATTTTTCTGAAGAACTCTAGTAGTGTTACATTATATCTAAATATATATATTTACTCATTAAATTTTAGTTGAGTAACTACTATATACCATACATGACTAGCCATTTAGTATCCATGTTTAGTTCCATACACTAAGTTACAAGTGCAAAAGGTGTAACGATTAGTGTACAGACCTTTCCAGAGTTGGTGACTGTGTTAATCAGACTTTGCCGGAGGAACAGAGCCAATAGTATATGTACAGGCGTATAATGAAATTTATTATGAAGGTTTAGTCCCATAATCTACTGTCTTCAAGCTGAAGAAGAAGGAAGGTTGGGGCCATTCATTTTCTCATCTCCTCTAACATGAGAAGTCTAAGTTCTCCAGGCTTGCATAAGTGGTCACCTTGGTTCTCAGGCACATGTCCTTGGAGTGAGAGTTACAACCTTTTCTTTCCCTATTCTGAGGTCTTTAGATTTGGATTGAACTATAAAGTATCATCCTGGTATCTATTGGCAGAATCATTTCCCTAATAAATGCCTTGCCAAATCAATCAATCTATCTACCTATCTACCTATCTATATCTATCTTCTATCTATATCTATCATCTATCTACCTACCTATCTATCATTTCTTTCCTAATGTTTCTGTCTTCATGGAGAAAATAATATATTGCTATCAACCTGTCACAGGCCTAAGAGACAGTGCTCTAACAGGGCATAACACCATCAGAATCTTTTCACATATGTGGCCTAGATAATTATATCACCCTAAGAAACCATAAAAAGCTAATTATAATGTGTAAATATTCATGTATATATTGCCAACTTTCTTGTAGGGAAAAGTGAACAAACATATATGCACTCTAAATAGGTACTGATGAAAGACACACACACACACACACACACACACACACACACACACACACATGCATGCATGATCTACACTAGTTTAGTTTACTGGCCCTGACAGTTTATTGGTGCTATTTACAGAAGCACAAATAAAAGGTTACTTATAGGAACAGGAAGACTCAAAGGCAGGTATATCACAGAAAAGCTCATGGGTAGAAACTCATGAAAGTTACGTCCTTGCAGCTCCCCATAGGAGTGGTAAGCAAGACAGCGCTAAGGAGTCTCCCCTCTCCTCAGTAATTGTTACAGCTTACATAATCTTGGCAAGGGGACATTGGTAATCCTATAAGTTTCAGGAGCTCTTTGTACCTTGTAAATATGGTTTACTTCAGAGTCTTCAGGAGTCCCCCTTTATGAAGTATTGTATTTTCACGAAATAGGTACACATTCCTGCAATGCTAATTTGTGGTTACAAATAAGCCTATCTGTACATGTTTACACAGTTCTCAATATTCCTGAGTGTTTAATCTATTATATATAGCTCACAACGAAAATTTAATCATATATTCTTAATGTTTCAAATGTATGAGTTAAGGAATAGGAAACTGTGGTGGGAAGTGTTACTATTAGGGCCTGTGGCCTTGCTGGAGTAGGTGCGGCCTTGTTGCAGGAAGCGCACCACTGTGGGGGTGGAGTTTGAGAGGAAGAGACGGTTTTCTTCTAACTGGCTTTGGATCAATATGTAGAACTCTCAGCTCTTCTAGCACCATGTCTGCCTGCCTGTTACCATGCTTTCTGCCATGAAGATAATGGACAGAACCTCTGAAAGTGTAAACCAGCCCCATTTAAATGTCCTTTATAAGAGTTAGCTTCATCATGGTGTCTACTAATAGCAATGAAAACCTTGACTAAGAAAGTAAAACAAACATGTTCATTGCTCATATATAGACCAAAGCAATTCATCCTTCAAAATAAAATGTATGTTGTTCTGTGTTGTTTGTATAATGGTTTCTCTGGCTGACAAGAAATATCCATAAAAGCCGAGTTTTTCATTTATTGTAAAGCTCAGTATATAACAGTATTAGCATAGTTTTTCATGTATACTTTGAAATAAATGATAATTAAGTGTAATTACTATTTGAATGTTTATGGTGCATACAATTCCCAACAGCTAATACTATAAATTTAGATAGTTATTAAGTTATATTATTGGTCTTATTTTTAAGAATGAAGAATCACTTGGCATAAGGCTATTTTTGTACTAAATATATTAAGAAGACTAGAATATCTATATAGGCATTTTTGGACTGAAACTCTGACCTACCTTAATCTCAAATTGTTTTACAACTAAATTTTCCTATATCTTATTTAAAATAATTTTGAAATTTTTATTTTAAAAATACATATCAAGGAAGCTAGACAGGTGGATCAGTGGTTAAGAGCACTTCTTGCTCTTATAGCAACCCTGAGTTTAATTCTGGTACCCACATCAATAACTGTAGTTCCAGGGGAATCCTACATCTTCTGACCCCTTCAGGTACCAATATACATGTGTCATGCACAGTTATGGATGCATACACAAATGCATGAATAAAAATGGATATTTTTGAAATATACATTAATATATCCAAAAATAACAGTAGAAATTTTTATTTTCATTAGTAATATATTTTAAAGGAGGACACTAATTGAACAAGATTCTCCAAACCTGAAATGACTCATGGTTTATATGTTAAAACTACGAAATGATTACAAAGGAGTTAGTAAAAGACTAGCATCCCATTGTGGTAATTAGGGAAGTGAAATAAACTGAAATAGAATCCTCAGAAAATCCAACTTGTGGGAAACAAAGAACGCTATGTGTTCCTACGGGCATAAATTTTATAATACATTTTAAATGACAAATCAAGGTTTATTGCAGTTGAATATAATATTTTATGTTTATCAAATATTTCCATGAATATATTATTGAAAAATTACTTCCCAGGTTCCTGAGATAACTCTTGTGTAGGATCTGACAAGAATAAATAAAACAGGAAAATCGTTGTTCCAGAAAACCTTAGTTTTCCAGTTAAGGAATGAATCAGGAACAGAGTAGTGAAATAAACATGTCAGATGGTGAAAATGTTCTGTAAGAACAATAAAGCCTGGAGAGAAGATAAAGAATGATGACATAGGGCATAGTGGCACACACCTTTGATCTCAGTGCTGATCAGGAGGCAGAGGTGGCAGGGATCTCTGTGAGTTCAAAGACAGCCCAGGCTATTACACAGAGAAACCCTATCTGAAAAACAAAACAAAAACAAATGAAGAATGATGAAGTAGTAGAGACTGAAGCTACAGGAGGATCGGGAAGACACTGCAGGAGAGGTGACATCTGTATAGTGACCTACAGGTGAGAGAGCCAGCTGTTCTGTCACTTTTACTTTGCTACCTGGGAGGTAAGGAAACATTAGATACAACAACACCAAAGTAGGCAACAACGCAGATCTGATGACAAGAATAGGACAAACCTAGAGAGAAGGCCAGTTGCTGCTGCAGCTGTGTTTCCAGAGCCTCGAAGGTCACTGCAAATGTTACAGCTCCTCGGGGAAAGGCTTCCTCTTATGGAAGTGTTACAGCTCTGAAGGGAATGGAATTCTGGCAGCTGGGAGCCAGGAAGTATCACAAAGGCACAATACACACCAAACCTAACAAAAGACATTTATTGAGAGAGTAAAATGCAGGAGGGGGGCTCCTCTGCTAGGAAGAAAAGCTGCAGATTGGGGAGCAGAGCTTTCCAAGGTGGAGATCTCCAGGGTGGGGATTGGTTGGATTTAAAGTCCTGAGTTTGTGCTTTGTACTTTGTAGGATGGAGCTTCTAGAGGACCTTGGTCTTGCTATTAGAGCAGGTAGTGCTCTGTGGGTGGAGCCTGTAAATTGGCATTCCTTAGAGGCAGGGCCTGACCTCTCCCTCGGGGAGCCCTTAAGGGGCTTACAGCCACTACAGAAACTTTAACATCAAGGATCTGAAGACTTCGAATAAAGAAATAGTGTCTAGTCTAGTGCATATTTTAAAGGATACAATTAAAATTAGAATATAGAAAAGACAGCGAAAACACAAAGACTCCTAATTCAAAAGACATTTAAAAAAAAACACCAATACTCATTTCAAAGTCAAGACCAAGAAACCATCATCTGCATAAGACAAATGGAGACAGGGGAGACCGGAATCATGAGACGATCAACCTGTGCAGCTAAAGGGACAGAGAAGATGGGACAGTTCTTGGATGCAGGTTAGTGTATGGAAAACAGACTATGAAGTCATTGAACATGATAGGTTCAGAGCTACTCTTAAGCAGGCAAAAAGTGATGCCAAGTAGGTGAGTTCAACCAAAATTATGCTTACTGAAAATTTTAGATATTGATTAATGATTATTTAATCAATGGGTAGGCATGCAAACAGACCGATCATTTTCAAGGCCCCTGTACTGGATAAAAACATGCAAGTAGTTTTAGTAGACAGCCAAACAAGAGCAAGGACTGCTCCCCAGAGACTGAGATTTGAAGTTGGAGAAGCAGAAAAAGGGACAAAAATGGAGTTCCAGTGAAGATGCTTTCCAATTGTGTCATAAAAACACCCTGCCTCTACCAACCAAGAGAACTTAAAAGATCTTCACAGTATTGCCAATAACATGGAAAGACATAGAGCCCAGAACCAACCCCAGAATAGTGCAGACTTTAGTGAGCTCAGAGGTTAAATGCTTCTAGGAAATGGCATCATGTCGAACTAGGGACTGAGAATAAAACAAATACACTCTCAAAAAGCAGAGAGAGCTCATTGACCAAAGCAGTCATATCCATTCAACTAGTATTATTTTAGAATAGCTAGGTCTGGTGACACACACCTCAAAAGCACTCAATAATTGAGGCAGATGGGTCAACATGATTGAGGCCAGCCAGGTCTACTTACTGAGTTCCTAACTAGGCTTAACTACATAGAGAGCTTATGTCTCAAAATAAAGCAGAAACAAAAGAAAACATTAAAAATAGATAAAAGAACCAACTGTTTGGTCACTGTCTCAGGAGGTGAGCTCAAAATGCACACTAAATTAAGAACTCATTATTCATCCTACAAATGCAAAAGTTTCATACATATGCATTATATAGCACCCTTTTGAATAATGACAAAACTGGTTGGTTCACTTCAGAATAGGCCAAGCTCTATTTAGATAGTGCCTTTTTGGAACTGACTACAATAACTTTCTTCCTCCAAACCCTCCTGAAACGTGACTACCAATCTCAGATGAAACCTAACTGCCTTTTCTTTGGGATCTAGTTGGATTTAGTAATTTATATTCTAAGCAAAAGAATACAGGAAGAGATGGGTAGGTAGCCCGATCCCTCAACTGGGGGCTTTGCCTATCTACTGGAGATGGTCTCTACAAATTCTATCTCCCCTTTGTTGGATATTATGGCTAATGTCACCCCCATTGGGTCCTGGGAACCTCTTGCTTCCCTGGCATCTGGAACTTTCTAGTGGCTAACCCCAGTTCCCCATTGCTCACTGCTACATATTTCTGTTCAATTTCCTGACCCTCTGTACTTTCTCCTGTCTCTTCCCATAGCTGATTCTGCCCCCCCCCACTTTTTAACTCCCCCTCTTCTGTTGCTCCAAGGTCCCTCCCTCCCTCTGTGTCCCATGATTAAAGGAAATGCAGAGACAAAAATGAAGCAGAGACTGAAGAAAAGGCTATCCAGAGGATTGCCCCACCTAGGAATCCACCCCACCTGTAGACACCAAACCCTGAAACTATTGCTAATACCAAGAAGTTCTTGCTGACAGTAGTAGTAGCCTTGTATAGCTGTTTCCTGAGAGGCTTTGCCAGCACCTAACCAATACAGATGCAGATACAGCCAACCATCTGACTGAGCCACTCCACCTTGACCACAATGGAAAAGTTAGGGGAAGGACTGAAGATGCTGAAGGGGATTGCAACCCCATAGGAAGAACAACAATATGAACTACAGCTCCCATCAACCAAAGAGTACACATGGAGGGACCCATGGCTTCAGCTACATATGTAGCAGAGGACTGCCTTATCTAGCATCAATGGGAAGGGATTTGTTTCTGTGGAGGCTTAATACCCCAGCATAACTGGAATGCTAGGGCGGTGAGGCAGGAGTGGGTAGGTGGGTAGGGGAGCACCCTTATACTAGCAAAGGGGAGGGGGAGATATGATGGGGAGTGCTGAGGGGAAACTGGGAAGGGGGACAACATTTGAAATGTAAATAAATAAAATAACCAATAAAAAATGAGGAAAAAAAAAACAAGTACAGGAAGGTGAATTAGCATAGCATCTGAGGCTATCAAGGAAGCAAAACATCTTCCACCCTGTTCTCTTTGACCACGTTGATGCTAGCTAAAGTGATATAGGTACATGTTCTCCATCAGTTCAAGAATTAAAAGACAGGGTATCTTAGTCAGAGTTTGTATTCCTCCACAAAACATCATGACTAAAAAAAGCAACTTGGGGAGAAAAGGGTTTATGCAGCTTATACTTACATTGCTGTTCATCACCAAAGGAAGTTAGGACAGAAACTCACACAGGGCAGAAACTTGGAGGCAGGAGCTGATGCAGAGGCCTTGGAGGGGTGCTTCTTACTGGATTCCTTCCCCTGGCTTGCTCGGCTTGCTTTCTTATAGAACCCAGGACAACCAACCCAGGGATGACACCACTCACAATGCGCTGGGCCCTCCCCCTTTGATCACTAATTGAGAAAATGCCTTACAGCTGGATCTCATGGAGGCATTTCCTCAAGGGAGGCTCCTTTCTCTGTGATATCTTCAGCTTGTGTCAATTTGACACACAAAACCAGCCAGTGCACAGGGCAAAGCAAGAAGGTTCTTAAGTTTATTGCAAGCTTTAAGGACACTCTGATTAGAGAGGTCATGGAACTGGGGCCATTGTCTCTATAGGTGTTACAGGATGCATTGGATTCAGGAGCCCTACCTGGGACTCATCATTCCTTTCTTCTGCTGGTCTAAGGAAATTTGTATGCCCCTTCAATAGTAGGGATTTTTGGCTCTCTTTCTATTCACATAACAGAAATAACCACATTAGGACCCCATGCTTCTCTACATTGGTACAGAAATCTTTGTTGATTGGCTGGGCTAACAGTAGACCCTCAATTCTCTCTTCCTCTGTGGTATGATAAGAAAAGAGAAGCTCATTGCAGTGGAGGAAAATGGAAATTGACTCCTGTAGTAGCAATGACAACAAATAAAAGATTCAGAATGAAGATATTTTATTCTTCTTCCATCCTAAGGGTCCACGGCATCCGTGGGCTTTCCAGCTAAGCTTTGTTAGGACTTAGCCACCAAACTGTCAGGAACACAAGACTCAGACAGGACACAAATAGCTGTCTACCAAAGGAACCTCCACGAATCCAGTCGTAGTTCAGCCCATGAGGCTGGATGTCTTAGCTTGTCTTCAGTATGTAATGGAATCCTGAAGTAGGCTCTAATGTCAGTGAATGAACGGACTTTCTAGCCAGTGTGAGAGAACGTAGACAAAGAGCAGGAGCAAGCTTCCATTTTCCATGACATGCACCGGCTGTCAGCAGAAGACGTGGATCAGATTAAAGGACAGTCTGCCTCAAAAGATCTGGATTGAAAGTGTAGCTTCCCACCTCAAAGGATCTAGACTAAGATGGAATCTTCCCATATCAAACAATTTAATTAAGAAAAAAATCCTTCCCATGTATACCCAACTGCTTGGGTTTCAATTAATTCCTTGTGTAGTTAAGTTGACAACCAAGAATAGCCATCACAGTGCCTAATACTGTTTTAATCAGAAAACCAGCCAACGGTGTATGCAAAGAAGAAAGGTAACATTATAAAAGAGAGGATACTTTATACATCATTCATTCTTGCTCTATTTTGGGGAAAAGATGTCTAAAACATGATGCAATTATGAGCCAAATTCACAGTATGCTGAAAGACCTATAAAAATGGCTCATTAAAATGATACATGACCCCTGAATAGACAGACTTTAAAAGATAATGTAAAACATGGATGAAATGGCTAAAATAAATCTATAGGGTCCATGGTGGGATGCAAGAACAGGGTCATAAGGAATGCACAATATGCATACAGTTGTTTGTGGGGGTAATAATCGACATTATCTGAAATATGAAGCAACTCAAATTTATCTGAATGTAGTTCAATGGTTTATATACAAACATTGAAGGTTCTAGACATGTGTGTTCATAGATATATAAATATTTTAAATCTATATAAGAAATTTTGAAGAATGGATACTTTATTCCATAGGTCTAAGAAAACAAAGAAAAGCCTTTGAGGAGGTAGAAAATGCTTCTATTTCTCCTAGATGTTCTATGTCAAAGAGCCTGTATCCATTTTGTTATGTATTAGGAAATGTGTGAAGAGGTTAAAAGGTGACGCTAAGGACACTGGTGGCTGACTGTGGTAGTGCCACTCTACCCTAAAGTCATCTGAAGGCATTCAGTATTGGCTCAAAATGTATTAAGATCCCTTGTCTCTAAATTCCCTAAAGCTCTTTGTATTTTTATTTGTTTGTGGGTTGGGGAAGGGTGATGCTGGAGACTAAACCCAGAGGCTCGCATATACAAAATTGTTGCTTCTCCAGTTTCAAGTCTTAGTAGAGGCAACGAATGAGTGTCCATACACATGTGTGTACGCACGATTGTGTAGTTTTCAGTGCACTTATAAAATAGAAGTGAGACTTTGGCCAACTCTACTTTCTGCCATAAAAATTATAATATTACCAGTGAAATAAATATTTCACTTTATATAACAAAAATGTATTTAAACATGTTTTCTGCCTTGAAACTGCTCATCTCGAAAAGATATCTATTAATCTGTCTGTCTCCACAGACACAGGATCTTTATTCAGCATGAGCATTGGGATCTTAAAAATTAAGTCTCCTTGGCTCTCGTTTTTAGCATAGCTGCAACATTTGAAAATAAGCAGAAGGTTTGTAAACGGGGGTTTAAAAAAATTAAAATCTAAACTCCTTGCAGAAGTGGAAGTGCCAACCAGCATATGGCAAGATCAGTGTTGAGTCTAGTTTTCTTTGCTGCAGATCATATTTGCAGTGAACAGGGAAATGCCAGGAATTAATAAGCAAAAGTTAATTTACTAAGATAATGGTTATCTACCTAAACTTTTTGTCTCTTGTTTCTTCTACCTGTACCCTAATCATATATGTAAACTAATGATAAATTGTTTTCACTGTTGTTGATTAAATGCAACTGATCTCATCATTTACAGAAAATTTTAACTGTGGAACCGCAGATTAAAGAACAGTAGTTTATATGCATAGATAGTTCTGTTTTATAGACAAACTATACATATATTTCTGCATATTATATATATGTATATATATACATATATATACATATATATATATGAGACTGTAATAAGTTAAACATTTTCTCCGTACTTCAAGAAAAAACAAGGATGACTTTATGAATGTTTTCCCTTTTCATATTGCCCCTTCCCTTGGAATGGCTGACATTCATTTGTGTAGTACTTTTTACTGCAGTTAGAGGCAAATAAGACACAGGCAAGGAAGAAAAATAAATACAAGCACTAAAAGGCATAGTTTCCTTAAAACTGTCCAATAACATACAAGGCAGAAACAACAAAGCAAGAAAGAGACAGCCTGGGAAGGTGACAGGAGGGGCTTTGGAATCAAAGGACTTTTGAGCAAGTCTAGGAAGGGATGTGAAAGGCAGTGAGGTCCAAAGCAGAACAGCTTGCTTGCACAGAAGAAAACATATGTTGTGTGCTTATGGGATGAATACATGAGGCAAACATCATACAATATGTGCAAACTGCATATATATATATATATATATATATATATCTCATAGATATATATATATGATATATATATAATAGATATATATATCAGTACCTACAGATGTCTGTGCATATGCATACATGTGTTTTTCACTGTTATTGTTGTTGTTGTTGTTTTATTCTTCAAACCAAGATGGCCTTTTCACCAGCTTGCCGACTGGACTGCTACACAACCCTTCCTTGGATTTATTTCTGACTTAATCTACTTTTTGTTTTCTAACATGTTTATTCAATGTACACTTATATTGTAAAGCAAGATGATGCCCAGAAAAATGTTTGAAGTTTAAAATTTTCCATTTGCTTTTAAGTCAATTGCACATAAATCTAAATAAGTATTTTAAAAGAATGTTACCCTGCTGCTGCTTGTAGTGGGTGCATAGGACATGACAAATACTCTACTACCACCTTGTGATCTGTCTCCATATAGCATCCTGCTGATACTAGTTGATTTTGTTATAGAAAAAGTTTAAGTAATATACTCAAGCCCTTAATCCCAGCACTTACGAGGCAGAAGCAGGAAGATCACCATAAATTGGAGGACATCCTAGTTTATATAACTAGTTCTAGGTCAACAAGACAATGTAGTAAGAACCTGTCTCAGAAAGACACAAAACAACAATGATTATACCCAAGAAATATATTTGAAAAGTACATTCATCAAAACAAATGCTAAAAGTACATTTTATCCAGGGTTTAATTCTTCAAAGTATACATTTTCCAAGGGGTCTAGTCCTGGGAGATACATATATATATATATATATATATATATATATATATATATATATATATATATATATATATATATATATATA
>CM052711.1:45393721-45414763 GCA_028551405.1 Uromys caudimaculatus
TTTGGTGAGACTATAGAAGAATATCCCAAAGAATAAAAATAGGAATATATTCTTCTTGCGTAATCATTATTTAATTAATGAATTGTCAAGTGTGCTAATAATAGGTCTACATTGTTCTGAAGTAAGTGAAACTCTACACATAGACCTCAGAAGTCCCTTGCCATCCAAGAGGAGCTCAGTGGGCAGTGCCTTCAGCTTCTCACTGCACTCCCAGGGACAGTGCTGCCATTCTGCCTAAGGACGAATTAAATCTCTTGAAATGAGTAGCATTGATTTAGTATGTTTTTACTCAATGACGTCACTGTGAGGAAGAAATTTTGCATTAAACTTTGGAAGGTCCATAATGAATGGATAGGAAGTGGCATGTGGGAAACTTTTTAGTAAATATGAGGTCTGACTAGGGTACTTGATAAAAAATATCCTGAAATACGAAATGAATCTATGTTGTGTTACCCTTGACTCTACAAAAACTGAGCCAATTCATGAAAGACACATACATATATATGTGTTTTACTGTGCTTTGGTCCTTCAAAATCACCTGATATAATTTTAAGTTAATTTTGCTGTAATAAATGTATACTAAATGCCTATATTTCAGAAAAACTCAAAACAAATTTGCTTAGAAAACAATCCTTCCTGGTGTATCTCTACCTTCAAGATGTTACGTATTATATTCCCTCCTTCATATGATGGTCAGGAGATTAATAATCTAGATGAAGAACTATTTTAGAATCTGCAGAACTGTTTTCAATATCTCATCAAGTTATTTACATTAAAATTTAAGACACGAAAGCATCCTGCCAACATTTAATAAAACAGTGTGCAGTAGAACTCTGCTCACTACAAACTTCCTTTTCTTCCTTAGTCCCTTGCATGTGGGATTTCAACAGAACAACAATCAAGACTTGGACTCAGGAGCTCTAAGGACAGAGCATGCTTTCTTGACAACTGAGGACACTGCAGCCAAGGGAACATTCTACTTGATAGAACCCACTATCAGTTGATCACAGTTTGTGCAAGTACTTGCAATGAGGAACTCATTTTTTAAGTCAGCATTCGAAGTAACAGTTTTTTGTCACAGAACTATCATATATTCTTTACTCATCATTATTCACCCCCACTTTCTTCCTGTGTACCCCTAACCTCATTCTAATTTCGCAGTCCTTGTATTCCATTCTTTTTTCTTTACCCATTACGATCTCTTATTTCCTTCTCATTTTCCTTATTCTAATTTCCAGACCTAGACCCCAATACATACATGCAAATTAAAACCTAACTTCTACATACATGCTCCTCTGGGTCTTGCTTATTTCACTTAACATAATGACTTTCTGTTTCAAAGTTCTGATTAGACCTTTTTCTTTGTAGCTAGATAAAATTTCCCTGTGTATATGCAGGAGATTTTATTTTATCCATTCATGTGTTGGTAAACAGCTATGTATGTTTGTCTATTATGAGTAAATAAAAATGGATCAGTAAACATGCATGTGCTAAGACCTCTGTGGTAGAACTTAGAGTCCTTTGGTTACACATCCACGAATGTTATAGCTGGGTTGTATGCTAGCTCTCGTTTTTGTATTTCAGAGAGCTTCCTCACTGATTTCCATAGTGGTTACATAAGTTTACATTCCCACCAGGATCCATTAAGGATCCTTGCTTCCACACATTATGGCCTGCATTTGTTGTCATTTGTTTTCTTGATGCTAGCCATTAAAGCTAAGCTGAGATAGATCCCATGGCAGTTTTAATTTGCATTTTCTTGATGTCGAAGAATGCTGAACAGTTTCTGGTGTTCATTGGCCACTTCTATTTCATATTTTGAGAACTATATATTCTGATCATTAGGCCATTTATCAATTGGAAGACTTGGTTATATGCTGTTTAAATTTTGTATTTCTTTCTATGGTCTAGGTATCAGTCCTGGATGACATATGGTTAGCAGATCATTTTACTTTTCTGTGTCTTTTCACTCTGGTGATTATTTTCTCTGCTCGGAGGCAGCCTTTTATTCATAATGTCCTCCTTGATTTTTCTATGCTTCTCAAAAAATTCTTTCCTATGCCTGTCCCTTTGAGAGTTGTTTTCTATGATTTTTGTTTCAAAATTTTATCCATTTTAAATTTATTCTTGTTCAGGTTCAGAGATATGGATTTGGCCCTGGAGGCTCAAATTCAACCTCTAAAACTGCCCACTTGGCCACAGGATCCCCCTGCATAGTTTCACTTTCTGGATTGAACCTCCTCGGAGGACCACAGTTGTCTGTAATATCACTAGAGGCCATGTTGGTGTTTGTGCCTCCTGCTGCTGCCTTAGGCCACCATAAAGCCTAAGACAATGGTGGATATATGCAGTCTGTGGTGCTGACTGATGCCTTGGTGATGTCCTTGGGGCCATGCTGATGTGAATGGCACGTGTAGCCACCTGAAGCCTTGTTGAGGCCCATGGTCCACGCAGCTGCTGAAGGCCACGAGTGCATTCATGGTTCTGATATGCCCAGGGACATGTTGATGTCTGTGGCCTCTGTTACCACTGACGCTCATGCTATGTCCGTGGCCAGGGCTTCCAGCTGAAGTCATTTTGGTGTCTGGGCACACAAGAGCAGGGCCTGCCTGTCTGCAGGCACAACAGAGCTCTCCTCAGTTGATGGCTTCTGGGGCAAGGAGTTTCCGGTAGAGAAAAGTGGAAACAGACTCCCTTTCCACATGGAGTCTAGCCACTAGGAATATGGCCATCTTCCAGTGAGCACATGGACAACTCAAAATGGATTTGTCCTTTTCTTTTTTTCCTTTCTTTTTTTTTTAATTTGGAGGAGGTCATTGGTTGGGGTGTTTGGCATGGGAAGACTGGGAGGTGAGTGCAATCAGGGTGCATGATATGAGATTTCAAAATAATCAAATTTAAAAAGCTATATAGATCTAGTTTTACTTTCTAGACATAAATATCCATTTTCCCCAAAGCTTGATGAAGAGGTTTTTTGTCCTAATGTGTGATTTTGACAGCCCTGTCAAAAGTTAGATGGCTACAGCTCTGTATGTTTAGTTCTAGCCTTCTATTTTATTTCTCTATTTATCTACATATTTGGATGTATGCCAGTAGCCTGTTTTTGTTACTATGCTTCTGTAGCATAATTTGAGATCAGGAATCATGATATTTTCAATGTTGTTTTATCTACTTAGGATTGCTTTGATGATTTAGGGTCTTGGATCTTCTAACTAAATTATTTCTACTACTACTAAAAATCTAATTGCAATTTTGATAGGAATTGTGCTGAATATGTATGTATACAACTTTGGATAATTCAGCTATTTCATAATATTAATTCTGCTAATCCATAAGTTAAAGGGTCTTTCCATTGTCTAGCATATTCAACTTTCTTCTTCAGGATCTTAAAGTTATCATTGCAGAGGCACTTCAGTTCCTTGGTTGGATTTATTGCTAGATTTTTGTTTTGAAAATATTATTAATAGGCTCTTTCTCTTTCTTTCTTGATGAGTTTGTGATTGAAATAGAAAAGTTTATTGCTTTTAAGTGGGCAAGTTGTCACAAAAGTTAAAATTATTTGCAAACAAGCCTGGTGATCTAAGTTTGAGTCAAAGAACCAGCTCCCGAAAGTTGTTTTCTGACCTCCATGCATACACTGTGGCTCACACACACACACATACACACACACACACACACACACACACACACACACACACACACCACTACATACATGTATTAACTATCATAAAGCACAATGCCCTTTGTTGCTTGGCACTTTTATCATAAAGGTATCCTGAACTGAACATTATCAGCTGCCTTTCATAAATCTATGGAGATGCTGTGATTTCTATCAATATTACTAATCATGTTATATCACATACACTGCTTTGCATATCTAGAAACAACCTTGATTCCCTGAATTAAAACCAACCTAGCTGTGACCTATGATTGCAATGTCAATTCACCTTGCAAATATTTTGTTGAAAATATCTGTGTCTGTATTTACTTTGGAAGTTGGTTTAGTGTTCTATTATTGCGTTGTTGCCTGGATTTTCTAGGAGGATAGCATTGTTTATCTTGCTATCTCATTTTCTGATCCTGAGGAGCTGAGAGCTTATAGAGGTGTTGCAGTGAATTCTTCTGTCATATCTTGTCCCTCCAGTGTTTGTTCCCCCTTCTCCTTCTTTGTTGTTTGTTTGTTTGTTTTGTTTTGCCTGAGTCTTCTGGTGAGGCATCTTCACTTGGATTTATGCCTCTCGCTAAGAACAGAAGTCAGCTGCAACAATACCTGATTTTGCAACAGTCTGAGAGTTAACTGCAAATGAAACCATACAAGGTGATTCACTTGTGTTCCTAAAAAGGTTCCGAGAGAGTGGCACCCGGGTACTGCCTGGGAAAATGCAGTTTGCATATTTTTAGAGCTAAGGGTATGAATAATTAAGTAGTAAACTCATGAGGAAATGGAAAAGAGGAAAGTAAGTAGTGACGATGTGAATGGGAAACAAGATATGTGGGTTAGAGGCTCTCTGTGGCCATAGCTCTGAGCAGGTGTGAAAGGGCTACCCACTTGTGTTTCCCCTTCTCCACTGGGGATTTATATTCCAGCTGCTCAGTTTAATTCACACCCACTAAAGTGATGCTGAACGATATGCTTTGTATTAATTCTCCCATTTTGGACTGTATTAAACTTTGTCAATGGACCCTTTTATCTCCCAATTTGCAGGTGAAGAAACAGATATTTAGAGATTAACTACATTAATCACATTTTCACAGGGGTCAAGTGACGGAGCCACTAAACTAAACTGTTTCTTGTTTCATATTGAAAATAAATGTTTCACACAATACATTCTGAACATAGTTTCCCTTCCACCAACTCGCCCCTCCCCCCGATCCTATTCACCTCCCACTAACCCAACTCCATGTCTTTTCTAGGAAATAAATTTTTAATGTCTTGTTACACTTCTCATTTATACTCTCCCTCACATTCTCTCCCTCTATTTCTCCTCTCACATACTCTTTCTCTCTCAAGCCAACATTTCTGTATCAACAAAAATGCCTCCATTTTTCTCCAACAACATTCAGCCCATCTGTCAAATCCTACTTTCTCCATAAGCATTTTCTTCCCAATTTAAATCAAAGTCACCTCGCCCTCCTGCCAAGCCAGTGGTTTCCAACTTTGGCTGCTCAACGGAATCACCTGTGGAGACCTGATATAATTGGTCTGGGAGCCACCTGGGCATCAAGATTTTTAAATCTCTCAAGGTGATTCCACTACACGGGGACGGTTGAAGAAACACTGTTCTCAAATCCTATGTGATGATTCTTTAAACTATACAATTATTTCTGTGGTTAGAACTACAAACTTGCAAGATTTAGAGACAGATTTAGAAGTAAGATGATTTATTAAATACTCATACCTTATTTTTGCAAAATACTTGGAATCAGATCTTTTGGAGGGACACAAAAATGGATAAAAATAAAAGGATTTCATTAGTAGAAATGGAAAAGAGAAACACAATCTGACTAACTCACCTCTTCCTCCTACTGCCTGCCTGAGTCCCTTGGGACAATTTATAAATAGTTGATGACACCAAAGGTTAAAGCCTACATCTGCTGAGTTATAAAGTCTCTGCTATTTTATTGTCTATCATTCTATAGCATCATGAAAAAAAATCCATGATGAATTATGTGTATGTTAGTTGAATCAATGAATGCTTCCTTTCCCCAAAATGTATTACTTAGCTAATAGAATTTCTATTTCCTAAGGGAACATAGTCTAGCAAGAAAAACAGTAGTAGTTCTGAATCACCCAGAAGTGGCATCATTTACCAAATGACTAACATTAATATTTTAAATTCACAATCACTTCAAAAAAACAAATACTAGCATATCCCTTCTGCCACTGAAGAAATTGAGGGTTGAGGGTTAAATGACTTATCTCAAGTTGTGGTACAATTTTATGACATACTTGCAAGTCCTAATCCAGTTTATCCTACTTATAAATATTTTATGAGCTTCTCCTTTACCTGCCACCATGGGCTTAAAAACACTCCACTAATGAGTAGCATAGAGCTGTCTCTGAGCTATTCAGAACCAAAGTTCAGCAAGAATTTAGTACAAAAGACAATTCACAGCACATTTCCGGAGATCAGCAGGTAGGAACATATAGGTAATAGAATTTTGCAGTCACCTAACATAAAAGAACTGTACATGTATTTTAATTTAAAGTATGAAATAAATTTCTTTGTACTAAAAATAAAAAAGATTGTTGAGCTTGGATTCTATTAAATAAATAAATAAATAAATAAATAAATATTAAACTGTAAATCAATCAATAAAACCTTTCATTTTAAAGCATGTCAAACATCAACAAAGGAAGTAAGTTAGATGCGCGCGTGTGCACACACACATGTATACACTGTGACTGGATATCTCAGTTTTCTGAGAAAGCACAGCTAATCACAAATCACTTTTATCCCCAGGTTAGTTTCCTTCTCTTTCTCTAACAGATCATTTTCCTTCCAATGGGAGGATCAGTGCAGAGCTTGGCCATATTAAAATGTCACCGGAACTCAGTGGGAATAAAAGGTCCTTGATGGGGGGGGGGGATGCAGTGAATAGTCCACCAGGGCTATGCTATCACTGAGTCAAGGTAATAGACACACAGAACACATATATCAAGAGAAACTAAACCCTTACAGCCGATGCATCCTATTATTTGCACCAATGCTTTTTAAATCTGAAAGGCATACCTCACTCTACAAATTAGATTTTTTTTTATAGTCAAATAAATAGAAACAACAGAAATAGTAGGAAATAATTTGTCTTTTTTTAAGTTTAATACCAAATTCCTTTGTTCCTTAATGAAAGATACACCTGCTACTTAACACAGAGACCCACAATATGTAGAGAATGAGAGACCTGGGAGCTCAGTCCTAAATGGGAAGACTTTATTAAATCCCTCTCCTAAAGGCACAGAGATCTATGCTGAGGAGGAAGTAAAAAGATTGTAAGGACCAGAGTTGGTAGATGACTCGAAGGAAACAGTGCCTTCCAGATACAACTTAATGGATACACATATGAACTCACAGAGACTGTGCCAGCATTCAGAGGACCTTCACAGCTTAAACCAGTCAAAATGTCAGCACTGAAAGAGCTTCTTGGTTAGGGGTAAGGCTCTTTTCAATTGATAGCTGTTGGGAAATAGAAAATCCGTTCTCCAATGGAGTATCCCTGGGTATATTAACCACATTCTAAGCAAATCTCATTCTCAGGAGTAGTTGGCCAGCATATGTTTTATCTGGGGCTGACAGGGCTAATTTTTGTTTGGTTGGGTTTTTTCTTGTCTTAGGATTGCTTGTTTACTTATTTTGGTTTTGGTTTTGTTTTGAGAGGAAGAACACAAGAAGGATGTAGGAAGAGTTGGGATAGGGAAAGAATATTATAAAAATATAGTGCATGAAAAACTTTAAGTCAAAACAAAAGCAAGAAGGAAGGAAAAGAGAGAGGGGGGGAGGGAAGGGAGGTCTAAATTTACAATTGTAAATTCCTATACAAGATGTGCAGATTTAGAAACTTGGATGGGCATATTTAAATTCAAGTATATTTTATAATATTTCTTCATATTTAATACATGAAATATAATTTTATCTTAATGTAAATTAAGATAATAGAATTAAGATAAAATAATTACCTTAGTTTTATTAATTAAATAATTATGAATAGAAAATATCACCCATACAACTACAAAAATTTATTAACTATTAGTATTATTGATTGCAAACATAATCGAGAAAATCCATTAATATGGCTAGAATTTACAAGACAATATGTACAAAAGAACAATTTGTAGGACATGCTGTCCTTAGCTCTCTTCTGAAGAAACTGGTCCCAGAAACATCCCAAGATGTGTTGTAAGCCTTGGCCATAACTATTTGGATCTTGGATGGATGGTGAATTCTAACGCAACCCCAAATACAGGTGCATATCTTAGGGTCCTCCCCTGAATATCTTCACTCTGAACAATGAATGTGAGACAAAGTATTATGTGGGTAGAAGTTAAAACGCTTGAGATTGAGATGGGTGGAGACACTACAACAAAGTTCACAAGAAGAGGGCCTTAAGCTGATAAGAGAAGATGTTAGCCTCAGTAGAAAAAGGTGTCAGCTACAGCTGCAGAGAACATTGGGCTTGCATTTCTGGAGACAGTAGATAATCATGCATCGATATTGAATATTGTCTTATGTCTTCCTAAGATCCAACACCAGAGTTACAGCTTCCTTCTCAGTGATAGGGCTGTGACTAAATATGCACTGTTTTAGGTTATCTCTAACCTTGCTTAGTTAAGTCCCCCATTGCACATTGTAACTAAAACAGCACAAAGTCATGTGCATTAAACATTTTTAATTGGCTGTGATCCACAATGTTGAATATCAGTACTTTCAGTTCTAGTTATTCTATTTAGTAACACGAAGATAACTACTGAATTGTCCTCTTTATTTCCCAAAGCTTCCTCTGCAACACACACACACAGACACACACACACCTACATCTCAACTTGTAGGTAATTGTTTGGAAATTGCCATGTAGGTTCTGAGGCTTTGACTAGAATTTCAAGAATATTTGATTATAGCTTTGTGTTCTCAAGTGGCTTTCAAAGTTCTGCAAGTCAAGATTTCACCATCTATAAGACAGAATTATTAATTATAAATGCAGTGCAAGTATTTTGTGAAAATGAAATATCAATCAGGATATGTAAATCATCTACAAATAAACATTATCTAACACCTAGGTATTTTTTTTTTTACTTAAGGAAACAAAAGCTAGAAGATTATATATATTCCTGTCTTAAAATAGCATCATCTACTTCACAAGTAGTGATTAATCTTAGTAGAATATAATCTTAATGTGTTTCACCCTCAACATAGTCTCATTTGAACTATTTTACCAAAATACGGAGATGTAAATGAAAGCAACTCTAGAAAGATAGCAATTAGGCACATGAGTTCACTACAAGTTATTTTGGATACAAGATTTGGCAAGGAAAATGTGCTCAACCCAAATATTCTAAACTCTTCTATTACACTGACAAGCACCCTAAGCTATTCATAAAAATTCCAGTCCCCAGAATATTCACTAGAGCCATTCATCAAGTAATTTAAACAGCTGATAAAGAGTTGACCGAAACAGAAATGATTGAATTTCTCTCTGAGGAGCCAGAGTGAGTCTCTGGCAAAAACAAGAAGCTATTATGTCATGTTCAATTTATTTGGTCGAGTGATTCAAAGAACGCCCCTTCATCCATTATTATCATTCTCCTTTCTAAGGTTCTTATATTCATTAGGAAATGTCCTTAGCTGCCCTAAAGATTCCATGTTCATTACCTACATTAGACCGAATAAACTGGACATGACCTGGCAGAGTGATAAAATAATATTAGCAAACAGATGCTAGACTTTAGTGCCTTAAAGTGGCTTTCAGGGATATTCTCAGTGGTCCTGGCCCCTTCCCACCTACAGCTGTCAGCATCATGCTCTGTGCCCTCCTTTCCTCTGTGCATTCAGGGGTGGGTGGTTTTTATAAGTAAGAGGATTAATAGGCTCAGGAACAGATGCTCCTTTACAGTAAGTACTATTGCAATATCCAATTGTGCTTTATGTGCGGTTGATAGCAATCACTCCCCAAAGAGGCATTTCCTAAATACCTTTCTATTTTAAGATCCACATTTTGGTAATTTTATTAAGTAAGAAATTAAACACTTGCTGGCTCAAGTGCATCACTGACTGTGAGCAAACTGTGCTTAGAGACCCTTTTAAGGAATATATTCTCCGGATTGTTCAATGCTATCTTTCTCCAACTAAGCAGCAAGGAGAATTGGTGAATAGAGGCACAGTTCTTCCTTGGATGGCAGTGGAGATAAGAAAGCTAAAGTATGGACAAAGGAATTCAAGGCATCTGAAGAATAGTCAAAAAATTTCATTGTCGGGGTTTTGTCTCTATAAATCCTCTATAAATCAGTGAAGAAGTGTACATAACAAAATACTGAATTTTCCACTGCCATCTTAGAATGCCAAATATATTCTCCCTATGTAACTGTGGGAGAGGAAAATCAAATTTAAAACTTGCATTAAATTTGAGTTGTTTAAACTGGAAATAATATGAAGATAATACAGTTGCCTATCATGAGGGTTGGGGAGACAATAATGAAATTATCTGTTTTGTTCATTTTCTGGTAATATTTGAAGGGTCCTTCTTTAATAGACATTTCAACAAAAACAAACTGGTAAGAAAAAAATAAAAAGTACAAAAAGACTGTAATTGTGTAGAGGGGTCTTTATTTTATCCTTGATCATTTTCTGCAAGTCAATCTGTGTATCTCAATTTGTCATCCTGGTAACCCTTGCATAACTAGATACATGTTTCCTGGGTTTGCTTCTTTGTTTCATTTTGTTTTGTTTCCCTTTTAATGTGGGGTCTTACTGGGTACCCCTGGCTGGCCTAGAACTCTGTATGTACAGCACACTAACCTCAAATTCACAGAAATCTACCTGCCTCTGCCTCCCCAGTGCTGGGACTAAGGGAATGCACCACCATAGCTGACCCAGATATATATTTTCTTATGAGAAAAAATGCTGAATATATTTACGATTTCTATTAATAAATCCCTTGTATATTTCTAAACACCAACTTTTTCTTTCTCATTTTTAAGTAGATTGAATATGAATTGTATGGAAAATCCATGGAAAAAATTGCATGGGAAATCTCACACAACTTATTCAGATTCCATCATTTCCATAGCAGCAATGCAGGAGTACTCTCCTTACTCCACATCCTCACCAGCATAAGATGCCATTTGTTTTATTGCTCTGGGCCATTTGGACAGATGTGAGATGAAATTTCAAGGTGATTTCAGTTTTCATTTCCCTGATGACTAAGAATGTTGAATATTTTTAAGTGCTTCTTAGTCATTTGAGTTTGCATTTTTGAGGATTTTCTGTTTACATATGTACACATTTTTAAAAATTGGGTTATTGGTTTTCTTGATATAAAGTTTTTTGGAGGAGTTTATTTTGGGTATTAACCCACTGTCAGAGGTGTAGATGGTTAAATGGTTTTTTCCATTTTGCTGTCTGCTGTTTTGTCTGCATGATGTTGTCCTTTGCCTTATAGACATTTTTCAGTTTCATAAGTTTCTATTTATTAATTATTGATCTTAGTGCTAATGCTATCAGTGTTCTGTTCAGAAAGCCTTTTTTTGTGCTGAGTTTGAGAATAGCCTCAAAATCTCTTCTATCAGTGTGCCCCAGCATATGCTGATATCTTTGATCCATTCAGAGTTGACATTTGTGCAGGATGATGAATGTGGATCTATCTATTCATCTATATGTAGCAATCCAGTTTTACCAGAACTACATGTTAAACATGCTGTCATTTAACCAGTTTGTATTTCTATGTGTATGTGAACTGACTTCTTGGAAGCCATAATATATATAATATTATACACACACACACATACATACATATATACATATATATATATGTATATGTGTATGTATATATACACATTTATATATATGTATAATATATATGTATGTACATATGAGTATATATGTATGTATATATACATATATACACATATACACATATACATACATATACATACAGAGAGAGGGGGAGAGAGAGAGGGAGAGAAAGAGAGAAAGAGAGGACCTGTAGGGTAATAGAAAAATAAAACAAAAATATAATAAAAATAAATATAATATATAAAAAGAAAAAATTTTAAAGGAACCGCCAATGCAATGTTATGAGACAAGGAACCTCCAAATTTCAGTTGAGCTCATTTCCTGTTTCCGTCTACTGCTGGGCATGCAGCCTATCCTTAAGGGTAGTTTGTTTCCCAAGAGAGACTCCCTTGGAGGAAACTAAATTTTCATTTGCAAGTGGTTATCAATTGGAGATTGTTTCTAGGTTAGGGGTAGAGGCATGTGTCCACTTCTCCTTCCAGCTCTAGAACCAATTGGTAGACTTTAAATTACAGCTTCTATTTCACTGGGGGACTTAAATTGCTCATCAGCTCTGGACTTAAATTTTTGATTTTTCTAAATGGCAGAGAGAATTTTAAATCATATTCTTGAGAGTCCCTTGATTTCCTCAGTGTCTGTTGTTATGTGCCCCCCACCCCTTCATCTTCTTCTGCCTTTTAGTTAGTTTGGTTAAGGTTTTATGAATATTTTTTTATTTTGTCAAGAACCAAATCTGTTTCATTGATTCTTTATAGTTTGTTGTTTGTTTGTCTGTCTCTATGTCATTGATTTCAGCCCTGTGTTCTATTACTTCTTGCTATCTATTCCTTTTTAGTGTGAATTCTTTTTTTGCTGTTGTTCTAGAACTTTCATGTATGCCATGAAGTTACCAAGATGAGATCTCTCCAATTATTTTGCTAAGGCCCCATATTTATAATAGCCAGAAGCTGGAAACAACCCAGATGTCCCTCATCAGAGGAATGGATACAGAAAATGTGGTACATTTACACAATGGAGTACTACCCAGCTATTAAAAACAATGATTTAATGAAATTTGCAGGCAAATGGATGGAACTTGAAAATATCATCCTGAGCAAGGTAACTCAGTCACAAAAAAACAGACATGGTATGTACTCACTGATAAATGGATATTAGCCCAAACGTTCGGAATATCCAAGTTTCACTTTACAGTAACCTCTGGACTGAGAGTGAGGTCCCAGATGGAGGAGTTCGAGAAGGGACTGAAGGAGCTGAGGGAGTCTGCAGCCCCATGGAGGGAGCAACAGTGTCAACTGGCCTGACCCCCCCAGTTCTCATGGAGGCTGGACCACCAACCAAAGAATACACATGGAGGGACCCATGTTTCAGACCACATATGTGGCAGAGGAGGGCCTTGTTGGCCATCAAGGGGAGGAGAGGCCCCAGTAAAGTGGAATGTCAAGGTGGGAATATGGGAGTGGGTGGGCGGGTGGGTGGGAGGTGGAATTCCCTCATAGAGGTGGGGGAGGGGGAGGGGATAGATGGTTTCCAAAGAGGAGACCTAGAAAGAGGGAAACATTGGATATGTAAACAAAGTATCAAAAAATAAAAATTAAAAAATTAAAAAAAGAACTACCTTTATTTTGTCCCATAGGTTTGGGTATGTTATCTTTTTGCTTCCATTCAATTCTAAACAGTTTTTATTAATTTCTTAATTTCTGTCTTAACCTATTTTTAGTCCAGTAGTGAGGTGTTCAGTGTCCATGAAGTTGTAAGCTTTCTATTGTTTCTGTTGGTGGTGGTGGTATTTAAATGTAATCTGTGATGGTCAAATAGGATGTAGGGTACTATTTCGATTTTCTTATATTTTTTGAGATTTGCTTTGTGTCCCAGATGTGTTCAATTTTGGAGAAAATTCCATACAATACTGAGAAGAAGGTATATCCTTTTGTGTTTAAGTGGAATGTTCTGTAAAAATATGTTAGGTCCAATTGGTTCATAACATCATCTAGTTCCAGCATTTCTTTGTTTAGTTTTTGACTGGTAACTTGCCTATTGGCAACATTAGGGTATTGAAATCAGTCACTAACAGTATGTGAGGGTTAATAAATGCTTTTAGCTGTAGTAGTCTTTCTTTTATGAACTTGGGTGCCATTGTGTTTGGTATACCGATGTTTAGAATTGCAGTAGTTTCTTGGTGGATTTTTTTGCCTTTGAGCAGTATGTAGTGTTCTTCCAGATGTCTTCAGAATAGTTTTGGTTTGGTCTATTTTTTTCTTCAGATATGTTGGCTTCACCAGCATGTTTCTTGGGTCTGTTTGCTTAGAAGATCTGTTTTTCATCCTTGTACCCTGAGGTAATATCTATCCATGATATTAAGGTCTATTCATTGATACAGCAGAAGGATGGTTTCTCCAATTTTTACTCCAATTGGTTAGTTTGTTTCTTTTTATTGAGAAATTGAGAACACTGAGTTTGAGAGTTATCAGTGAGCAATGTTTGTTGATTCCCATATTTTGTTGTTGTGATGTGGGATCTACCCCCTTCCTTTTGCTTTGCTGGTCTGAGACTGTTTATTCCTTGTGTGTCCTCGGGTGTAATTAACCTCTGCAGGTAAAGTTTCCCTTCTTGCACCTTCTATAGGGTTCTATTTGTTTATATATGCTACTTAAATTGGATTGTATTCTGTTATATCTTATTTCCTCTAGCTATAGTGATTGAAAGTTTTGCTGGGTATAGCATTCTGGGCTGGCATCTCTGTTTCTTAGAGTCTGTAGCACAACTGCCTAGGCCGTTTTCGCTTTTAGAAACTTCACTGAGAAGTTGCAATAGGTCTACCTTTATATGTTATTTGATATTTTATCCGCACATCTTCTAATACTCTTTCTTTGTTCTGTATGTTTAGTGTTTTGATTATTATGTGCCAGTGGAAATTTTTTTCTGGTTCAATCTAGAGAAATTTCTTTTCTGGTCCAGTCTATTTTGTGGTATGTTTGTTTGTTTTACCTTGAGGCATCTCTTTCTGTAGATTAGGGAACTTTGTTTCTATGATTTTATTCTGGGCCTTTGACGTGGGATTCTTCTCCTTTCTCTACTCCTATTATTCATAGATATGGTCTTCTCATGATGTCCCACATTCCCTGGATGTTTTGTGCCTCTCTCTCTCTCACTCTCTCGCTCTCTCTTAACATTTCTTTGACTGAGGTATCCATTCTCTTATCTTGACAGCAGTGTAACAGTGCCTGAGATTCTAGCTTTCATCTCTTGTGTTCTATTGGTGAGGTTTGTTTCTGAGGTTCCTATTTAGCTTTTTGAATTTTCCATTTCCTGTGTTACTGCAGTTTGTGTTTTTCTTAGTGATACCATTTTCTCTCTTCTATGTTGAACATTTATTTTTATTTTATAACAAATAATATTTTATAATAAAATATAATAAATGAAAATATGTTTTAAAGTGAAACATATTATATTCATTTCATTGTACTGCTTGTGTATTCATAGATTTCATTAATAGATTTATTCATATTCTCTCTGATATCCTCATGCATATTCATAATAGCTACTTTAAAGTCCTTGTCTTGTGCTTCAGTTATACTGCATTTCTCAAGAGTAGGCTTTCTTAGTTCTAATATAGACATATTGTTTATTTAAAACACATACTGATTGTGTTTTAAAGCTAGTGTCTAAGCATCTAGGTTTAAGATAACTATACTTCTAGCTATAGTATACAGTCTTGTGTTTCTTCGGTGTTTTTTTTTCCCTTGATTTCTGTTGCCCTCTCTGGATCTTAGGAGCCTATGGTGGCTCTGGGTTGCCTGGTAGGGAATGCCTCTGAGTTGCTGCTGGGTTCAGCCACTGGGAGTACTAGGTAGATGGGTAAAACTTGTTGTTAGGTATTGAAAGCTGACAATAATGGAATCGGGATGGAATAGAAGAGGGGTTAAGAGGGTTGGTGGAAAAGAAGAAAACTGGGGTGTCCTACAAGGATCTGTGGGGACTCCATGGGATGAAGAAAGGGATAGCAGACAGGTTCCTGAAGGTTGTCTCCTAGAGACTGGAAATGACACTGGGGAAAGGGAATTGGAGTACAGAAATAAAAAAGGATATCCTACCAGGTTCCTTGGCTGGGTGGGCCAGTAGGTTTCCAGGGAGAGAGAGAGAGTGCCTTGGAAGTTGGCAACTGAGACAAGGGGATTTAAATTGAAAATTTTATTATAAGTATATGACATATAGATATTGCAAGAATATATTACTCTATAATTAATTATATATAAGTATATTAATACATGCATAAATATATACATGAATACACTCAAATATATTTACACTGTATCTATATGATAACAGTGAGTACATCTTTATAACAATGTCTAAGGATTCATATAAAGAATATATATATATATATTTCTTCAGATCTTAAATTGTTTGGGGTACAAGATAAAATCTAAAGAATTTGCACTTGTGCTTGTGTATAATATCCAAAATTACCTACAGAGATGTGTTGACACCAAGTTCATGAATGAAATTAATAACCATGTCTGAAATATATATTGGTGAAGAAACATCACTAAGCTCAAAAAAAGCATTAAAAGAATATTATAGTGGTTTTTGGTTTTCCTGTAATGAATAGGACAATTAATATTAATACTATTTGGATTTTATTTTCAAGTGATGAAGTAGCTTAAGAAAATGGTCCTAAGACCAGTCTTCCCATTGTCTTTTGCTTTGATTTTTCATCCCACCTCTCAGAAACACAATCCAATTACTTTAATTTCCTTCCCTTATTAACCTGGAGAATAGGAGAAAAGACATGTGGCCCTGAAGAAGGACCTTCTTGTATTCTCAGGCTAGCTAATGGAAGGTTAAAATTGGTATAGAACTAAAAAGAGGTGACTGAATTGCAAATTGCCATTTAGGTAAAAAATATAAAGGCATTTCATGGATACTGATTATATGCCACAGACTTTCTTTCTTTCTCTCTTTCTCCCCTAATGTGGATTTCAGTATTACCTTCCAGAAAGAGGGAGTTTCTTTATCTGGGAGGATACTTTTCCATTTATATGATGGAAAACTCTTAATCAAGTTTTGTAACTACTATTACAAAACAGGGAAAGCTATTTGTCTGTGGCTATATCTAACTGTTTACCCCAGTAAGTTTTTATTGAAGTCATCATGGCCCTTTGTGGTAGGTGTAATTTCAAACAGGAAACAGAGAGCATGACTGAAGAAATGTAAAAACATTTTATTGGCCACAGGACATATTCTGTACTTTAGAAGTCAGGAAACACAATTTAACTCAGAGCACACTTTCATAAAACCTTATGAGCCCAAGTAGTGCACTGTGTTCTCCAGGATTTCCCAGGTTGGGATCTCCTCCCATTTCCATGACAGAACAAAAGGAGAGGGACTATAACATCTTATCTGGGATGCTTATTGTCCTTTCCAATGGTTCGTGATTTATACCACTATCACCAATCTCATCTTGCGCTGTGCCAAGTTCAGAACACCTCAAGTTCCTTTTCTTAGTATGGTTAAATTTGTTCAAAATATAGGAAATTTCAGGGATATGATTATGAACTATTTGAGAATAAAATTAATAAAAGAAAACTACTGCAAAAAATGTGTAGCTTTTTATCACTACTATTCATACGAGAAATTGGGCAAGGGGGAAGGTCCAGATAAAGGAATTCAGAAATCACAAAATTATCCAGTCCATTTAATTATTCCTAAATGATACTTAATGCAAGGTTAACATTAGGTCTTTGTGCCATCATGTGTCTGGTGACTTTTTAACTATAGCTGTCAAATTCACACAAAGCTGCAGCACAATAAATATGCAAATCAGTGAGTAGTCAAGTCATGATTCTAATATATCACCAACGCTCTCTCCTCTCTTGTTATTTTCCTTAAGCTTATGTCTATTCTTACATAGTTAATAAATGGTTATAGAACGCCTACTATATTCCAAACACTGTACACAGGGCTGAGAGTAAATAAGATAAATACAGGTTTCTTGTCTTGAAAGGGACTGCAATATTTTTGAAGATACAAACAAGCAATGAGGCAATTCAAGTGTGATATGTGCTTTGACAAGAAGGAGCAGTTTGCTAAGGGACCACATAAAAAAAGCCATTTAGGCCAGATCACAGGAATTAGGGAAGGGTTTCAAGATAAAGTGACACAGAAGCTGAAATTTTAATGTTGAACCATTAGACAGATGAAAGAGTGCAGTGGATTGAAGAAAATGAACACGATAAAGCAAAGAAAAATGAAAATGGATAGCTTCACTATCAAATACACAGGGTCTTGTCTACATCTAAAGAATTATAGTAAAGATCTGGTAGAGGAATAACATAAAACCAGAGTATATAGCAGGGGCTATAACTAATCTGACAAGTATCTGTGTAGACATACTGCCAAAGAGGAACACGTTTCATTGAAGAAGGATTAATACTATAATAGAAAGAGAGCAGAAACAAACATGATTATAGATAAACTTAAAACCTCAGGTTTAAGTAAAAGTTGGAAAGACATCTACTATTAAGTTTCAATGTTTTTAATATTTAGAAATATAGCAGTCTGTATCTATTGGATGCGTTTCCTGTCCTAATCACTCTGTTTCAGGTTTATCTCACACTCATTACATCTTGGAACACTGACATTGATATATTCCCAGTTTGCAAATAGAATATATATATATATATATATATATATATATATATATATATATATATATCCAAAGAATAGTTTGTCAATATTATAGAACTAGAATGTACTAGAGGCAAAGGCAAGCATCCAGATTCCTATGGTGTTTCTTTAAGGATCCTCCAATGAAATAGAAGCAGTTTTTCTGTGAATCATGGGGAAGTAGAGGTGGAGGCTGGAAGTTAGTGGGAAGGATCAAAAGTGTCACAGTTTCTTTCTACTATAAACTAAGAGCTGCTAGACAGTGCTCTAAAAATGAGCACATATAGTCTATGTTTCCAGACATTTAGGAATCTCTAGACTTGCCACAAGTTCAATAAAGTGTGGCAATAGGAAAAGTGGAGGGTTAAGTTTGTTTAGGATAGAAATATTTCCAGATAGATAATAACATATAAGCTTGAGTTACTTTAACAACATACCATACTCTAAGCATACTTAAAAATAGACATTCATCTCTCATAGTTCTGAAGGATGAGCCATGGTCATTTCTTCGTGATGGCTTACTCCTTACTTAGATTGTAGGCAAACACAAAGTTGCTGTATCCTTGTGGGTTTGAGAGAGCACAAACAAGCCCTCTGATGTCACTTTTTATAGTGATATTTATTTCATTGTGAGATCACCTCCTTCAGGACTTCTACTAAACCTATATGCTCCCCAAAAGCCCTATCTCCAAGTGCTAAATATTTTTAGGGTTAGAGCATCAATATAAAATATGGAGTCAAGAGATACAATTCAATTCACAACAGAATGGAAAACAAAAATAAAAAATAAATAAATATAAGATAAAATATATTTGAGAGCTGAGCAATGGAAATTGTTAATGATTGGGGTTGACAATTAAAGTCAGCAGGTTTTATAACAAGAGAGTCATGGTCACATGAGTAACTCAGCTCCAAAGGGAAGATGGGAAGTAGGGTAACTGAGCTGATTTTCAAATGGTTGATGCCTCCCACACTGATTTCTGTTTACTATCAAAAGGTAAAAGATCAGTCTGCATGCATGTTTATATTTCTGCAGGCAGAAAATAACAAGAGAGACTGTGCTTTGCAAATACACTGAAGAAGAGAGAAAACCTAAGGTCAGAAAGAATGAAGCTCACAACTACAAGGAGAACAAGTAGCAGAATGAGGTTTCCAGGAGAGGAAAAAGTGCAAACAAAAGGTGTTGTCAAGGATCACCAAGGCCACTCCAGTAAAATCCCACTCTATGGTTCAGAAAATAAAGGTGACTGACAAGAAAAAAATAAAAGTCGTATTATATTTAAGATATACTTGTTGTATGGAAATAGCCAATCACACTGAATCAAAAATGTTAACAAGGTTCCTAATGAGTTGAAAAAATTTAAGGAATAAGATGGTCATAAGTATCTGAAGAAAATGATCATTAATGATATATAGTTTAAATTGATACATTCTCCTTATTCCTTCGCTGTTCACTGAGGGTAGACTAACAGGATGCATCATCTATGGTCTGATACTTCACAAAGAACACTGTCCAAGCCTGAGAGTTAGTTGGAAAGGGGTGGCATTCAACAATTTTAGCCACTATTAAACTTTTTTTATGTTACACAAAATGTTTAATTATAAAAATATAGTTTGTCCAGTAAAGTATGTACTTGATGGAGATGAAGAACACATAATTTAAATTTTGTTAATTTTTAAAGAGTTAAAAAATAAAACAGAACAGTAAAATGTAATGACTGTTAGTTCAGTTGAAGAATGTAACATGGTACATTAACAGTTCTCAAGATGAACTTTGACTCCCAATGACCATTTAAGGGGTTCACTTCTTCAGCCTTAGTTTAAAAATACAAACTCATCATTTTCTGGTCTTATCAGATTAACATTTGTGTTGTATGTAAGAAACCATGCTGGACCTAACAACTTGCCTTAGAAGGAATCACAGTAGTGTCACCAAACCAGTGGCGGTCACTAGTCTCTTAATGGCTAACACAACAACTATACCCTCAGAAAGTCCTTGATCAAACATCAAGCTTACTAATGTTACTAAATCTGGTAATATGTCTTTTACATACTCAGTGTAAGACTAAATCAGAAGTCACATAGGACATTTCAATCACATACCAATGTATAATTTTTAACATCAAAAATAATGTGAGCAATTGTTTAAGTTATGAGGTAAACCAGCTACTGTTTTTATAAAACATAATTAGTACTTTAAAAATTGGCAAATAAATATGGTTACTCAGACTTGTGTTTCTGGCAGACACTCTATTTTTAAAAAAATATACAAAGTGTGGCTGTCATCTACAGAAAACAACTGACAATATTTATTGCCAATACTAATTCTAGCTTCAAATGAATGCTTCCATTAGCTTGACAGTGTTCCAGTGCTTAGAGAGTATTTGTATGAATTTGTTAGTGAAATTAATGAGTGAAGTTTCACAGTTTGGATAACTAAATTCATCAACGTTTGGAAATTCTGCCTAACTCAGCATCATGGTATTGTTCGTAAAGGTTCTTTGTGCTCCATCATGAACTCACACAAGTGTGGCTTCAGGTTATGTGTTGGGCTGAGAAAGTCAAATGTAATATGTAATGAAAGAACTGTTTCTGTAAGTAAAGGGATTCTAATTCTCACATGCCATAGCATACGTGTAGAAGACACAGGACAACTTGCAAGAGTTAATTCTTTCCTTCTACCATGTGAGTTGGGGGGATCGATTTTCAGGTAGTCGGGCTTGGCAGCCAGTACTTTCATGCTTTCAAACATCTTGCCAACTTCTTTTCTCATTAAATTATTATTTCAAAACTAAAGTAGCTTCATCAAATATATTACGGTAGCATGCAATAGGTTTATAAGTTTTTTTGTTTTGTTTTGTTTTGTTTTTTG
>CM052711.1:45424678-45437546 GCA_028551405.1 Uromys caudimaculatus
TGCAATCCCACCAACAATGGAGGAGTGTTCCTCTTTCTCCACATCCTCGCCAGCATCTGCTGTCACCTGAGTTTTTGATCTTAGCCATTCTGACTGGTGTGAGGTGGAATCTCAGACTTGTTTTGATTTGCATTTCCCTGATGACTAAGGATGTTGAGCATTTCTTTAGGTGCTTCTCAGCCCTGCAAATTTCCTCAGTATATGAGGCAGAAGAATCACCTCGATGGCCATCAGGGAGAAAGGAGAGAACTTTGGGCCTGAGGGTGCTAGAGGCCCCAGTAAAGGGGAATGTCAAGGTGGGAATATGGGAATGGGTGGGCGGGTAGGTGGGAGGAGGAATTCCCTCACAGAGGCGGGGAGGGGGAGGGGATATGGGGTTTCCAAAGAGGAGACCCAGAAAAGGGGAAACATCGGAAATGTAAATAAAGTATCAAAAATAAAAAAAAATGGTAAATGACTGTCTTAACATGATCTGCTTCATGACCAAATGAAATAAAGAAGGTATGAACTTATATTTTAAAAACCCACTCATGTACTGTGTGGAAAATTGACTGGGGAGAAATCATTTAGAAAGAAAGGCATAAAGTTATTGCAGCATTTCTAACAAGACTGGATATTGGCTTGAACTAAAGTGGAAGATATATCATGGGGACCTACCCCTAGATAGAGGCCTACAGGCATTTAATGACTGCCGAGAGAGGAAGAATTATTTTCTTTAGGATTGAGCCTTCTAATTGGCTATCCAATATCAAGTGGTCAACCCTGAAAGCATATGTGAGAATTCCTATATGGACCTGATAGGTTGTAATTATCTATTTATTCATATATGTGGCTAATGTATATAAATAATGATAATAGTTTCATTTGAGAGGAAATGGGGGCATGGAAGAAATTGGAGGAAGAAGAGGAAGAAAAAAAATATATAGGCTGGACATTGTGAGGACACTCTATTCTTTTGGTATACACTAAACACACAAACACTTCACACATAATGAGGTAGAGAATATTTTCTATCTGGTTGACAAAGTCTCATTGCATTCCTTCTATAAAACAGATGATGAATGAACATCTGACACATAAGTTAAAGACTGTTCATTAATATAAACAAAACTGATTTTTTTGATTTTAGCTTAGGATGTAAAATCTTTGTGCTTTTGATGAAGGATTAATGATGTAACAAGTGGTGCACATAACACCAGCCAGAGTCCAATATGAAAGCCTAGAATGTCCAGGTCTTACCTATCTCCAGCCTTCTGTAAGTACGTGTGTGGATATAATTCTTCAGTAACGTAGGCAGAAGTTTCAGACATATGTCACCACCTACTGCAGCCAACCTTTCAGAACACCGTCCCTATCTGATACTCAAAGTCCTGGACTCAAAACAATTTTTCTCTCTTCATCATTTTCAAATAAAATCTTTTAGAGTTTAGCCACTTGAGGGCACTTTAGCTCTTTTATCAACACCTTTTATTAAAAAGAAATCCCATGTGTCATTCAAAGAATGGCAGGAATCAATTCCTACTGAAGAGTATTAGATCCTTGATTCTGACAATTTCAAACTTTGAACTCCTAAAATTTAGATCTACAAGCTCTTTCTCACCCCTCACATCCTCCCTCCTCCCTTTCTCTGTGTGTGTGTGTGTGTGTGTGTGTGTGTGTGTGTGTGTGTGTGTGTGTGTTGTTGTTGTTGTTGTTGTTGTTGTTGAACATAGAGCACATGTACATGTGCACATAAGTATTTGGAACCCAGACGGACATTGCCAGTGTCATTTTTTAGGTATCTGTGTTTTGAGATAAGATCTCTCACTGATAAAGTCAGGCAGAACAGAGGAAGACATCATTTTTAGATTCCTCACCACTCCCTAATGTTTTTCAGCTCTGAGTAGATTATACACCCCAATTCTTCTAAATATGTAAACTGCATTTATACTTCAGTTCTAGAAACTGTTATTAGACGTAAGCTAACAAATTCATATGTATTAATAAACATACCTCAAATCATTTCATCCTGATAAACTCCAATGAGAATGTGGGGTGGGAAGATATTCACTTTATTCTAAATTAGAACTGACAATGATATCTATATGTGTCTTAGGGTATTTAACACTGTGAAGAGACACCAGGACCAAGGCAATTCTTACAATGGAAAACATTAACTGGGGAGGCTTATCGTCATGGTGATAAGCATAGTAGCATGCAGGTAGACCTGGTGCTGAAGAGGAGCTGACTGTTCTATGTCTTAATTTGAAGCCAGCCAGAAAGAAACTGTATTTCACATTGGGCATATCTTGAGCACATATGTATATATCCTTTAGGGATATATATATATCCTTAAAGCCCTGTTCCACCGTGACACACTTCCTCTAACAAGACCACACCCCTTCCAATAAGGCCATACTTCCTAATACTACCACTCCCTATGGCCAAGCATTCCAACACATGAATCTATGGGGGCCATTCCTATTCAAATCACCACAATATTCTCTACTTCTCTCATCACTGGGGCAGGATAACTAAAAAGAGGTCAAGGGGAAAATGCATATTTGGGCTTATGGTTTCAGATAGATTTGAATGTATCATAGCTTGAAAGGCAGAACAGAGCAACTTTTACAATTAATTATTTTATTTATTTATATCCTTGTCCCCCTTGCAGATTTTCCCCTCATCTCCCCTCCCCTTTGCCTCGGAGAGGGTGCCCCTGATTGGTATCCTCCCACCCTGGGGCATCAATTCTCTACAGGATTAGATACATCCTCTCCCACTGAAGCCAGACAAGGCAATCCTCTGCTATGTAAGTTCTTGGGCCTCAGACCAGCCTGTGTATGTTCTTTGGTTGTGGCTTTGTCTCTAGGGGGTACCAGGGGTCCAGATTAGTTAACAGTGTTGGTCTTCCTATGGAGTTGCCATCCAGTGCAATTCTATAGCATAGTTGTGTGGCAGAGTTCATTATATGACAATGGAAACAGAAAGAAAGGCTAAGGGTCCCAGTCAAAGCAGTTAACCTTAAAAGGATCACCGCTAGTGACCTAATTTTAGAGCCCAGCCTGCAAACCCCTCCAATGGCTCCAAACCTTCCAAAACAATGTCTCCAGATGAGGTCCAAGTATTCAAATACATGGGCCTGGGGTCAGAGTGGGATAATTTCACCTTCAAACAATAAGATTACACACCACTGCCCCCTGCAGTCTCATGGACTACATCATACTATAATTTGTTTTTTCTATCTGTCTTCAAAAGTCCCTGCTTAGTCAGGGTTTCTATTCTTGCACAAACATCATGACCAAGAAGCACGTTGGGGAGGAAAGGGTTTATTCAGCTTACATTTCCATGTTACTGTTCGTCACTAAAGGAAGTCAGGACTGGACCTCAAGCAGGTCAGGAAGCAGGAGTTGATGCAGAGGCCATGGAGGGATGTTATTTACTGGCTTGCTTCCCCTAGCTTGCTCAGCTTGCTTTCGTATAGACCCCAAGACTACCAGCCCACAGATGGTACCACCCACAAGGGGCCCTCCCCCCTTGATCACTAATTGAGAAGATGCCTTACACCTGGATCTCATAGAGGCATTTTTCTCAACTGAAACTCCTTTCTCTGTGATGTCAGCTTTTGTCAAGTTGACACACAAAATCAGCCAGTACAGTCCCCTTAGATTTCATAGTCTCAAAATTATTTATCAGACCGAAGTTTCTTCTAGGACTCAAGAAAAATCCATAACTATGAACTTCTGTAAAATCAAAGGACAGGTAATCCCGTTTCAATGACACAGAGCAAGCATCCGTACCCCTAAAAGGAAGGACAACAGAAGAGCAAGGGAAGATGAGACCCACAAAAGACTGAAATCCAACAGGACAAACATTGAATCCTGTAGCTCCATGTATTTGGGGAACAAGGAGGTGTCATGATCTGAGCTCCAGTGAACTGTCTGGTGCCTGTAGCTGTCCTTCACAAATGCTCCACATTTCTGATATCTTCGCAATCTGGAGTCTCTATTTCGACATAGCATTTTCTATCCCAGCATCATAAGAGGCTCACTTAGGGGCTCAGGGATACAAAACCAAACAGAATAAAACAAAGCAAAACAACAACAACCAAAAACAATCAAATAAACAAAACAGCTGATTCGCACACAAGCCTTGTATCAAAGGCTTCTTCTTAGAGCAATGGTACAAGCCCCCATCACCCTGTAAATCTTGCATTCTCCATGACAGCTAATCTAGCACTGCATAGATGCAGCTAGCTTCTATTACCAACTTGAGATACGGCTGTGCTCCCTTGGACCATAACTACAACAGCCTTCAATATCTTTGAAGTTGAACCAGAGAAAACACTTCTTGGTAGCCCTGTGAGAGTAAGGTGCTCCTGAAACACCCTGTTTTCTAAGGACTGTTCTTCGCTTTGCCCTTTTGCATCCTGGAGCTTTTGATATGGGTGAGGTCCTGCCCTCAAGGTGCCTTTCCTACTGCTGCAGTGCAAAGTACACCCTTTCTATTTATTAAACCTTTATTTATGTGTTTGCGTGCATCTGTGTGTGTTCATGTATGTGTGAGTGTATGACTATGTGTGTGTAAATATGTGTGTGAATATGTGTGCCTGAATGCATGTATGCCACAGCATGCATATGGAGGTCAGAGGGCAATTTGCCAGAGTCTATTCTCTTGCTCTACCATGTGGTCCTAGGGATGAAACTCAAGGCCTTAGACACCTTTACCAACTCAGCCATCTCACCAGCCCAACAGCTTCTGTCAAGAGTACTAATCTCTAGCAATAACAGGCCCCTTGTCTACACCAGCCTTGGCCACAGCATGGCTTTGGTTAGTATATAAAGGTATGGGTTTCCATGTGACATTTTCATACCTGTTATATCGGTTCGCTTTTCTCCTACCCTCTGTCTTCACTGCTGTCTCTCACCAATACTCTCCTCTCCCTCCTGGCCACCTTAGTGCTCCTAAATGTTTCCCCTTCTGCATATTCTATTTCCCTCCCATTACAGTCTTCTTTCTGCTTTTAGTTCCTGAATACACATAAACACACACACATATAATATAATTAATATATAATATGTATAACTTTAACTTTAAATGCACTAACATCTGGCCCTCCTAATATAGATCTATAATCCAATCTACTCAGGAGGCTGAGGCAGGAGTATCAAAAGTTCATTGTTTGGGCTATAGTACTTGAGCAATATAGTTAGATCTTGCATCAAAATAAAAAGTAAAAAGGGCTGAGAAAATTAGCTCGGGGTAAAGTGTTTGCTTGGTATTCATGACACCCCTAAATTCAGTATTCCTTACCACAAACATGAATAAATGAAAGAATGAAGAACCCATGTCAAACTATACATTTTTCACATCTTCCTGCTTTACTTCTTGCTCCAAATTCTCACTACAAACATAACTAACATACACCTATCAAAATCATGCCACAGATTAAACATTGTGCCATCTCAAGTTTCCTCTAGGAAATAAATTAGTCGTTACTTATGAATTCAGCCTCACTTACATTTTTCAGGATATGGACAAAATGCAACCAGATTTTTAGCTAAAATTATCATATGCATGGTCGGTAGCCCAGTTCCCAAGACTAGTCTAATTTCCACTTAAAATCTCATGAGCACAGTTTCTACATCCATGTTTCCAAAAGCATGCATCGTGATGCTCTGCTTACAAAATTGTAAGGTTTCTCTGTACTTCTCCAAACATATTCATCTCACCCAGGAATCACGTGATCATGTTAGTCACAGGGACAACTCATTTCTCAGAACCATTCCTTTCGGTGTTTGGTTTGCTTCTTCCTATCAGCGTTGTTTCAGACAGGGTCTCACTGTGTAACCTTCACTGGCCCAGAACTCACTATGTAGGCCAGCCTAGTCTGAAATTAACAGAGATCTGTCTGCCTTTGCCTCCCAAGTCCTGGAATTAAGGATGTGTACCCCAACACCAGGCCATTACTTTCTCCTCATATCTGACCCTGACTACCCGACAGAAGCAACTTGAAGCAGAATTTGCATCCATATTCCAGATTCATTTACTATGTGGTATAACTGCATTGATGATGTCAGAGATAGAAGTTTTCAGCAAATTAGCAGCATGTCATTTTACCAGCAATCATAGAAAATCCACCATGGACTCCCCATCCTCTTCTTACCCATTCATGGTAAGGATCTCACTCCCTGTGACTTCCACTATCTAAAGTGAGATCTCGGTTCCCCACTTAACTAACACAGATAAAAGGCCTTGTAAGTTTCTGCTGCTAAAACACGTTTAAAATGCTAGTGGTTATTTGTATTTAAGATTTATTCTCTATCAAGTGGCTTAGCTATACTAACTTGAGTCTATCTATAAAATGTGAACCTCCTTCTCAAATTGTCATAAAAAGAACAAAATACAGCTTGGAAGGTTATTCTCAGAGCGAACAGTTAGTTAGTCAATGAATTGTTTTATAATTTTCATTTATTTTTGTATTATTTTACTATTGTTTTTTCAATGTGAAAATCATTTTAGTATTCGTCCTTTGTGTATTCTGCTTCAGTTACGACACAGTAGCAGCATCAATCAGCACTGTGTTGATGAGCATTATTGACCAGTGAGAGATTTATCATTTTTATAACTTTTCAATTTCAAGAACTGTCTTTTCAAGAATTGGCTTTTACCGTTAGAAGGTTCTTTGGTATTTGCTCTATCTCCACTAGAGGGCAGAAAAGTACAGGGAAAAAAATTCCATGCTACAGATTAAATTCTTTGTAAATTATCTCAAAACTTTACACTGTGGTCCATTGTAAGTTAAATATCCTGTATATATTTTGAATGATTTTGCCTCATAATTTATATTCATATGTATTGGGAAACATGGTTTTCATAAAATTGTGAAGTTAAAGATATATTTTACCTGATATTTGCCATATAATATCAAATATTTAATATTTATTTATTTATGTCACTATTTTCACTGATTACTAAACAGTGAAGCGTGTTTGAAAACCATGATTTCCATGAGATTTTTTTTTTAGGCTTGTAGGATGGATTTATTTTCCTTTCATTAATATTAATCATTCCATTCGTTTACATCTCAAATGATATCCCACTTCCTGGTTACACCTATGCCACCACCCATTCCACATCTGCCCTCTCCCTCCCTTTTGCCTGTATGTGAGTGCTCCCCCATCCACCCACACTCTCCTGCCCCACTACTGCATCATCCTCCTACTCTGGGGCATCATACCTTCCTGGTTTATTTAATATATGATAATAGACATGCAAATTCACTTTGGAAATCCCACTGGGGTTTTCAAGCATAATGGATCTCAGGGAAAGGCGCTTGCCATCAACTCTGAAAACCTGAGTTTCGTTCTTGAGACCCTCATGATTCAAGGAGAGCACCAACTCACGCAAGCATACACATTATATACATATATACACGTGCATATACATAAATGTACAAACATATGTATATGTACATATATATATGTATAGAGAGAGAAGGAGAGGGAGAGAAGAGAGGGAGAAATTAGTGTAATTGAGAAGACTTTAAAACCTTCCAATATTTAACTGAGAGGAGCCAATCAATTTTCTTAGACTGTCTAGTATTATAATAAGTCTTATAGTATTGTAGTCTGTGAATGTAGAGAGGTGCCTATATTTATTTTGTATTTAATTTCTAAAGATGACTATCTTACAGTGTTCTTCAAAATGTCTACTCATAAATTTAGATCAGATGCTTTTATACTTTTTGTGTCTTCCTAATTTCTAACTTTGTTACTAATGAATGGAGATGCAGCACTCCCATACCTTGCCTGTCGTCATCAACTTCCTAAGTTATTTTATGATACTAAATATATATAAAATATTTTGTGTTCTGCATCTATAATCATCCTTTGCAAATGATATGATTTATTCTGTGTATTTGCAATTTTTATTTCTCTTTGTATGTTTTCACTCTTTCCTATACTGACATAAAGTGATGATATAATAGCATACTAGACTTGATCTATAAATGAACAGAGAACTTTACAGTCTCTCAGTATCATGTGTAATATTTACCAAGGGTCAGGGCTGGAGAGATGGCTCAATGGTTAACAGCACTTTTCCAGAGGTCCTGAGTTCAATTTCCAGCAACCACTTGTGATTCACAACCATCTGTAATGAAATCAGATGTGTTTTAAGTTAACAAATTGGACTTTAATGATATTTTACTTATGTGGTTATTTCATCATTTTTAATAGCTTAGCAATTCTATGTTATTGTGTTTGAGGGATTTAATTTATTGATGCTTCCCCAGTAGCCAACTTGTGAAGATGGAGGATTGGCTGACTGATTTTTCAACTTTCTTTTTAGACACAGGCATATAGAACTTTAAGTATATCTTTTTATATATGTCCTTACTATCATTTTATAAATTGTTAATATTGTGTTTCTTTATCATTTACTTCTAATTTTCATTGTGATGTCTCTCCCATAATTTTTTTGAAACATGGTCTTCTGAAGCCTAGGCTAACCATAAATTCACTATGTAGCCAGATGTAACCACGGACTTCTTAATCTTCCTGTCTCACCTCTGTAGTTCTAGGAGCAAAAGTGTGTACCATATGCCCAGGCTTAGGCAGCACTGAGGAACAAACCCAGGGTCCTGCATGCTAGGCAAACGCCCTACCAACTGAGCTTCATCCTCAGACCTCTCATAGATTCTATATAAACTTCATCTTAAATGTACTTATTAATCTGGAACTATAGGAGAAGCTGCCAGTTTTAATTGGTTAAATGTTTCAGTGGTCTCCAAAGTTTTCCCTTGCAGCAAGAACTATCCTTTATTATTATTTCTCTGTGTTCCACTTTAGGAATGATCGGGGTTCTGATTTTTTTTTTCAAAAATCAAACTCAACCTTTTCTGATTTCTGATTCTCTTTAGTTATTGAGTTTATAAATTAAATTATTATTTGAGTTTTCAGCAATGCTAATTTTGCTTAATTTATGATTGTAATATATAGACCATATTGAACATGAGGTGAATTTTCTATTAATGCTAACTTCACCATGGAGATAAACTCTGATAAATCTTAGGAAAACTATCAACTTGATTAGATGGTTGTGCTTCTTCAGCAAAGTTGTTAAGATTAGGCAATGTTTGCTTTTTGTGGTTTTTTTCCAATGATTACTGACTTGCACTGACCTGACCATCATCTTAGAAACACATTCTCAAGATCACAGTGGGTACAGGGTATGAGGAGGGAGGGAGCCAGTACACATTCACAATCTCCTCCAAGATAAACACTGGTCACTGTCTACACAGGTATTAATCATCTTTATAAATGAAAAGCCTATTAAAAAAATGACTCCTTCCAGATGCTAATAAAGGAAGGTTCCCAAGGCTTGATGTGGCCAATGCTTTCTTGCCTGGCTGATCCCAGGAGAAATCACCAAGAAGAAGTCCAAATGAGGAGACGCCTCCTCTGCTGGAAGTTCAGAGAAGACAGAATTCTCTTCTGTGACCATAATGAGGTTTGTCAAAGTTTCCTTCTCTGAGTCACACAGGTCACCAGAAAAGCCTGATTCTTTCTCATTATCACCACGGTACATGTCAATCACCAAGTTGTCACCTCTGAAAGTTGTTGCTCAACATATGCTCTACGGAGAGCAGTATCTATGCCTCCTTGGGTAACAGAAAATTACGGGTATTCGATAAATATTTAATGTGTTTAATTTCATGGAAAACTAATTTGTACTACATCATGGCACCTGAAAATCGATGTTTATCAGAAAATATTTTACATGGCTAGAGATATTATTATACCCAACTTCTCAACAGAGACTATAAAAACTAGAAGGTCCTGGACAGATATCTTGCAACTTCTAAAAAATCTCCAGGTGCCAACCTAGACTACTATATCCAACAAAACTCTCAATCACCATAGATGGAAAAAACAAGATATTTCAAGACAAATCCAAATTCTAGAAATATCTATCTATTAATACAGCCCTACAGAAAATATAGAAGTATTACTCCAATCTAAGGAGGATAACTACATCCAAGAAAACATAGGAAATAAGTAATTTCAGACCAGCAAAAACAAGGAAAGCACACACACACACACACACACACACGCACAAACACTAGCACCACCAACATCAAAGTAAGAGTAAAAAATGATCTCTGGACATTAATATCTCTCAACATTAATAGACTTAGTTCCCCCAATAAAAAGAAAAACACAGGCTAACAGAATAGATGTAAATACAGGACCCATCATTCTGCTGCATGCAATGAACACACCAAAGCAGTAAGGATAGACATTACCTCAGAGTAAAGGGCTAGAAAAAAAATTTCCAAGCAAATGTACCCATGAAGCAAGCTGGAGTAGCCATTCTAATATCTAATAAAACATACTTTCAACCAAAATTAATCAAAGGAGATAGGTAAAGACCCTTCGTATTCATCAAAGGACAACTACTAAGATGATATCTCAATTATGAATGTCGATTCCACAAACGCAAGGGCACCCACATTTGTAAAAAGAAACATTGCTATAGCTAAAATTGCACAACGAACCCCACACATTAATGGTGGGAGACTTCAGCACTCTACTCTCACCAATAGACAGATCATATAGACAAAAACTAAACAAAGAAATAATGAACCTACAGACATTATGAATCAAATAGACCCAACAGATATCTACAGAATATTTTACCCAAACATACCTTATTCTTAATACCTCATGGATCCTTCTCCAAAACTGACAATATGGTCACTCACAAAGCAAGCCTCAACAGATACAAGAAAGTTGAAATAATGCCTGGTGTCTTATCAGACCACTATGAATTAAAGCTGAACTTCTACACCAACAGAAACGCCAGAAAGCCTAGAAGCAAGCACACCAAATCTCATATAAGAGAAATTGGGAAGTACGCTTGAACAGACAGACTGGCACAAGAAAAAACTCTCTGAGCATAACACAAATGGTTCAGCAGGATATAAGAAAACAACTGAAAAATGGGACCTCATGAAACTGCAAAGCTTCTATAAGCAAAGGACAGTGTCAACAGGACAAATTGGCAGCCCACAGATTGGGAAAGGATCTTCACCAACCCTACATCTGACAGAGAACTAATATCCAAAATTTACAAAGACCTCAAGAAGCTAGACACCAACAACCCAAATATCACGATTTAAAAATGGGGTACAGAGCTAAACAGAGAATTACATAAAGCACATAAAGAAATGTTCAAAGGCCTTAATCATCAGGGAAATGCAAATGAAAACAACTCTGAGATTCCATCTTACACCCATCAGAATGGCTAAGGTAAACCCTCAAGAGATAGCCCATGCTGGTGAGGATGTGGAGCAAGGGGAACACTTCTTTGTGGCTAGCAGAAGTGTAAACTTGTACAACCACTTTCAAAATCAATTTGGAAACTGATTTTCTCAGAAAATTGGGAATAGTTCTACTCCAAAACCCAGCTATAACACTCCTGAGCATATATCCAAAAGATTCTCGAACATCCCACAAGACACTTGCTCAACTATGTTCATAGCAGCTTTATTCGTAATAGCCAGAAACTGGAAATATCCTAGATGTCCCTCAAGCAAAGAATGGATAAAAAATAATGTGGTACATCTACACAATGGAATACTATTCTGGTATTAAAAACCAAGACATCATAAATTTTGCAGGCAAACTGGATGGAACTTATGAATATCACCCTGAGTGAGGTAAACCAGTCCCAAAAGGAATGCACAGTATGTACTCACGTATAAGTGGATATTAGCCATAAAATACAGGTACCATGCTACATTCCACAAACCCAAAACTAAACAAGAAGGAATGCCTAAGCTAAATCTCACTTTGAAGAGGGAATAAAATAGTCATCAGAGGCAGATGGAGGGAGGGAACTGTGAAGAAGGAGGGATGGGGAAGGGAATTGGGAATTCACAGTCAGGTGTGAGGAAGGACAGGAGAGATGACTAGATGGTCATGAAAATGAATGGAAATCTGCAACTAGCAGGGGTGAGGAAGTGAGGGGCATCTCCAGCATGAGACACAGAACTGAGATAAGTAAGGTGCCCAAGAATCAATGGAGGTAACCTTAGTTGTGACTTAGAACATTGGAGATATGGAACCTGAAGAGGCTACTTCCTGTAACCAGGCAGGAACTCCAGTGGAGTGAAAGAGACACCAACCCACCCACAAAAATTTCAAACCAAAATTTATCCTGTCTACAAGAAATGCAGGCATTAGGGATGGAGCAGAGACTGAGGGAATGGCCAACCAATAACTGGCCCTACTTGAGGCCTATCCCATGGGCAATCACCAATCCCTGACAATATTAATGATACTCTGTTATGCTTGCAGGCAGGAGCATGTTGTTTCCTGAGAGGCTCCACCCAGCAGCTGACTCAGACAGATACAGACATCTACAGCAAAACAGTGGATGGAGCTTGGGGACTCTTATGGAAGAATAGAAGGAAGGATTGTGGACCGAAGAGGACAGGAATGCCACGGAAAGACAACATAGTCAACTAACCTGGACCCTGGAGCTCTCAGTCTGGACCACCAACCAAGAACATACACAGGCTGAACCTAGGCTTCCCCACACATATTTAGTAGATGGGGACTATGCCAAAAGCTGTTACCTGTAGCATTACCCAATTAACACTACCCAATTGATCCCAGCAGCCACACTCCTCTCTACACACCCCAATATTCTGGGTTCTCGAATGAAAGACACATAGACCATAGACACACACTTCATATTTTTGATATACCTAAAACAGCTCAATGACTGGGCCACTTTCTAACCTCCATGTGGCGCTCTCTCTCTCTCTCTCTCTCTCTCTCTCTCTCTCTCTCTCTCTCTCTCTCTCTCTCTCTCTCTC
>CM052711.1:45437646-45466261 GCA_028551405.1 Uromys caudimaculatus
CGTGCAGATTCCTGTGCAATTTGGGGGACTTAGGTTAACATAATACAAGCAGATTTAGACTAAACCCATAACATTTGCCTGTATGTGGGATATTCTCTTCTAGCTGAATGGCCTTGTCTGGCAGTGGGAAAGGAAGCGCCTAGCTTCACAGAGACTTGATGTGCCAGGATGGGGGATACCCAGGGTGCTCCACCCGCTCAGAGTATAAGAGGTGGTGGGTGGGAAGGATTGTGGGACGGAATGATGTAAAAAGAATAAGTAAAACATAAAATTAAATTTAAAAAAAAAAGAAAGAAAGAAAACCCATGTACAGGTCACAGAACTCATTTTATGCAGCCACCTCCAACTCCAGCTCCAGGGCATCCAATGTGATCTTTGTGCCTCTACAGATACCCAAACCCATGGCATACACACACACACACACACAGACACACAGACACACACACACACACACACTCACACACACACACGTATGTTTAAAAAATAAATGAGAGAATTTTAAAAGAAAATACTTTAACTAGTGGTAGTTACTGTGGCCATTAGAAATATAGAATGTAAATGGATACAAGCAATCACTACAGGAAAACATTTGTCAAAATTCTATCATTGTTTTCAGCGTTAAAATGAGCTCAGACTATATTAGCATGGTTAATGAAGCGAACTCTTCCACCCAAGTAATCACCACAGACTGAGTGAAGCCACCATGGGGCCACTTGCTAATGTATACTTACCGGGTATTAAGTAAATAAAAGGAGTTATAAAAAATAAAAGCGAGCAACCAAATGTTAATAGAAATCTCTTTTCCTCCTATATTTTGCTTTGAAAATTCAAAATCATAGGAATAAAAACAAAAATAATATGAGAAATTTCTACACTGTTCTTGTCCAAATAAAGCCATGCTAACGTTTTCATGTGTGTTTATTGTGTGTGCATGTGCTTGTGCCTGTATATTTCTGTAGCAGGCGGTCTGGGAATTGCTCATAGAAACCATAACACTTTATCCCTGTATATTGCTAGGTTATTTTCTGTTATAACAGCAATATCATTCTAGAAATGTATATTAATTCAATGTTCTCAATGTAAGTATGCTATTTATATGATGCAGTCCACTTTAGAATTTTCCAATTATGCCAATAACATCTTCTATTGCTGCTTAAAACCTTCATGTTTTCTTCGTCAGACTCCAACCTATCACACATTGTAACCAGTTGCTCCATTTCTTTACTCTGTTAATCTGGAGTAGTTTCCCAATGTTTTGTCTTTTATGATTTCAATAGTTTAGAAGGATCATTCTAGCAGTTTTCTAAAATATTAAACAATATGAATACCAATATGGTTAGATTCACTTTAAACATGCTAGATTCACTTACAGCATGCTCAACAAGAATCCTCTATGGGTCAGACTCTGCTCTTGGTGTGTCTCAGCAGGTTGACTGATGCCAGGCTCTTCCATGACACTTACCCTCCAGCCAAAGGACACTCTAATCACAGGAGGACAGAACACACTTCTGACCTCGGGCAACACAGCTCTCTCCTTTTTTTCCTTCTTTCTTTTTAATTATAAAGTTTCCATTTCATTACTGATCAACTAAAATATCATAACTTCCCACAATTTTTCCACTATAGACTCCACCAAGACTTCATTACACGTAGTTTTGAATGCCCTACTGTACATGTATGTGCTTTATTTTAAACTATGGTGAATATGTCCCTCTATATTTCATCTGTCCAGCTCTAACTCCCAATATCTTAGAAAGGGGCTGTATTTGGAGATAGGGACTTCAAAACTGTGACTGGATTAAACCGAATTCCTGAGTGGGCTCTAATCCACTGATGTAAGGATGACATAGAACCTCAGCATTCACAGAGGGAAGATATCTGGATATGGAAGGGCAAGAAAGTCATCTGCAATCAAGAGAGAGGCCTCCGAAGTAAGCCAGGGCAGCACTTCAGTGCCCAGCATTCAGCCTCCAGAACTGCACAAAATACCTTCCTTATGTTTAAGCTACCAATGTGTGGTATTCTTTGTTACAGCAGCCCTGGCAAGCAAATCCACACACCCAGGGTCTTGTCAAAAGCAGAGGCAGGCGGATTTCTGAGTTCGAGACCAGCCTGGTCTACAGAGTGAGTTCCAGGACATCTAGGGCTACACAGAGAAACCCTGTCTCAAAAAACCAAAAAAAAAAAAAAAAAAAGTGATTACTTTCCCACTTCCTTTAAAATGGATGCTGTCTTATCACAGGCTTTCTGCCCAATCATCCTCTTTCCCAGAGTAATAATCATGGACCTAAGATTCTCCACTTTTGGATTTTCTTTCTCACAGAACTCAGCAGAATCCTCAGTACTTAGTAAAGAACAATCTACCCAGTCATCAATTGTATTATTTCAAAGAACTCACCCAAATAAATTACTATTCTTAATTTATCACCTTATTTTAAGTCTTCAGAACAAAATATGTCCCCTCCCCCTTTGCTTTAAAGAAATTTAAACACTTTAGGATTTTTTTTCAGAACTTAAGAATGAAGGAAAATTGCAACTTACTAAATACATGCACTTAAAAAAATAATTAATTTTCTGAAAAATATGCGTAGTGAACTTAAAATATAAATCAAATGGCAAAACTAAATAATATGAATATTGTGTTACTTCAAGGCACTGTAGCACTCACTGTTAATTTTTCCTAAATGCCCAGAAAACTCAAAGTATTCTGTCCACATTCACACTCCTTTTTGGTTTCAGACCAGAATACACTTTCCAATGGTAAACACTTCTTTGTGTCTTCAGGCTCCTTAATCTCAGTGTCAGTACACCCCATCAAGATGAGAAACTGCAGAAGGCTCCTATTCTGGGCTGTTCTGCACATGATTTCTTGTTGCTAACAACACACAGGAGCACTGCAAAGCTGTTGGCAATGTTCCTGGGAGTCTGTTAACTAAATATGGATATCTTTTTCCTACGAGTAAAATACTGTCAATAATACATGGATGGTTTTAATTAGAGCCTTACTGTTAAGTCACTAATGAGTGAATTTAATTTAGTTCATAAATTGGCTCTAACCATCATAGACATTCAACTAAATATATTATTATTCTCAGGAATGGTCTATGTTGATAAAAATAACTGCTAATTGAAACTTCCAGCAAGTGGTTTCATCCACACTTTCCACAATAACAAGGGTTACTGTTCAGTTACCTTTTTATACAGTTTATTTAAAATGAAAAGTATTACACAGTCTTCTTGTCAAATTGAAATAATAAGAACTCAATAGTTCAAAAGATTTCAGTAACATAGAAATTTTCGTAGAGTATCCAGTATTAACTGTATCATCAATCTCCAAAACATACATGAGGGTTTTCTAATATTTTTTGATTCAAGATCTCACTCTTGGCAAGTAACCTAACTACAAATCTCCCCCTCTCCCTTTTTTCCTCCAAATCCAAGGTCCCAGTGTCACCCCAACTCTTTCTCAGAATACCTACTGGGATCTTCCCCTGTTCTCTGCCCCTCTCCAGTGGAGCACCCAGATCTTCGTCTCTAACCTTGCTCTTAGATCATCATACTGCCCCAACCCTATGTGCCAGCAGACATGGTGGCCAAGCTTCTAGAGAAGCAAGACAGTCAGCTGGGCAGACAGGCAAGATCCAGATCTTCACTCTCCCTTCTGTCCTCCATATCCAATACCATGTCTCATCTCCAGCTCTGTAACAGACTACTTGTTGTGATCTCTTCTTACTCTCTGCCTACATTCCTAATGGACTAAACAGATCCTGGTAGAACATGCTTCCTTCCCTCTTGTGGACCTTTACGCTAACCAAGTTACCCACAATCCATCCCCACTTCTTTCAGCCGCCAATACCTAGAAACACATTTTATCTAAAACCCTCTTTGGCTATAACTAACAGGATCACAGAAGAATTTCTTACCAGGCAACACACAACATACCACAACCTCCTAAAAGCCAGAGAGGGCAGCAAAAACCCTGGGACAAAACATCTGCCCAACAAAGCACTTAGAATTCCAGTGTTTCCAGACACAAATGCCTAGATTCCAGCATAAAAATACAATCAATAAGTGTCAGGACAGTATGTCTACAATAAAGCATTCCAACCTTACTACAGTAAGTCTTGAGAATTGCAACATAGATGAAAAACAAGTAAAGGACCTTAAAATAACCTGTATGAATATCATAAAGTAAATCCCTTAAAGAAATCTATGAAAACACAAACAAATAGTATAGGAAAAAGAATAAAAAGAGTTTAAGACCTGAAAGTAAATATAATCAATAAAGAAACCCAAACTGACAGACTTCTGAATTCAAAGAGGAACCTCAGAAGCAAGATTCACCCATAGAATACAAGATGTAAGACAGACTCTCAAACATTGAAGACACAATAGGAAATGTGGGTAGATAAATCAAAGAAAGTGTTAAATCTAAGTCAAAATTTCCTGATGCAAAACATCTAGTAAATCTGGAACATTATGAAGAAATCAACTCTAAGAATAAATGGATTAAAGAAGAAGAAGAAACCAAGATCAAAGGCATAGTAAATATTTTTAATAAGTTATAAAAAACATCCCTAGACTAAGGAAAGAAATGCCTATCAAGGTACAAAAATCATACAGAATGCCTAATAGACCGGACCTGAAAAGAAAGTTCTCCCTGGCATATAATAATCAATACTAAATGTACATAACAAAGAACATTAAAAGAGGCAGGAGGGGAAGATCAAATAACATATAAAGGCAGACTATTTTTATTAAAACTTGACTTTTCAATGAAGACTCTGAAGCCCAGAAGGGCCTGAACAGATGTTTGACAGATCACAAATGCCAGCCCAGACTAAGATACCCAGCAAAACTTTAAATTAAAACTTTCTATAATGAAACCAAATTTAAGCAATATATATCTAAAATTCTAGCCCTACAGAAAGAAAATTCCAACTTAAAGAGGTTAACTATAACCATGAAAACAAGGGGAATAAATAATCTCAGACACCAAGAACAAAAGAGGGGAACACACACATACACACACCACCACCACCACCACCACCGACAACAACAAAATAACAAAAATCAACAAATAATGCTCGCTGAGATATCAGTTGTCTCAGTTTATCAATAAAAAGACACAGATTAACAAGACACAGATTAACAGATTAGATTACAACACAGGATTTTTCCTGCTGCATCCAAGAAACACTTTTTTTTTTTTTTTTTGGTTTTTAAAGACAGGGTTTCTCTGTATAGCCCTGGCTGTCCTGGAACTCACTCTGTAGACCAGGCTGGCCTCGAACTCAGAAATCCGCCTGCCTCTGCCTCCCAAGTGCTGGGATTAAAGGCGTGCGCCACCACTGCCCAGCCAAGAAACACATTTTAACCTCAGGGATATACAACACTTCAGGGAATCAAGAAGAAAAAAGATAATCCAAACAAAAGAACCTAAAGAGCAAGCTGGTGCAGCTATTTTAATATCTGAAAATATACACCAATCCAAAACGTGTCAGAAGAGATAGGGAGTGTTGCTACATACTCATCTAAGGGAAAATCTACTAAGAGGACACTGAAATTCTTAACATCTATTCCCCAAACCCAAGGGCATCCAAGTTCATAAAGGAAACACTACTACTGAACAAATCACATAGTGAGCCTTACACACTGATGGTCAAAGACTTCAATACCCCACTCTCACCAATGGATAGGTCATCCAGATAAAAACTAAGCAGAGAAATGCTGGAGCTAACTGATATTATTAACTGAATCAACTTGAAAGAGATTTCCAGAACATTTCACTCAAACACAAAAGAATGTATTTTCTTTTCATTACCTCACAAAATTTCTCCAGAATTGACTGCATACCCAGCACAAAGTAATTTTCAACAGATATAAGAAAATTGAAATAACACCTGAAACTAAAAAGAAAATGTAAATAACTTGATCCTACCTGAGCACCTCAGACTGATGTATCTCAACATTAGAAATGGCAGAAAGCTTACAAGCTCATAGAAACTGAACAACTCATTACTGAATTTAAAAATGGTGTCAAGATATAAACTAAAAAAGAAAATGTAGACTTTCCAGACAGTAACAAAAATGAATACACAATATACCTATACTTATGGGACACCATGAAGACAATTCTAGGAAGAAAATTCACAGACCTAAGTGCCTAGATATAAAAAGTTGAACAAGTTTTCATATTAGTAACTTAACAACACACATGAAAGTTGTAGAACAAAAAGAAAATCATACACAAAGTGACTAGGAAGCAAGAAATAACCAAACTGAGATTCATAAAAAATAAAATAAAATAAATAGAATCAATGAAACAAAGAGTCTTTTTTTTTCAGAGAGCATGCATGGGACAAACTTAGGTCTCTGCACATAAGTGACAGATGTGCAGCTGGGTCTTCATGTGAGACTCCTAACAGCAGAAGTGGGAGCTGTTTCTAACTCTGACATCTGCCATTAGATCCCTTTCTTCTAACTGGGCTGCCTTGTCTAGCCTCATTAGAGAAGATGTGCCGAATCTTATTGCAACTTGATATGTCAAGGTTTATTGATATCCATGGGAGGACTCCCCTTTTCTGAGGAGCAAAAGATGAAGGTGCAGGGAAGAAGGAAGAGAAAAGAGAGAAGAAGGTTGGACTGAGAGTAGAGGAGAGAGGGGAAGATATGATCAGGACGTAAAGTAAATAAATAACTTAGTAATAACAGTTTTAAAAGAGTTGGGGTGTTTTTTTTTTTATAGAAAACCAATAAAATTGATAAACATTTATCCAGGATTGGGTTACATCTAATTGAGTTGTTGACCAATCCCATGAGAATCCCCAAGCAACACAGGCTGTGGCCAAGACAATAGGCTGCTTTCCACAGACTGATTTGAGCTGCCATTCCTGAAGACAGCACCTGCAAATTCATTTAACTTGGTGAAGTCTCTAAGGTGGTGCCTATACACAGTCTTCACTCCGTATGATAGCATCTTTGATACAGGAAGATACTCTGCACGTTACCAGAAGACAAACATAAACACAAGTCCAGCCACAAACCATTTGATCACAATGGTGTTTTGCCTGCAAGTCACGCTAGTCCAAGAGAGGCACAAAGTTTGTGGGAGTAATCAATCAATATCTAAATTTATTTAAGACTCTACTGGACACTACTTAGGTGATCAAAAACCTGAGAGTAGATAGATCATGGACTTTGAATAAAGCCAAATACTACTGTTTGTTTTAGGTAACAATAAAACAATTCCTGATAACGTTCTGCAATACTCATAGTCCAGTATCTTGCTCAGACATCATCACACAAGCTTCCTTCTGCAGCAGATGGGGAAAAAAGAGATCCACAGCCAGACAATATGCAGAGAGTAAGACGTTGGAACAGTCATCCCTAAATGTGATGTCATGCCTTCGCTGTACCCTGGGGAAGAGGAGAAGGAAAGACTGTAAGAGCCAGAAGAGTTGGAGAACATCAAGAGAACACAGCCTTCTAAGAACAATGGGACCAATGTACCTTTGACCTCACAGAGACTGAGGCATCATGCACTGGGCCTGCATAGGTCTGCAGCATACCTAGAAGGGTCCTAGAGCTGAAAGGGGAAGTGGGCCTTCCTCCCTAACCCAGAAGAAATCTTCAATTAGTAACTGCTTGCAAATAAAAATTTAGTTTCCTCCCAGGGATACCCACTGGGCAAACAAACTACTGATAAGGGTAGGCCGCATGCCCACCAGTAGATGGCCAACAGAAAAGAAACTCAACTCAAGCAGCTTTGGAGGATTCTTGTCTCATAATGAAGTATCAAGGCTTTTCCTTTAAAAAAAAATAATGTATCATATTTATTATTGTTGTATTGTATTTATGTCTTTTTCTCTCATTTGCCCTACAGGTCCTTTGTATATATATTATAGCTTCCACCTTAGTGTTTTTATAGGGTTCCACAGTGTGTGAACAAGTACATCTCTGTGTCTATATCTGTTTCTTGTGCTTTTCTTTAGCTCTACTCTTCCTGTTTTTCTTATTCTGTTGTGCTTGATTTGCTTTGCTTTGCTTTGATGTGATTTTTTTCCCTGAGAATATTTTTGGTTTTCTAATAAGAGAGAGAAATGGGTTGGATCTGGATAAGAGAGGATCTGTGAAGGAGAGTTGGGAGTGAGTAGAGGAAGGGCAAATTCTAATCAGCAAATATTATATGGTAAAAAAAATCCATATTTGATAAAGTGGAAAAAGAAAAACTTCTTAGAATCATATACAATGTTGAAATAAAGCTAATGAATTTTAGTTAATTTGATTAAAATTGAAACAATTAACAGTTCTGTAGTTGATAAGGATTAGTAAATCAAGATTACTTGTATAATTATCTTAAAGTGATTTTGTAGTTTGACTTAGTGGATGTCCTATGGTAGAAGCTGCTATTATTATTTTGCTAAATGGTCATGTTGTCACACTGTCTTCTCAAAATTACATTTATACCTATGTACATCAGCTGCTCTCAACAAAAATGGATGCTTTATACCTATAACTTAAATATGTCCCTCCTCCAAATAGCCTCTAGTTTCAAGCCAATTAACCTCTAATTTCAACTCTCTCTCTATTACTTGGAATAAATTATAAAATTGCAAAATTTATACTAAGTGCACATAACCTGAACTTCCCTGTCTTAAAATACAAGAACAAAGGTGGAGACTTATGCAACTCAATTTCAAAGCTCAATAGCAACTTACAATTGTCAATACAGCTTAATATTGATGTGAAAATAGGTAATTATATCAAGTAAGCAGAGAATAATCCACAAATTGTCCTGCACACTGCCAATAGATTCTTTTAAAAATATTCTAAGATAATAGAATAAAGAGTCCTTTTTAGGAAAAAGGTTCTTCAGATACTGGTTAAGTAGTCAAAATACTAAACATTTATTTTTTTTATTATATTATATATCTTTATACTATATATTATATTTTTACAAATACATTATATATAAATATATGTATATTAAGATGAGTCATAGACCAAATTATAAAGGCTGGAATCATCAGCCTTTAAAAACCTTCCAGGCTCATGACTTTAGGTTTATGTGTCAGGTTGTATCCCTACAATGAAGATGCTGAAGTCCTCGCCTCTAGAAACTGTGAATATTACTGTGCTTGACCACCTGATCTGTTCAGAATTAATCAAGCAAAATGAGGTCATCTTGTAATGCTGTGAGCTCAAGTCCAGTATGACTAGGTCTTTATGACAAGATAGACATACAGAGGGGAAAATGAAGATGAAATCGGGAATGTTAGTAGAATGTGGTCCGGCCACCATTAGAAGCCAGGAGAGTGACAGGAAACAGGATGCCTTTCAGAATCGCCGGATCATAGCCCTGATAGGAAGCTTTAAAACTTAGTTTTCAGAACTGTGAGGGAATAAAGTTAGTTATATATAAATACATGTGTGTGTGTGTGTATGTATGTATGTATGTATTCCAGAACTAGAGAGCTCCTCAGAGTTGAGCAGATACACTATAAAATTAAATTGACAAAACTGATCATGTGGTAAGATGGTCACCATCATGACTCATCAGTGCATGAAATTGAAACCACAGTGAGGTGGTTTATACCCGCTGGAGTTGGTGGTATCAGATGCCGGTGATGGTGGAAGCTGCCTGCCACTCTCATGCCTCTACTGACGCAGAAAGGTAGCAAAGGAGACAGCAGGCATTCTTGCCCATGGCATACGTTTCAAGACTTCTGTGGAAGGCCTGAAGCCATGTAGAAAACTGAATCCTATACATTTGATGTTTGTTTGTTTGTTTCCTATAAAGTCCAGTAACAAAGTATAATTTTACAAATTAGGGACAATAAAATTATAAAATAGAACATTAATAATAAGATACTGTGATTTTAGGCTCTCTCTCAAAACATCACATTGTTCTGAGAGCTTTGGAACATTGGTGTGTGATTAATATCTTTTATTGAAAAATTTTAACATTTTACTTTTCAAAAAGCACTTTACAGGTTGTCTATGATACATCTAAAGTTTTGCTCTCACATCTCCTGAGTTCTGAGGTCATTACAAAGAAAAACATGAAGACTTTCTTAAACGTAAGCACTGCAATACATAAGTGACTCATGGGTGGCTAGTGTGCGCAGCACGGAACGCTGGACAAAGGGATGACTCACATTCCAGGCAGGACAGAGCAGAATGACCTGAGATCCCATCACACTGCTCGGAGTACTGTGCGATGTAAACCTTATAAACTGTTTATTTCTGTAATTTTCCATTTAATAGTTTCGGTATGGAGAGTAAATGTCATGGAAGGTAGAGGGCTCAGATAATATTTTGGAAAACATAGTAGATTATAAAACTAAACACATGCTTTTAGATGAAGTAATTTTGTCTCAAGAGAAATGAAAATATACATTAACAAAAAGTAGCTTAATGGCCAAAGAAGGTTTAGTACAATTTTTAGAACCTGTACAAACTTTACCATACAGACCGAGTCCCATAAGCCATGAATAATTGACTTCTACAAAATATTCAAGGACAACAGCTCAAGACTAAGATGTCAACACAGTCAATTCTTCTGAGGACATCTGTCTTAAAACTGAAGATGTCTGTTCTCTCCCCCTCTGTTTCCTCCCAACACTGTGTGTGTGAGTGTGTGTGTGTGTGTATGTGTGTGTGTGCACGCATGCATGCACATGCATGTGTGCATGCGTGTGCATTCATGCATGGACAAGTATCTTCTGTTTAAAACAAAATCAATATCAGATTAGGGCCCATATGAAATATTTTATTTTCACTTACATTTTTAAAATTTTTATCTCTAAATACACTTACATTTTAAGGTGTTAGGTGATGGGACTCCAATTATTAAATCCATACCATAATCCAAGTGACCACTAGGCTCAGATTGGCAAATGAATTGTGGAATAGTTATTATAATCATTAAATTCTGTCTATCAGTTTGACTGGGTTATGATGCCCAGGCATTTGCTGAAGCATTAAGTTAGATATTACTATGGAACTCTTTTAATGTAAGTGAATTTACAATCAATTGAGTTTTAGTAAAGTAGGCTATCTTCTACAATGTGGGGCTTTCATTCATTCAGTGGGGAACTTACAAGAAAAATCTAAGGACTCCCAGGCAAGGCATCAGTTCCTTGAATGCAATTACAAAGCAATAATTCCTGAGTTCCCAGTTCTGCCTTACAGCAGCCTAAAGATTAACCTGAAATTCCCATGTGTGGCAAGGCCCTATGAATGTCAACATTCCCAGTCCCTCAATCACAAGTCCCTTCAAAAGTAGCTTGTAAACTCAACCCTATCTACTCTTTTTCTCTGAAAAAAAAAAATCTGAATGATATGGCCATATAATAAGAAGTATACAGTTATCAGAAGGACAGAATATTCCTAAACAAACAGGAAAAATCTGAAAGTTTCTATATTGAGTTGAAAAGAATTACCAGACAGGAAAATGCACATTCTATCCCTCAGTTTCCTTCAGGTTCTAAGTCAGGCAGAATTTGCCTGCAATGATAGAGACAAGAAGGTTGGGGTCACCTGCCATGGAGGAGTGAGGATGAGTATGCACTGGAAGTGAACAAGAGATAAAGAACTTTCTGGAGGATTCTGGGACTGTGCTCTACCTGGGTTGGACTGGTAGTTAAGTGATGGTGTACCTTTGTCCAGACTCAGAGACATGAACAGCACTTGTGTAAGCATTTCATTCTTTGAAAATAGTGTATTCTTTAAGAGATAATGAAAAAGTACATGTGCCTACAACTTTACACTACATAGTTACTTTTAAAAATATGATTATTTCATCAAATAACTGACTGTGTAGCGAAATATCTCCATGATTAATTTAGTATCAGCTCTTCCTTCCAGCTAGGATTCTCATTGCTTGTCCTGACTGAAGTGACCGACCAGCAGAGGTCACCCTTCCTTCATAAGCAGGATGAGACCAGCCCTAAACATGTTTCGGATTAGTGATCAAAATTCACCACCCCCACCCCTAATCAGGCTTAATATAAGTAAAGAGCTAAGTCACAGTTACACATAATTACTTTAACCAATGATTACAGTTAAAATTTAGCATATTCAGGATAGTTATAAGCTAATTCAGTTGAATTATAAATTCCTCACAGACTAAGGCCCTATGTCTCCACAAAGATTTAAGATTGACTGAATATACATACTTGTCAATTTCTTTTGTAAAGAAATAAGGTTTTTTTTTCCTTTGATTTGGTTTGGTTTGGTTTTTTTTTTCTGGAAAATGTCAGTTCTATCTATCCCCAAGAGACATCCAACACCACATCACTAAGTAATCCATGATTGAACATTAGGTGTCTAAATAGATTGAATTCCTGGGTAAAATAAATGACAGTGTTGATTTTAAAGTATTGAAAGTATTGAATATATATACATACATACACACACACACACACACACACACACACACATATATATATATACATATATATATACATATATGGAATAACAGTGATGATAAACAAAGATGAATAAAAACCAGAAATAGGCAAATGAAGGGCAGATGGAGAAAGAGTACACTGTAGAAAAGGCAAGAACATAAGAACATAAGGCCGTAAATTTAACAAGACTTTGAGAGCTAGAGAGATGCTCAGCAGTTGAGAGTTCTTTTAAAGGATATGAATGGGTTCCCAGCCACCATGTCAGGTGCTCAAAACCACCCATGAAGGGTATCTTACACCCTCTTCTGTCCTCTAGAGGCATCTTCATAGACATGAGGCTCACACACACACACACACACACACACACGCACACATACACACACACACCACACCACACACGTGCGCAAACAAAAACAAGTCTTAAATAAAAGTCTTAAATTTATCCTCCAAAATCTTTGGCATAAGCATTGATGTTTCTGAATATCTTAAAACTTCAAAGATTGTTACTAATTAAAATTTCTAAGTTTCTAAAATGTCAAGAACAAGCCAGATCAGTGATCTGTCAAATTGTACTGCCTTTATATCCTATCCGATGATCTCTCAGATTGGAGTTTGTACTTATCCAATTATAGCATTTAATTGCCTGTTGTTGAAGGGCCATAGCGCCTCTGAATGAACTGTATGCCTGAAAAGTCCTCCTAATTCCTCCATGTCTTTCAGTGGAGGACCAAATGCTATGATCGCCCCTGCAATTTTTCACCCATAAATACTGAGATGAACTATCTAATGAGAATCATCTCTTATGTGTGTTTACTTGATTAACAAATCTTTTGTAGCCACTAAAGAAAGGATACGATCTGAAAAAAAATTAACTATGCGACTTCCAGAGTTTGTGCATCCATAATCTTTAAGAATGCATAGAAAACTGTTACAGATTCAATAATTCATTTTTTCCATCACTCTGAGTAGCTTTAACTTACTAAAAGCACGCCATTTTGGCTCTACATAATCAATTTGTCACATGCTGCCTGGGCAATAATATTCAGGTGCTATTACTCTCAGTAAACAAATGAGAAATTTGGCATCGAATTTAAGACATGATTCTGTGATTTCCCTGGAAGAGAAACCATGGATCTATATATAGAAGTAAAGCATTAGATTTAGAGGAATTGTAACCTATAGCTTCAGTGTGTACTTCGCAAAATTAGAACTTGTGTATAGTAGAGATACTTAAATAAGCTTTGTGAATATATTAAAATGTTTTTACCAAGTAGCTTCTCAAATATATTGGGTTTTCATTAGCTACTATTCAGTTATCAATAAGAAAACAAAAAAGGAAAAAACTAAAATTGGAAATTGAAAATATAGATATATATCTTCTCAGGATTAGAAAATATGTGGCATTGTGTAAAGAAAATCAAGAATTTGACATGTATTTTTTATTGCATATTTCAGTGTTACATAGTCATTATTATACTAGGTTAATAGGCTAATCATCTTTTTAAAGTTTATTTTCAGTTGAAATGCAATTATATTACTTTCTTCACTCACATTCTCTCCTTCAGCTCTTTCTAGGTTCCTTTACTCCAACTTCCACATCTCCTCCACTCTCAGGTTGATAGTCTCTTTTTCTTTATTACACATACACACACACACACACACACACACACACACACACACACACAAGCATGTGCGCACACACACAAATAAAAATGAATCTTATAAAAGACTTCAAGTTATCCCCCAAAATCTTGAGCTTAAGCATTTAACTCTCTGACTTAAAACTTTAGATAAATCTTTATTATTTTATTGATATTGATTTTATATATCAAATATTGTCACTAATAAATATTTCTAAAAGAGAAAAATGCTGTTAAGCAATTTTTACCACAACTATTTGATCCTAACCCAATGGAAGCCATTCTTCAGTGATTATATATATATATATATATATATATATATATATATATATATATATATATATATATGGTTATACATGTGTGCATAGAGTGCATAGATAATATTCTTGGGTATGAATGCAGGTAAAATTTCATGGTGATGATTTTCAAATCACTTAGTAGGATAGAAATATATAGGTAAGTGGATTGCAGACTTACTACTCCAACTAAAAGGAAAAATGCATTAGATATCATGACTCCTTTGAACAATTCAACATTTTTATTGAGTCCATACTATGTACCTAATATTTTATCTTAGTATATGCAGGTTTCCTATGAGTGAATGAGTTCATAATATTTTCTCAGAATACAATGCATAGAACAATGTACAATGGAGAAGAGGCAGTTGTTGATAGTGTAATATGGATGACTAAGAGCTACATAAAGTCTGTAAGAGTTCTCGCATGAAGATGTTTAAGTAATTATGTATCATGGGAAGATAGGTAATAAATAAAGCATGAGTAAGAATGGAGTGAATCCTCTTTCTCCACATCCTCGCCAGCATCTGCTGTCACCTGAGTTTTTGATATTAGCCATTCTGACTGGTAGGGATGTTGAACATTTCTTTAGGAGCTTCTCAGCCCTACGAATTTTCTCAGTTGAGAATTCTCTGCTTAGCTCTGTTCCCCATTTTTTGATAGAGTTATTTGGATCTCTGGAGTCTAACTTCTTGAGTTGTTTGTATATATTGGATATTAGCCCTCTATCGGACATAGGATTGGTAAAGATCTTTTCCCAATCTGTTGGTTGCTGTCCTGTCCTATTGAGAGTGTCCTTTGCCTTACAGAAGCTTTGCAATTTCATGAGGTCCCATTTGTCGATTCTTGATCTTAGAGCATAAGCCCCTGGTGTTCTGTTCAGGAACTTTTCCCCTGTACCCAAGTGTTCGAGACTTTTCCCCACTTTCTCTTCTATTAGATTCAGTGTATCTGGTTTTATGTGGAGGTCCTTGATCCACTTGGACTTAAGCTTTGTACAGGGAGATAGGAATGGATCAATTTGCATTCTTCTACATGTAGACCGCCAGTTGAACCAGCACCATTTGTTGAAAATGCTGTCTTTTTTCCGCTGAGTGGTTTTAGCTCCTTTGTCAAAGATCAAGTGACTGTAAGTGTATGGGTTCATTTCTGGGTCCTCATTTCTATTCCATTGATCTACCTGCCTGTCACTGTACCAATACTATGCAGTTGTTATCACTACTGCTCTGTAGTACAGCTTAAGGTCAGGGATGTTGATTTCCCCAGAAATTCTTTTGTTGTTGAGAATAGTTTTTGCTATCCTGGGTTTTTTGTTATTCCAAATGAATTTGAGAATTGCTCTTTCTAAGTCTATGAAGAATTGAGTTGGAATTTTTATGAGGATTGCATTGAATCTGTAGATTGCTTTCAGGATGGCCATTTTTACTATATTAATCCTGCCAATATATGAGCATGGGAGATCTTTCCATTTTCTGATTGCAAGCTGGTAAAACCACTCTGGAAATCAGTTTGGCGAACCTTCAGAAAAATGGACATAATACTACCTGAGGACCCAGCTATACCACTCGTGGGCATATACCCTGAAGGTGCTCGAACATGTAATAAGGACACATGTTCCACTATGTTCATAGCAGCCATATTTATAATAACTAGAAGCTGGAAACAACCTAGATGTCCCTCAACAGAGGAATGGATACAGAAAATGTGGTACATTTACACAATGGAATACTACTCAGCTATTAAAAACAAATGACTTCATGAAATTCACAGACAAATGGATGGAACTTGAAAATATCATCCTGAGCGAGGTAACTCAGTCACAAAAGAACAAACACAGTATGTACTCACTGATAAGTGGATATTAGCCCAAAAGTTTGAAATATCCAAGTTTCAATTCACAGCAACTGATAGAGCATGGAGTCCCAGATGGAGGAGTTGGAGTAGGGACTGAAGGAGCTGAGGGAGTTTGCAGCCCCATGGAGGGAGCAACAGTGTCAACGGGCCTGATCCCCCAGTGCTCCCGGAGACTGGACCACTATCCAAAGAATACACATGGAGGGACCCAGGGTGCTGGCCACATATGTGGCAGAGGAGGGCCTTGTTGGCCATCAGTGGGAGGAGAGGCCCTTGGGCAAGAGAGTGTTAGATGCCCCAGTATAGGGGAATGCCAAGGAGGGAAGACCAGAGTGGGTGGGTGGGTGGGTGGGTGGAGGAATACCCTCATAGAGGCAGTGGGAGGGGAGATGGGATAGGGGGTTTCCAAAGGGGAGACCTGGAAAGGGGAAAACATTTGAAATGTAAATAAAGCATCAAAAAGAGAGAGAGAGAATGTAGTGAATCCTAAGGATGAATAGTTAAAGGAGATAGAAAATATAGATGGGGAGTGGAGACTATAATTCTAAAATAGATTACCAGAGAAAGGTCTAAGGAAAATGTAATATTTGAGCACAACCTGAGGGATGGGAAAGAAGCTATCACAGGTAGAGGGGGCAAGATGTGCAGCTAGGAGTAATAAGGACCCTGGAGAGCATGGGAAGCAATATCCAAACAGTGTGCATCACAGAGAGCCACCAGAGAGACAAAGTTACACTGGAAAGGAAGGGCATAGGGTGTTCCGTGTCTTTATGACAACCTTGTCTTTACTTTTATTAAGAGAAAAATCAAGCAAATGTGATCAGAAAGGAGCAATTGGTAGATTATTGTTGGATTATTGAAAAACATGGTACAGCATTGATGGTGAAGCAGAGGATACATAGGAAGCAATAGGCAAGAGATGGTGGTGGCATGGTACGTTAGCAGCTGAGCAAAGTATGACAAGTATTCAGATTATTGGCTCTCCCATCAAATGTGTAGGATAAAATGTCCAAAATCCTCTTAAATGAAGAAAGGAAGGAAGGAAAGAAGGAAGGAAGGAAGGAAGGAAGGAATGAAGGAAGGAAGGAAGGAAGGAAGGAAGGAAGGAAGGAAGGAAGGAAGGAAGGAAGGTCAGTTTCCCCCATTTCTTTACATGAAAATTAAGTAAGACACTATGGTAAGAGCATGGGGGTTTAACACAATGAAACTTGACAAATTTATAATTCATTCTTCTACTTCTAATTGTCTATGTCACTCTAAATATTAGTCCTTGACCTGCTTCCTGAGTCCTAGAACTAACACGAAATTTAATTCATCATCTACATCCATTGTATGATGCATTAAGGAGATGTTTCTTTGGGGAAATCCTTAGCTCTGGACATTGTCCTAGATTTTCAGCTTTAACTCCACAGAACCAACCTCAAGTAAAAGACAGGACTCCACTTCCCACGGCTGGGCTTTTCTGACTTATTTTTTTTTCCATTGGATATTGTCTTTATTTACATTTCAAATGTTATCCCCTTTCCTGGTCTCCCCTGAAACCCCATATCCCATCTCCCCTCCATCTGTTCCCCCCCCACTCCTGCCCCCCTGCCCTCATATTCCCCTACACTGGGGCATTGAGCCTCCACAAGACAAAGGGCCTCTTCTCCCATTGATGTCTGACAAGGCCATCCTCTGCTACATGGGTCCCTCCATGTATGCTCTTTGGTTGGTGGTTTAGTCCCTGGAAGCTCTGAGAGTACTGGTTGGTTGATATTGTTGTTCTTCCTATAGGGTTGCAAACCCCTTCAGCTCCTTCAGTCCTTTCTCTAACTCCTCCTTTGGGGAACCCACATGCTCAGTCCAATGTTTGGCTGCAAGCATCTGCCTCTGTATATGTCAGGCTCTGGCAGAGCTTCTCAGGAGACAGCTATAACAGGCTCCTGTCAGCATGCTCTTCTTGGCATCCACAATTAGTGTCTGCATTTGGTGACTATATGGGATGCATCCTCAGGTGGGGCAGTCTCTGGATGGCCTTTCCTTCAGTTTCTGCTTCACACTTTGTCTCTGTATTTGGTCCTGTGAGTATTTTGTTCCCCCTTTTAAGAAGGACCAAAGCACCCACACTTTGGTCTTCCTTCTTCTTGAGCTTCATAAGGTTTGTGAATTGTATCTTGGCTATTCTGAGCCTTTAGGCTAATATCCACTTATCAGGGAGAGCATACCATGTGTGTTCTTTTGTGACTGGGTTACCTCACTCAGGCTAATATCCATGCTGTTGTTCTTGGTAGATGCCTGCTGCTTATGTGATGGCAATGAAATAGATAGGAGGGAAGGGGGAAAGAAGGAAGGAAGGAAGGGACCAAGTGAGGTTACAAGGGAGGCAAGGAGAGCAGAGGCAGTGGTAAACACAGAGACAGAAAAGTAGAAACAAGAAGTAGTTAGCTTTTTATTTCATATTGTATGAAGTTGAAAAATAAAGCTATATGCAGTTCTTTGCAGGCATTAATGTATACACACATATGCATTGAGAAAGAGATACTATTTTGCTATTTAAAGATATAGAAAAAATTCAGTTTCTTGATGTTTATCTTTCAAAATCTTATAACTCTTTGGTATTATTTGAACCAAAAGAAAAATTTGAAAATGGAATCAAGAAATGCGAAACTAATTGTCCTGCTTTTAAATTTGTTCTGTAAAGACCATTTGTAGCACCAAGTACACCACAGGCCACGCCACACAGTCTCATACCATAGGTAGGCTCAAAGCTCACATTCCAATCAAAATGATTTTCTTCTGTATCTAGTCCATCATCACTCAACAGCAAGACTTGGTTTCTTAACAATTTATTAAAATAGTTAATTCATTTTGGATCTTCATTCTTACCAATACAAAGCAAAATACATGATTTATGATCTCAAGAATCATTTTTATAATTTTAATTGAAGTATAATGGCATCAGTTTCCCACTTTCCCTTTCCTCGCTCCAATCCCTCCCATACTTCTCTCAAACTGATAGCCACTTTTTCTTGGACTATTATTACACACAGAGAGACACAGACACACATGTATGAGCACACACACACACACACACACACACATACAAACACACATAAATACAACCTGCTGTATTCATTTTTGTTTTTTATGTACATGTGGTTTCAGAGATGGCCACTTTGTGTTGGACAATAAGTAGGGATCCTATCACTGGAACATGCTAATTCTCCTTCAACAATGCTCTTTACATAGGGGATTTCCCCCTTCCACATTAGCATGTCTACTGATAATGTCATTGTCATGGTCTTGTTTATTCAACCATTTCTAAGAGAAAGAGAATTTCAAAGCAGACTTCCTGGTATTCTAGCTCTTACAGTCTTCCCACGCTGTCTTCAAGAATGTTTCCTGAGCCATAGGCACAGGAACTGTGTTGTAATATAAGAGTTCATGATTCACTGAAGACTGATACCCCAGACCCAAATAGTATGCAAAAGCAAAGATCATTTTGTTCTGCAGATGTCCAGTATGAAGGGGTCTACCAATCACCAAGATGAAGACCCCCTAGGTGAGATTGCAGGCTCAATTTAAAGCACGTTAGGGGAATTCCAGGGAAGGGTAGGTGACCTTTATCTTAATTGGTTGGCTGGGTCTCTAGGGTTCTGGGTTTCTCTCAAATCCTGCACAGGTCATTGGAATGGGGCTTTTTGACTCGTTGATGATAGTGCAAGTCCCATTGGATGGTTTTGTTTTGTTTTGTTTTGCCCAGCCCTCAGGAACTTCTCCAAGAAACCTCTGGAGTAACAATCTTGGAGATGGGGCTGCTTGAGGGAACAATTTGTATTCTTCTAGGGTCAAGGTTATAACATGCATGGGGCCATTCATATTCAGTACTTCCACTCCCTCCAGGAAAAAACCGTTTTGGGCTCCCATTTTGGTAAAGATATTTCTTCTCAGTAGGGGAAATGGTCATCCAGATATAATCATAAATGAGTGGGTTATCCATAGTCCACATTTTTTCAGGTAGTCCATAGATAGGACTTAGTGGGCATTGCCCCTTGTACCCATGATTTTTTTTTTATTTGACAATGTCCCCAGTGGTTATTTCAAAACAGAATGCTGTGCCCCTGTGCCCACAGAAAGTTTATGGGCTTCCCTTCTACTTTTAGGGTTACCCAGGGCTGATGGAGGAGAGTTGAGCCCTGATGCTCTCAGCATCTCATTTTTCTAATTTCAGAATCTATGGGATTTTTCTTAGGGCACTCATGCTTCCAATGGCCTTTTTCCTAGCAATAGGCACATCGGATCCTCTGTAATGGACGATGGGTTGTGTCTCAGCAAACTGGACACAGTTTGTGGCAATGAGTACCACTTTTGCCAGTTCTCTGGTCTGTAAATCCTCAGGAGGTCTCCTGGTTGTTGAACCCATCTCAGCTATATCTACTAACTCGGTCAATTACTTACCAGCAAAGCAGTCCAGGAGCTGAAGCTTCTGATGGCTGTCAGGAGCAGCTTCATTAACAAAAAATATATCAGAGGTCCTATAGATTTCAAAAAGTCTTTTTACATATTTTGGGGGCTCTCCTTCTTTCCTTGAATCACCTGGCTTACCTTAGATATATTTGTGGGTGGTCTGATAGCCTCTTGGAGACCTCCCATCAGAATCTGGTAGTAGACCCAGAGCCTCTCCCTACTTCCAGCTGTATTCAAATCCTAGTTGGGTCGAGTCAAAGGAAAGGCTGCATTGATATTAGCCTGGACTTGAATGGGCAGCCCATTCTGTGTCAAAATCAATCCTCTTCCTCTGTCATGAAAAGAACCTGGAGCAGTTGCTGACAGTCCCAGGTGGGTTAGTGAGTCAATATGATTGAATCTAGAAGACCTGTGAGAGCTGATGGTCTTTCTGAAAATGGACACTTCTGCAACTTTCAGTTGTTAAGGTTATTACTGATAAATGGCACATATGTCATGAACTGTCTCCCCTAAGCATCTTAGGGTACTGTACCCAAAGGGGTAAGGCTGTAGTAGAGTTGGCCCTCTGGGCAGTACAGGTCTGAGTGTGAGGTGAACTCCAAGTGGAGTCAAGAGAGTCAGGGAAGTAAGGTGTGTCAAGGGATGCTCCTTTTTCTGCCTGCACCAGCTGGGCAGGGGCAGCAGCAGCAGGAACAGGAACATAAGGAGGACAGAGATCCTCCTCAGGAGCAAAAGGGGGAGCAAGGTAGGGGGCCAAGGTGAACACTCGAGGGCAGGAAGCAGTGTGTCTGGTGACAAAAAAGGTCTCATCCAAACAGCAGGCTTCTTGACCAGGTATTTCCACGTTATGATATATATCACTTGGTTCAGGTAGCCTCTGGCCTCATAGACTACAGTCTTCACTTTGTAAATGGTGGGGAGCTGAAACTTCCCTTCCTCAGGCCATCCTACTTTATAGGTGGTCCATTTGTTCCTGCAAAAAATGGTTAGTTTGCCAGGGTGAACAACAAGACTCAAGTCTTCTTCAACTCCACAAAAGTCCATGAAAGGATTCAGGACCAAGCCCAGTGGGGCTCTGTGCTTGTCCCATCCTATGAATCAATGAAAAATAAATGTACAAGAGGACAAAAAGCACAAACAGAATACACACAGACAGATATAGAAGGGCATTTTTGGGAAAATGAAAGCAAAATGAAAAGACTGTCTCAGAGGGTCTTCCTTTCTGCACATGGGAGGACCAAAGACTCACAGCCAGTTCAGAAATCAAATGAGAACTAGCAAGTTCTCCTGCTTCAGGAAGGGGTTCGGGAGTGTCCTCCATAGCCCCTTTCTGGGTAATAAAATACAAGTCCAATTTGTCCCTCTTGGCCTCCAGATTAAACCTGAAACTGAAACACAGTGATGGACAAGACAAGAGACAACTGGTTGCCCAGACTTACCTCAGCTATGTGCATCAGGAAATCACCAATGAATCCCAGATGAGCCCCCAAATGTAAATATCCATGATTTGCTGAATAATGACATCCCAGTCCCAAATAGTATGCAAAAGCAAAGATTATTTTATTCTGCAGAAGTCCAACATGCAGGGGCTTACCATTTACCAAAATGGAGAACCCCCCCCCCCCCCCGTGAGCTTGCAGATTCAATTTAAAGCAGATTATGGGAATTCCAGGAAGAGGTAGATAGATTTATCTTGATTGGTTGGCTTGGTCTTTAGGGATATGAGTGCGATAGGGATTGACTAGGGCTCTGGGGACATTCCAGAACCTTTGCTAGGGGTAGAGTTGGGAACAGGAAACTGTCGCTGACTCATGCCAGGTGGCAGGGCAGCTTCTGATTGGCTGTCCACAGGCTGTGTATTTTCCAGTAACTAACTTTCCCATACTTGACCAGTTCTGGAGCACAGAAACATAGGCCTATTTTCCTAAACTGCGAATTTGAAGCTTGTCATTGAGTCAGCCTGGCTCAGTCCTCTCTGTAAATGTTTCTACTGGTACTTGGCTACTAGGACCTGTTCCTATCCACTTTGTGTCCATTTGTGGTTTCTGAAATAATTTCCATTTGCCGTAAAGAGAAGTTTCATAGATGAATAGGTATATACATTCTAAATCTTATCCTTATAACTAACTATATTAAAGCATCATTTAAAATATAAAATAATAAAGTTTGGCCTGTGTTGGATGATTTAATGATATCAGGTCTTAATCAACAACTTACAGAAGTACTTTTCCTTCTTCTCCAGAATTCCAAAAATGTTTCCTGCTCTCTAAGAACAAAAGAGTTTATTATTCCACCCTGTATTAGGACTTTGGAAACCAAAGAGATATATTAGGCTTCATTAAAATACATTCAGTAATGACTGTCAAAATTTAGGTCACAGTCTTTTTGCTATGATGACTCTTCCTGACTCATATAATTTGCTGGGTGATTCTCATCAGTGATTGTGAAATATCTCTTCTATTATTTAAATTATTTAAATAATGATTAAGAAAATGACTAGACATAGTGTTTGAGAATGTGCATAAGTGGTTTTATAAACTGAGAAACTTAAAAACATGTCTATGATTAGATAGAGATAAACACACGTAGGTATAAGAATACAGATACATATTTGTCCTGTAACCAGTACGTTCTACAGTTAGAAATGCATCCAGTAAAGTATATAAATACAATTATTTTAATTAACTTATTTATTTACTTTACGTATATGAGAGTTTTGGCTGCATGTAAGTCCGTGCATCACATGTGTGTCTGGTATCCAAGGAGGCCAAAAAAGGGTTACAAGATATCCTGGAACTGAAATTACAGCTGGGGTGAGCTACCATGTGGGTTCTCAGAAAATCAACTAGTCCTCTTAACCCCTAAGCCATGTCTCATTCACTCATAAACACAATGATTTTAAAACAATAAAAAGAAATGTTTCTATTTATTAAGTATATATTATGTTCTTGGTTTCAAATCAAGTAAAAGTACTTATATTTGTCTTGGCTGTTAAATTTTCATAGCATGCCAATTCTAATCCAATGATTCAGACTTGATGTGAAACTATTTTGTCCTAATCTAGTTTCCTATGAAAGCAAAGGCACTCAAATCAGCATGGCAGTTCAAAATATCTCACATCCAAGGTCAGGAAAAGGAAAGTATGTATTCTGCATCTGCAAGATACACTTAAACTACAAAGCCTCACCTTTCACCTATAACTCAAGCAAACAAACTACTTCCTGTGGTGTGATGGTAAAGAGTGAAAAAAATAACTGTAAAATATAAACATACCTAGGAAGAAGAGATGAGACTAATTTGACATCTCTTTCCTTCCTCTAAATCCCCTGTTTTCTCAAGTCCCATCTCCTTTTATTTCCTTGAGGTCAAAGGTTAACTAACCAGTGAAGCTAAAAGCAGCTTTAGTGAGTGTCTAGTGATGTCATTTAACAAATGAGGATAATCAGACACAATGTACTTAAAGCTATAAACTCAGCAAAGGAGTGGCAAACATACACTTGTACAAAATCCAACCTCGGCTCCTTGTAGTTTCTATGGTACATGTCTAACATATGAATCCTAGATTAAATGAATGTGTTACCTATTCTCCAAAAGCTTTTGAATTCTAAGCTTATCTTTAACTTCATCAACACCCACATGTCCAGGTGATGATGTATAGGTCCATGTGCATGTACATAATGGCAGCTTGAAAAGGAGCCCATATCCCCTGTTTAGAGACTGTGGCTCTATGTGCAGTCTTAGTTATGACTATAAAGACTTGCTGATCCAAGCGTGGTGTAGGGTTGGATGCTACCACCAAAGACACCTGGCACTTTGGTGGTAGAGGCAGGAAGGTCAAGAGTTCAAGATTATCCTCAACTACATCAGGACGTTGAACCAGCCTGAGACCCTGTCTCAATTAAAAGAAAGAGAGGAGAGAGAGAGAGAGAGAGAGAGAGAGAGAGAGAGAGAGAGAGAGAGAGAGAGAGAGAGATCTTGATCCTCTCTTGTCAGCTGTGGTTCAAGAAGAGATAGACATCTGAACAGAAGCATGAAAGATTCATAGTTTTCAAGCATGAAAGAAGTTAAACACATGTGCTTGCAGACAGGAACCTACTCTGGCTGTCCTTAGAGAGGCTCTACCCAACAGCTGACTGAGACAGATGGAGATACTCATAGCCAAGCACTGGACAGAGATCAGGGACTCCAATGGAAGAGTTAGGGGAAGGACTGAAGGAACTGAAGGGGATGGCAACTCCACAGGAAGATCAAGAGTGTCAACTAACCTGGACTGACAGGGGAGGGGCAGCATTTGGGATGTAGATAAATAAAACATTTTTAAAGAATTTTTTAAAAAGAAGCTAAATATAGTACCAGTTTGCTCTATCTATGGCAATATATACTCACTGTTGTAAGAGCATCATTGTAAGACCTGCACTCAGTAAAGGAAACGGAGGAATATAGGAAATTTATTTTTTCTGTCTTTATCTTACTTGCTTTCATTTTCAGTTAGATTAAAAAGAAAATATAAAGGGAGCTATGCCACCATCTATCCCTGCTTAGTCTCTGAAGTTCAGAGCTTACATACAGGTGCTCTGCACACATTTATCAGTTGATTTTTGGTATTAGGACAGCGGTTAATTTCTCTACTTCCCAGATATGCTCTCTCCGTTTCTTTATCCTTGTCTTAAACACTGGCTAAGTGAACATTTCCTTAGTGCCTGCAAGTTCCCAGGCTCTGTGCTCAAGAGGATGAAGAGACAGCCCTGCCACTGAAGAACTCAAAATGTGGAGTAGGGCAAAAGCATGTCATGAAAGAACTCTTTTTGGTGGTATGGAAACATTACATTGGAAGTGTTTGCCTTTAAAGTGGCATTGGCTTTTCTCCCAAACTACCCACATCTCACATTGCCACAAAAGGACTCAGAAGCTTTTGAAAAATACCAACTGTCAGTAATGATGAACGCAAAGTTGGCTAGACATAATGTATGAGAACGGATATAGGTGGTTTTGTAAGTACCATGAGGTTATGTGGGACACGCATGTTGAACAGAGGCAGAGACACTTCACCCAAAACTTCCCCTTGCAGCTTGCGGATGTACATGAGCCAGTGTGGAAGTCTCTGCTTCCGGAATAAGAGGGCTGACTAACCAGCAAAGCTACATGTTGCTCATTTCAGCACTAGTTTATTTTTCTTGAGGCAATATATAAAACTTTTGCAAAATACAGCAAAGGAACTTGGGTCAACCACATTAATGAGGTCATTTCTGTAGGCTGTTTCAGGGGTTCTGTCTGTTAACTTTTTAAAGAAACAAAGTCAAAAGATGCCGTCTTACATGAATGGAATCTCTCAGCATGTGAAATGAAAATCATTCAACTGATAGAAAATGATTCAGCAGCTTTTGTTTAAGTGAACTTTCAAAATGATTCTTGATGGAATTATATGCCATATACCAACTGCTTGCATGATAATGTTTCAGATATTTAGATGAATAGATAGAGAAAATATGCTTTAAAACCTTAGAGAAGTTTCAAGCTGTTAGCAAAGCAATAGGCTTTTTTTTTTTTTTTAAAGTGGCAAAAAAGCAGCCTGTGATATATCGCCCAGTGACCAGAGCTGATAACCAGCTCTGTGTATAGTTGGGTAGCAGTGCCCATGAGTTTGGAGCAATGCAGAAAGAAACTGCTCTTGATTGACATGAGAAAAAGAGAATCAAGAGATGAAGGGTATGTGAGTAAGAAAAGACAGAGGAGTAGCGGGGCAGTGGAGAGAAAGCTTTAGGGATTTTAAGAAACAGATCAGACTCACTTTAATGTAGAAAGATGCTCTAGAGAAAGAAGAGAGGGCTTCAGGTTATAGTTCAGGTTGAATCAAAACACAACATGGACACAAAACTTAGGGCTCATGCCTTCTCCAAAAGACCAAAGTGGGCCACTGGCTAGGTGCTATCAGCAAAATGATATACAAGCTTCAAGGTCTGGGGACAACCAGGAGTCAGAATTAGGACATGATGCTTGGTAAAGATAAATGAGCTCCACTAAGCTAAGAACAGCACTTCTTCAAATAAATACTTTTGTTAAATGGATTTCTCAGTACTTGTTTAATATGATTTGAAGACTTTCTGTATAAATCATACTTCACTTTAAACTCAACAAAAGTTATTATGATCACAGACTATGTTCATTCTTTCAGAACCTTCTTGTTTCCAAGTGAAAATTTTCCTCCCCACTTTTCAGAATCTGTGTTTTGCTTCCTTTGATTTCTTGAAGTCATATATAGAAAAGGAATGCCCCATAAACAATAATTCCCCATAAACAATGCTGTTTCCAATGATATTGTTGTTTAATTATGTGTGTCTGTGTGTAGTTTGTTTGTTTGTTTGTTTGTTTGTTTGTTTGTTTGTTTGTTTGTTTCATATGTGTGATGCTTGCATGGGCAGATCAGAGGCCATGTTTCCCATGGATCAAGCTCCAAGTCATCTGGCTTTTCAGCCGGCACCTTTCCCACTGCACCAGCTGGTAGGATTTCATTATACTCACTATTTGAGAACGGCTCCCAACCGATGTGCTGCAGAGTTGGGGCATGGTTTGCACACTGCACAACTTCCATACATTGTAACAAAACCAAAAGCAACTAAGATGGATCAATGTCAGTCAGGATGTATTTAATAACTTTTGTTTCTTGTGTGTTATTTCCTTGGACCCATAGGATATCAAAAGCCATATTGCTAGGTTTTTTAAAATGTGTAATTGGAAAAACTGAATGACTTGGCTCTTCATTTGGGCATGTACAGATATTGTGATGATATTGAGATAATTAGCTCAGGCAGCTGCCTAGCAAGTTTGACTCTACCTGCAAATCAAAATTTGCCTATCAACAATTTAGTCTGAGTTGATTTTAAAGTGTTTAGAGGACTGACACATATTCAGAATATGATCAAGGATTCATCTTTGCTTGATCACTGTCCATAGGGTCACCAAGGACAAGTCCAACATAATGCTGTCCGGACTTTTCCAGCCAAGCCTAGGAGTAAGTTGTTTATATCTTACTCGTATTGACTAAACAGGCCAGATTTACCATAACCATCTCTGGGGGATTTAATACTGAGACACATGGTCTCATCTACTTTGTAATCCACAGAGCACTTATTAATTTTTAACACTAAACCAACACAATTTTTAACACTAAACCATCCAAAGAAAAATAAAGCATTTCTATGTCTGTTGATACCAATTTACAACATATCAGTGCATGTCCCTGTGTCTGTGGGTATCCAGGAGCCCTTATAGAGGCCAAATGTAGACATCTACTATCTTACTGGATCACACCCAGCTTTATTGTTTTCAGACAAGGCCTCCGACTGGGTCTGGAACTCACCAATTCAGTTAGGCTGGCTGACCAATGAACTTGAGAGATCTGCCTTGTTTCCCCAGTGTCCCCCTCTTCCTAGCATATGCATTACTGGGCCTGGCTCCTACTGAGTGCTGCGCATCCAAAACTCAAGACTTCATGTTTGCATGGCAGTTACTTTACCAACTAAGCTATCTCCCTGGTGCCAATTTATAACATTTTTGAACAAAATGCAGACTATGTTAATTAACTAGAAAATCCTATAGGATACTTCCCTATTTCTTCATAGCCAAGTCCAAACAATATTCTTGTAAAAACAATAAAATTTACCAAATCAAACCAAACAGAAAGAAGAGTACATTTATTAAAAACAATGACTTTATGAAATTTGCAGGCAAATGGATGGAACTTAAAAATATCATCCTGAGCGAGGTAACTCAGTCACAAAAGGAGGAACATGGTATGTACTCACTGATAAGCGGATATTAGCCCAAAAGTTTAGAATGCCCAAGTTTCACTTAACAGTAACGGCTGGACTGAGAGCGAGGTCCCAGATGGAGGAGTTGGAGGAAGGTCTGAAGGAGCTGAGGGAATTTGCAGCCCCATGGAGGGAGCAAGAGCGTCAATGGG
>CM052711.1:45466361-45502634 GCA_028551405.1 Uromys caudimaculatus
TAAAAAAAAAAAAGAAGAGTACATTTTTGTTTCATAATTTAAGTATTTTAATAAAACAATCTTACTGGGGGGGGTCATAAAATCTAAAAACATTATTGTAACCAGAAACTTAGATTTGTAAGAGACTTTCATAAGCGATCTATAAAGCCATTTATTTCAAAAACAAGTTATATGTATAAATAATATGTATAGACTATTTTAATAAATATGCAGCAATTCTGTTTATATAATATGCTGACTGCTTGGGAATGAAACACTGGTTTTATCCTCACACCACTACTTTGAATGGAGACCTAACATCAGTGCTAAAGAATAGTCAATGTGCAGTCCTCAACTCAGGTTAAGAGGTAAGCCATCCATGTAGCAAACTGGACTACTTCTTTGTGACAAAACATAATTTATGCACAACATAAAAATAAAGCATTGATCACTCAGTTTGGCAAGCTATTACAAATGATGGTTATATTGTCCTTATTGTTATAGTTTGATCCAAAAGAATTAAGCCCTGCCCATAGGATCCAGAGATGATAGGAGAAGAATAGCAGTTTCTTCCTAAAGTAGTATTTAAACTACTACTCTAAGAACTAACAACAATAACTTCTATCCACAGAATACCCTAAAGAGAGGTATTCACACAATGGGTTTTCCCAAGAGGGTCAATATATATAATGCCCTTTCCTTAATTCTGCAGAAAAATAGGGAATTTTGTTATGGCAAATTTACTAATCTTGTATTTATAGTTACAACTATGTATGTGAAGCCTGAAGTGAGATAATGTATGGACCCAGCCACTTACTATTTATGACACTTGGAGATAGACAAGGGCCATAAAACACCATAATTTCCAAAGCTGCTGTTGTTTTCTCAAAATCCATGTTAACAAGTTCTAGTCATATGAACACATGGGCTTGCCAGTACATCATTCATTTTGTCTTATTTACTTAAATGTTCACTGAAACACACCAAATGCTAGAAACATTATCAGACTCTGACTACAAGTGGATTGATCTCATATGATTCATAGGGAGATAAATAAATGAATGAATGACTGTTTCTGTGCTTGTGGACTTGCAGGCTTTTAGAATTGTAGTGGGTGTTAAAGTCGGGGCTAAGTGGATGGAGAGTCTGTGTAACAGAGAAGTTAAGTAGAGGAAGTGAGATTCAAGGTGAAAATTGAAGAAGAGGAAAGAATGAATCAAGCAGATGGGATGGAGTACAGGGTTGGGTTAACTTGTGAATGTATGACTTTACACCAAGGAACATTTTGAACTTTAGCACATAAGACATAATATTCAGTAGAACAAACAACCAAAAGAGCCCAGTAGTAATTACAGACAAGAAAATTAAATCACACTCTCCAAGTTTCTTTGCTCTTAGTCTCTCAGAATCAATAATCACTCAGCAAGTGTTTTTAAACTCTTGTTAATGACTCTACTGGATTTCAAAATAGAGCCATAGAACACAGACACAGATGGTTTTATGGAAGAGACAATTTTTGGACCTATCCTGTGATTAATAATTGTGAAATGTACTTCATTGCATACCAAGCTAGGTGCCACATACCATATCATCTAATTTTGCATCACCTGGTGAAGGCTGCACAGTCTAAGTAATGAGACTTATTCTTGAATATGACTTTAGAACAGTAGATTGTTAGGACTCATGTAATAGTAAATATAAATGCCTGAGAAGCATAGAGAGGCTCGATGGAACACAGAGGAAATACCAGAGCAGAACTGCAATTACCACATGCTTGCCTATGGTGCGCACTGAAAAGTGGAAGTGAAGCCAGACCCTGTGAACTCCAGAAAAGTCAGGAAGGCACCTTAGAACACAGAACACAGAGTTCCCATGACACTTGCAAAGGTTGAAATCATTGCTGAGAAAACGTTAGTTCCGCAGAGTCCTGCCCACCATTCTTTTCTTTTTCTTTTTTTTTTTTTTTTTTTTTTTGGTTTTTTTGAGACAGGGTTTCTCTGTGTAGCCCTGGCTGTCCTGGAGCTCACTCTATAGACCAGGCTGGCCTCGAACTCAGAAATCCACCTGCCTGTGCCTCCCAAGTGCTGGGATTAAAAGCATGTGTCACCACTGCCCAACCTGCCCACTATTCTTAACAGATGGCCTAACACAGAGAGAAGGAAGGGATAGAAAATGAAGGGACACAGAACAAGCCTTGAGGGAATCAATCCAGAACAGTTTATCTGAGTCACACAAACTCACAGTGGAACAATTCTGCCTCTCTCATGTCTCTTCTACTCCAGTCAAATGGATATAAACTTTCCCTTATCAGAATCCCCTGCCTCAGATTAATTCTATTTCAGGAAAGGAGCAACACCTTGGTTTGTATGAGAAAAACTTCACCTGAGAATCATAGCAGTGCCTATGTAGCTGCCAACCCCCATTGCTACCCCCAATTGTTCCCAAAAGGAAAGGACCCAGCTAAGCAGATTTTTGTGACTAGGTCCCTAATTCTTTTTCTGTCTTAATTCCTAAGGTCAGACCGTACTGAATTTAAACAAGATTTTATAGTTTCCCAAACTCCGATTTCTTTTGCTACTCTATAACCTAGTCATGCTGGATTTGACTTTGGATGTTCCAAATACTAGTAGCTTCCTGGTGTTATATTCACAGGTAATCAATCCTAGCGGTATGAGGGGAGGAGGTTTGCAACTGTATACTTAAAGAGAAGCCAACTTTTCCTAAAACTGTTTTCTATGGCTCTCTAATTTGTTAAGACAATTCTAAGCTTTCTTATTGTCTATTCTTTGTCCCTTTGTATATAAGTATTCAAAGAAGTTCTAAGTGTGTGCACCACTGGTAACTTAAATCACTATCTGCATATGCCCAATCAGGAGGGTTGTGAGCCCATATTTAAATATAAAGTGGCTTCAAGTCCCACTTGTGAAATGTTTTAAAAGCACGCTCGTTGATTCACTGAGCCGTATTGTACCTAGTCACCAAATCCTCCCTTCCCATGCTTCTCTGCTGTTGCTTAAGCTTCTTCAAAAGATAGAAGATGCATTTATGTCTTAACCTTCTCTGTTAAAGACCAGGACACAAGACATTTCTGTGGTAATTTTCAGACTTATCAACAAATAATTGCTTGTTCCTGTCACTGACTCATAGCCGTGTTCATCAGATTGTAGATTCGTTTGCCGGCCTTGTGACTGTCGCCTTCATTATCAGCCCTGAGAGCAGAAAGATCACAGACCATGAATTCAGAAAGGTTAGTGTCTGTGGCTTACTTCCTATATGTCTTTGATAAAATACTTAAACATTTTCAAGTTTTTCCACACTTAATATCGTATCTGTGAACATGGGGCTTCTTGAAACAACTAATAAGAAAGCTTAAAATTGAGAAACAGTTCTTATGATGGTGGATACAGATGATGATGTCAAGATGTCACTTCAGTGAATTAAATCAGAATGGCCAGGGAATTCTCCTGTGAGAGCTTCTGTGGAGCTTGCCATTCAGCATCGCCTCATCTTGTACACTGCTGACAGAGGAGTTCTCGTTCCTAAATTTTCCAGCAACCAAAATGGATATTTTTGGTTTACCTTTGCTGCTCTAAAAGGTATCAGATAGAAATGTGACATGGAACACAGACTCGAAAACTCATGTTAAAACATTTTCCAATTCCCTTCTCAGAATCCAGGTAGCTGGCTTTAAGGTGCTGGTAAATTGTGTAGTCTTCCCTAGTATAGCCTCATTGACCTTTACTCTTTCTGCAGAAGTTTTTGTACCCATATTTGAAGAACTGTGATATTTATTATTTTCCCACTGACTAACCACAGAGACAGAAGGTTGGCTAAAATGCCAAGAAAGAAGAGGAAGGAAATGAACTTTTCCTGCATGTTATTATTTATGCCACAAATTTACCTATGACACTTTGGTACAGTTACATACCAAAGTATCCCCTACCGGAGAAACTGGCCCTTCTGCAATTTGAGACCCCAGACCAGAAAGAAGTTCTTGGTCAAAACAATATTGAGAAATAAATAAATGAATAAATAAAATAAATAAACAACACAAGAGCAGGTGACGATAATAACATAGTATTTTGGATACATAATCTTCTGAGGATCTTCATGCTTTAAATTCCCAAGGTTGGTTATCATTCCTTAATTCAGGTAACTTGAGCTCCTCAGGAAACTGCCTGCTTTCTTCCTTTGGTCTTCAGTGGTCTCATTACAGACTGTCCCTCATGGACTCACCACAAATATTTTTATGGTCCCTGCCTTTACAGTTTTCTAATACCAAAGTTCCTCTCTGTGTACACTTGCTGTGTGGGAGCTCTCCCCTAGTCCTGTGTATATGTGGCTTTCTTCTGAATTTATGTCTCTTGTTCTCATTCTCTTCTAAAATCGAGACTACTATGTTGACATCTTTATTGAGGATCTCTCCATGGATATATAATGAGCCATACAAATTCAACAATTATTAGCCTGAAATCTTGGTTCTCATCTACCAGTTCATCCACGCATCCTCTTTCTATCACCTACCATATGAGAACATGAGTGTCCCCTCTCTAGAGGAGAACACAATTAGATGCTGTGCTGCAAATGAGTAACAGTTCTTACTGGACAACGAAGTGTATTTACTCCTCTACTATGTGCCTGCTAGAATCTGGATATGTAAAATATAAATTTCTAAAACTTACGGAATACTTCAGAAGTGGTATTGTTTTAAGGATGCAAATGAACCCAGACTACAATCCCCCCCACCCCCCCACACACACAAGGAAAATCATATAATTAGTACTTAGCATATAATACTAATGAATCTGATATCACAAACCCAAGCCACAAAAGATCAAGTGCATAGCATCTGACTCACCTTCACATGACCACACCACTGAGTTTCTGTAGTAGAGAAGGAGTAGCCAGGGTTCTGAACTATCTTCCCTCTGGAGTTTTCAGAAGGCAGATTAGCCCATCTGCTATGCCTTTCCATTACTGGATCTAAAAAGTTTGAATTTGGGGGAACTCAGTGAATTACCACAAAGAATCCAAGCTACCTTACTTTAAACAGAATGTAGGGGCCTTAAAGGAAGTTATCCATTAATATCAAGCTGAACCTCTTACCATATTCCAGGAAGCAAAAGGTTTTCAGCATTAGTCACTTTCACAGGAGTTTTACGCCATGTACTTCTGCCCAGGAATCAAGAGTAGTATGAGGACACCAGAGTCTCAGCTTCCTTGACAAGATGCTGGGGATTTCTCAGGGACCATCCTTACTCTTAACTATCTTCAATTTAAAAACTAGGTATATGTACAAAGATAAACATATAAAAATATAATCACATGCCAACTCAGATGTACTATAAAGAACTCCAGAAACACATCAGTCATCCATATATTCCTCTAAGGTTGTTGTTTTATTTTGTTGTTGGTGGTGGTGGTGTTGCTTTCCATAACTGGGGATAGAATCTGAGTCCTCACAAGTGCTAAGTGAGTACTCTACGATTAAGCTACATCTTTAGTTCACACACACACACACACACACACACACACACACACACACACATACACACACACACACACACATACACACACTGATTTATCATTTCCATGCATTAGAAAGTATAATTAGAATGATATGGTTTAAAATAATGAACCATGGAGGAGTAGGCTATGATGCAAAGTAACATCAGGTACTTTTCTTTGACTTATATACCTCAGGCTTAATCAGAGTGTCAAGAACATCACTCTTCTCCAACATAGACCCTCTGAGCAATTAGATAAGCCATTGGAATAGTACCATTACACAGGAGAGGCTTTGTGGCATAGGCATATTCTCTCTGATTTTCTTGTGCTGCCCAGCATTTGTTATCCTCTGCCAGCCCATAATAAGCAAGAAATGCCCCTATTAGAAATCAAAAGAACACTAGTGATATTCTCTTGAACTGCCAGAACCATTAGCAAAATGACTTAAAAGAAACTACCCAGTCTAAGATACTCTGTTATAGCACAGAAAAAACACGTGACATGGTCAAGGAATGTCTGTGTTAAAATTAAGAACAACAAAAAGAAATGAGAGTCAAATCAGATCAATGACAAATGGCCAGAATGCTTACACTTATCTTTGCTCAAATGTAGAGTAAAACAGCTGGAGACTTAGGCTTTGCTTGGATGAAAGAGATGATCAGTGGAAGATTTTGAGCATGGAATGAATAGTCAGCACTTTTTCTAAGTTCCCATTGACTGATACATTAAGACTGGAATGAAGATAACAGATAGAATATGAAATAGGAAAAGAAACGCTAAGACATCAGCACTATAATTGAAATTAACAATAGGGTAAAGTCTTAAGCTACATTCATAGCAGACAAAGTGATGAGAAGCAATCATATTCTCAGTATATTTTGAAGTTCTCAGAGTTTATACCTCAGACCATAGGTGAAGGTTATCTCTGCAGACTGTGGCCTAAGCACTTAGGAAATGGAGTTTGTATATTTCCATAGGGAGTGCATAGGATTTAATAAGATGTAGCTAAGTGTGATGGGAAATATAGAGGGCCTAACTCTGCAAAGCCAATTAAACATTCAAACAAAGATTCTTAAATTTTGAGGTAAAGATTCAAAGATATGTCAGGGAGAACTTAAGAAGAGAAGAGGAATATGGAACAATCCTTAGGACACCCCAAACCTGTCAAGTGACAATGCATAACCCAGAACAGAAAACTAAAAGGAATATCAGTGTAGTAAGGGGGAAAAACAGGCTTGCCTGGATGGTAAGTGAAACAAATATTTGAAGGAGGAAGCAGTAATCAGCTCTATCTGATTCTACTCAGAGGTCCAGTAAGAGTGAGTCACACATGGGACTTGGCTTTAATGGCAAAGATAAGAGCAACTTATGCTTCTCATAGAGTTATTGTTATTACTTTTAATTAAGTACAGGTGTGTGTGTGTGTGTGTGTGTGTGTGTGTGTGTGTGTGTGTGTGTGTGTGTGTGTTCACATGAGTGTTTGCAAGGACCACTGGATTCCCTTAAGCTGGAATTTTGGATGGTTGAGTCGCCTGACCTGACATGGGTTAGAGAACAGCAGGTGTTCTCAAACTCTATACCACTTCTTCAGCATAAGGGCATACCAGATAGCACTGGTAGTTGGTTTGGTTTTTGTTTGTTCATGTTTATTTGTTTGTTTGGTTGTTTGGTTGGTTTTTTTTAAATGATTAATAAAGACAAAATAGTAGACAGTAGCTAAAGTTGGTGAATGAAAACCAGAGTCTGAGCTCTAGAATTTTAGAAAAACAGGAGAAGACAAAGTATATAAACATGCTGGTGGGAGAGACCATGCTAGGATGCTGGGGAAGGGTGGGGAGCAGAGGGTGTGGGCTGGAAGCTGGAGAAGAATTGCTGGGAAAATATTCTCCTGGGAGAAGAGGAAGTGGCCTTCAAACCAGCATGAAAAATTCATCCTTGGGACCAAGAGAGGAGCAATACATGGGCAGAGGCCAGATGCAGGATAGATTAGGTGTCAAGGATTTAAAAAAAAAAAAAAAAAGAAAGAAAGAAAGAAAGAAAGAAAGAAAGAAAGAAAGAAAGAAAGAAAGAAAGAAAGAAAGAAAGAAAGACTTCTCCTCCAATTGCCTGGTTCCATTCTTTAAAATGAGAATCCAATTACCACATTACAATACAATTAAAGAAAGCAGAAATATGATTTGGAGAGAACAGACTGAGATCTGCAGGTAACACATTATCTCCAAAGGCAGACATTTATAAAGACTCAGGGTGAGGTGAGGTCCACTAGTATATTACAGCCTTGTGTGCCTGGAGCCTCACATAACTGAAATGAAAGTGAGTAAAATTAAGAACTAGCTCTTCCATTTCCAGTTCAGCAGTAGGGTCTTTGCCACTAATGGGTTTCTATTTTACTAACCAGGAATCCCTTTGCATACTAAAAGCTGATTATATTTACAAGAAGGAAGTGTGAGGGAGTAGATATTTTATTTAGTTTTGATAAGGAATCCTGATTCAATAGATTCTTTATATTGAAATAAAAGCAATGTTTTTCCTCCACACAAAGCAGTTCAAATTTCAACATTGTCCTGAGGTTGGGTATTTTTTTATATAAAATGTAAAATGACCATATTTTAGAGACAAGGGATAGCAATTGAATTCAACAAAATGGTTTTCTATAAATGACTCACATTCTATAGTGAAATTCTATGCATATATATTAATCAACATTATCTGTGGCTAACAAGGCTGGATCCCACTCAGGTTGTGATAGCATGTTCCAGTGCCTACATATTCAAGAAGGCCATATGAAGCACCTTCTTAGTACAACAGTGAAAAAACAAAATGATGACTGCCTTTATGAAGCTCGTCACATTCAGGGACCAATCTGTAGAAGACAAGGCAATCAATAAGAAAAATGTAATATATAACAAGGCCTTAATATATAACAAACTCAGCGGACCAAAGAACATCCAAGTAAAGAAAACAGGTAAATCATTTGCAATTGAAATAGTGTGCTCAGGTTAAATCTCACTGAAAGTTAACATGGTGAAAACTTGAAGAAGATGAGTGTATGAGCCATATAAGAAAGTACTTTCTCTGGGGAATCAAAAGCCAGCAGAAGGTACCATGAATGCAGAAGTTTGGAGGAGGGAAGATGCCTGAAGTATTTACAGGGCTGTCAGAAGGCCACCTTAAGGATAAAGGGTAAAGTCCAAGATAGGACTGCCTATATAAATAATATGCAGCCACAGTTTTAGGCTCCATTTAACATTATTAAGAATTCAAAAAAAGACATAAGAAACCATTGTTTTGTATTCATGCAAAATTAAATATAATACAAATGTCAACTTTGACTGCCTCCCAGAATATGAAGATAAGGCCATATTGCTGAAGAAATGAATTTCAAGCACAGGGCTTAGAGGAAATGGGTGGGCACTGATACAGAAGCTGCATTCCTGAGGATTGGTTCCCACAGTGTCAGAAGGTACTTTGCAAGATGCCAACGGGAAGGGGCATTTGGTAGTCATATCCAACTGTAAAGCCTATGAACCACACTAACGACTGGACTGACAGTATATTCACAATGGGAAATGATAGCATGTTGACTTTGAGGGGTTACCAACAGCTTCCCAACTGCAGTTAAGATCCACACAAGAGGAGGAAAATCTTGCCTGGTACTTTAAAGCTAGATAGTTATACATGGCTGGAGAAGTCACAGACCTGAGAGGAGACCCTCCTACTATACCTTTCTAAACCAGTGTAATTCCTATCTGTGCTCAGTTATTCCCATACCTAATTATAGATCTCATCCCTCATCAAACAAGCTTCTTTTTGCAACTGAAGGAGATCATTAAAGAAAGCCAATGTTAGTCAAAATGTAGAAAACTGACTGAGATAACCTATACATCTACAGCACAACTCCTACACAGAAGGCTCAAGGAATATTGAGGAATAGAGCACAGAAAAAGTGTAAGGACCAGAGGGGCAGGAAGTCTGCTGTGAGATTAGAACTTATAACATTGACAAGAAGCAACACTCTTGAAATGTTGCTAGCATGACTTCCTAAAAAGACCTGCACAATTCCAACATTAGCTCATATCACTATGTAGATGAGGGAAATTTCATGGAGTCCCAACCCTGAATGAAGAGCTATAAGCAATTAACTACTGAGGAAAAGACTAGAATTAGTCTTCCCCGGGATGAACCCCCAGATTGGATATCCAATAACAACTGGTCAGACTTAGAAACACATACCTGCAGGCAACATTGAATAGACAATGTAGGTTTAGTTAAGAAAAATACTCATTATTCAGAAGCTGAAAGTAAAAGTTTCAACTGACCTAGATCCTTCAGAATTTCAAGTCTAACTAAAACTCATTCCTTCAGCCCACATTGCTCTTGGCCAGGACTATTTATATTGAATTTACTTCTTAATTCAGTCCTCTTTTTAAAAAGTGTTTCACTGCCTCCATCAAAAGTGTGCTTTGGCTGAAAGTGAACAGCAAAGAATTTGAAATGTGACTAAGACAAAGTTAGTAAAAAAACTGTTTGAAATACCACAGTTAGCTTTCACTACCACCAAAGATATTTTCACTTGATTTCAGAAAGTACTATTTATTCTTTGTAATCTCCTTCTGATATGTTTGTTATAAAAATGCTTTTTTAAAAGCATCTACATCTGTACTGTTAAAAGCAATTCAAATTCAAATAAATTGTGTATATATTAATAAATATTCTGGGCTAGGCATACAAGTCAGGGAACTGAGCTGAGGTTATTTGTTATTTTTCCTTGCTGGTGAGGACAAAACACAAATATTTAAGAAGGATAAGAGGAGGTAGAATCTGGACAAAACTGTTTCTTTGACTGTTTAGAATCAACCCATGACTCCCAGCACATTACAGTGGCCATGTGCTCTATGATGAGTGGCACCATCAGGAGAAACACAGAAAATAACCAGAGCATTACAAGGTAGAGGAGAGAGGCAGAGCCATGTGGTGGAAGCATGTCAAACAATGTTGAGGAGTCTAGAGGTAATCAGAGAATACTGCAGGAAAAGACTGATACTCAGAAATTTCAGTGTTCCATGGTCAGGGTCACAATAGTTTAGTTAACTGACACTTTTTGTTTTCTTTCCCCTACCCCAGTAAAACTGGCAGATACTAATGCCAATCAGGCCTGACACATTGACAGCTCATTTCTTTGAAATTAGATTTCCCCTGATATGCTTGTTGTAAGTAACACCTCATTTCTCAAAACTGACTGAACAGTATATATATCCTTTCTAGACTTATGAAGATTTCCTTTCCCCTGCCTTCTATCACAGCAAGAGAGATGGTGCAAAAACAGTGTTAAGGGTTAAAATCCAAACTGTATAGACTCCCACTGCACATATGTAGTGATATCATATACCCCATACTGTAACAAGGAGAGTAAAGGTCTTGTTATTTACTAGCGTGGCATATGTTACGATGGTATATATGATGTTTGTGATTTAAGCATAAGATAAAACTGGGTTCTTCCTTCACTGTAGTGGGGTTGAGTACAGGGTTTTGTGGATATTAGGCAAGCACTGTACCACTGAGTGACATGTGCAGCAAAGCCAGCCTACTTCATCATTTTATATAGACAGAGTCTTGCTGAATTACCTAGATTATCTTGTTTGTTTGTTTAAGATAGAGTTTCTCTATGCAGTCCTGGCTGTCCAGGATCTCCCTCTGTAGAGTAGGCTGCCCTTTAATCCAGAGATCAGCCTGCCTCAGCCTCCAAAGTTCTGGGATTAAAGGTGTGTGCCTCCACTGCCAATACTCAGGCTATTTTAGACCTTCCGACCTTCCTCTCAATTTCCTGAGTAGTTTGGATTGCAAGCCTTAACATCTAGCATAGGATTTCCACTTAATGAATTTTCCTTCAACTTATCAAATTTAAAGAAGGCCTGTATTTGGGGATTCATAAATAAATAGAAAAGATTAATCAATCTCCAAATATACAAAACAGTAAATATGTCTCTTTTACATGATTATAAAAACAAAATTACAGCCTATAGTTCTAAGTTTTCTACAAAAGACCTAATCCATTTACTTTGTAGCAAAACTAAAAATATAAAAATTATCTTTCTAAATATGAAAAAACAAATCATATCATTGATATATTAGATAATAAGTCCTCATTCTGATAATCCGTGAAGGACAGTTTTTCTCTGTATTGGCCAAACTGACAATGGGGCCAGATGATGGATGCAAGAAGCACACAAGCATCTTGCAATATGTTGAGCAGGATTCTGCCCTCGCTCCATCACACCACATCCTATGAAGATAGTCTCAAATGTCTCCTGAAGTTTTAAAATGTTCCTTGGAGTAGTAAAATCATCCCTGGCTGAGAACCACTAATAAAATCATTATTTTCCAACAGTGTAATTGAAACAAATGTAAATTCATTTTTACAAGTTAGTTTGTAGCCTTTCGTGTTGATCAATTGCTTGTACAATCTTCAACCACCAAAGATAACAGAGCTTTGCCAAAAGCATAGTGTCAGACATCAGATCTCCCCAAAGTATGAAGTGACAGCATGCAAGCCATCACTCGATGAAGCACACAGAATGTCTGTTATCTGTGTGTCATAGATGACACAGTTGACTAACCTACTTCCTTCTTCAGAAATCCAGCAACTGAGAAACAAGTTTGAGGCATTTTCTGTCCACTCAGTAAAACCTATGCCTCACTGAGGTCGCTGACACATCAGAAGACCACAGAGCTGCTCTGTCGGAGCAGCTGGATTTCTATCTGTTTGCTGATAACTGTTGCCCTTTGACCGAATTTCTAACACTAATACCCTCTAGCTCAATTATTTTTCTTATCAGACATTTAAAACACTTTATATTGACTTTAGTTTGTGTTTTATTGGGAGGAAAGACAGTATTTATAAACTTCTCACTCGATCATAAATAAAACCAAGTGTCTTTTCATACCTATGTATCACACTCCCATCTCTTATTTGATACTTGAAGGAGAACTAACTTTACACAGAGTTCATGAACACAGAGTGTCCGTGTGCGGTGTAATGAAAGTCTCTGAAACAAAACCTGTTTCCTGATTAGATAGTGAGTCTTCTCCTTCAACGATGTCAGGTATAAGATGGTACCAAGACTGCTGTAGAAACAGATGGGTTCCTGGCCCTGCTAGGTTTACTCTGGATTGTAGTTGAACTTGGATTCTGTTTTCCTGGTATTCGCCCATTACTCAAACTGAATAAAGAATATGAAGTGGTTTCATGTCTGAAAGTCATTCTTACACAATTTTCCTCTCAACATATTTTTTACATCTCCTCTACCTTTAGACTTTATTATTGAGACTTACTAGACTCCTATAGCTATTTTTTTTTCAGATGAGAATATTCGGCTGGTAGCAAAAACTAAAACAATACTTAAAATTACTTTTGGAACACTTTTTTTTTTTTTGCAAGGAATTGAAGAGAAAAGAGGAGTAAGAGGTAAGGGAGGGGAGGCTCCTTAATTCCTGAACAGTTTGTATGAGAAACTAGACAACATGAACTATGTTTCCACTGCTCCTGAAACCTGCCTACAGATTGAGACCTCGGACTGCCCCTCTTTCTGTGAAGTAAAGATTTTATACTTTTAAAATTTTTATTTGAGGGGATGGGGAAAATGGGGCAGGATCAGAAAAAAAAAAAGAAAGAAAGATAAATAAAATTTTTGTTTGTTAAAAGTTGAATATCATGGTAGAGGCAAAGAGACTTGTAAGGCATTTTGCCCCCTCTTTCGTCAAAAGAAAGGAAGGAAAAAAACCGATTCAGTAGCAACTGTCTACAGAAGAGAAGCAAAAAGCATTGAAAACAAGAAAAGCCACAAAGTCACAGAAGCAGTTAGTTCCTGTTCGCGCTGCAGCTTGTGACTGATGTGGGCCCCTGAGCTGGGTGCGTTGTGAATTTTCAGATTAGCAGTGTTCATTTAGGGAGGGAGCAGGCTTCGGCAGAGTTTGAAGAAGAAAGCAGCATTCCCAGAACTGTTATCATAACGAACTGTGATTCTTTTAATGAACCTCACCTGGGTATTAAGCGAGAGGAAGGAGCAATGTGTTCTATGGCAGGGAACTTCTGAGTGAAAACTCGGAACTAAGTATTATAAACAGTTACTGGAATCTAAGAAAGAGTCAAACGCACAACCTTGAGAAGCTAAGAGTTGGGGATTTCGGGACACACTATAGAGTCAGAATTCGGAAACTTGCTTGCCTTCGGGGGGCTGACATGGTCCACAGATATGTTCTTTCCCTCCTACTTCACCTTTGCAGGAAGACATTAAAGTAGTTCTTTGTGCAATGCTGATGTTATGATTTAGATCCATGGAGTTACTAAATACTCCTGCCTTTCATTGGCCTGCTGTGCATCTCCTTGTTCGGTCTCCCTGCATCTCCTTGGATGAAAGCTATTTGGAAGTCTCAGATTTATATCTGCACTCTGAGTCTAACAGTGCAATGAAGACTGATTTGTTTATTTTAAAGCACTCATGCTGGTCTCTTAAACCAGCAGCTTACATTTCAAAGGTATGAAGATGTTTTCTAGTTGCCCTAATTCCACTGCATGCCATATGGTGCTGCATTGCTCATAATATTTAGACAGTTCCATAGCAACCATAAAACACAGTCAGTAGAGCCCTGCATTCCTCTGATTATACATCAAGGACTGGAAGGATTCTTAAGAAGAGAAACCCCAGTACCCACTCTGAAACGCTCCCTCTATGGCAGTAGCTGCCAGGGCAGGAGCAGAGCCAGGTGTGAGATTTCATATTCAGAGATCACTATGGTGCCCATAAAGATTGATTTGATATTTCTGGTTTTCTGCTCTTCTTTACAAGGCTGAATCAACAAATGAGCTGATAATCAAAGAACTCAATATCTTACTTCAGACATACTTGCACAGTCATGTTCGCTGCCACTCACAATAGACTGGAAATGGAAACAACCTAAATGTATATCCTTCAACTGATGAGGGAATAATAAAATGTGGTACATGTTGTGTTTTATAAAAATAAAGAGAGATAGAATATGTTTGGTGGAGGTGTGGTAAGGTGTGGGGGAAGGGGGTGCCTCTGTGGGCCCATACTGAGGCATCCCTTCCCCCTGAGGGACCAGCCACACAACAGTATAGTATAGAATAGAGTTTATTCAGGGCATGGGGATGGGCGTTGAGAGAGTAGGGGAGAGAGAGAAAAAGAGAGAAAGAGAGAGAGAGAGAACAGGAGGAGAGGCCAGCCATGAGCATGTGGAGAAAGAAGGGAGAGGAAATGAGGAGAGAGGGGCAGGAGCAGGGGGACAGAGCAGGAGCCAGAAGGCAAGAGAGAGAGAGAGGAGGGGCAAGCAGTCCCCTTTATAGTGAGTCAGGCACACCTGGCTGTTGCCAGGTAACTGAGGGGCGGAGCCTAGACAAAAATGCTAACAGTACACATACACAATGTGATTCTATTCATCTGAAAAGAAAACTGAATCTTGAAATTCTTAGGTAAATGGATGCAACTAGAAAATACTATCCTGAGTGAGGATTCAGGTCCAGAGAAACAAATGTCTCATGGCCTTTCTTTTTGTGGATCTTAGCTCCAAATCTTTAAGTGTGAGCACAAACATCACCTGGAATAACCCCAAAAATCAGGCCTATGGGGTGAGGGGAGAAGATCTAGAGAGGAGTTTAGTAAGGCAAAGATTCTATGAAAGGGAAATGGAGACAATGGGGAGAGAGAAGAAGGACACATTAGAAAGGAAGGGGAGAAGCGAGGCAAATGACACTAAAGAAGTTTCTAAGCATCGTAGGGAATCATTATTTTACTTTTACTCAAACTGAAGTTATAAATGTATGTACAGATATAAACACATATAGCTTAAAAGAAATTATGCTACTTGGGGTACAATGCTCCCACCGAAAGCCATATACTAGCCAACAAAAATTTCAATACTAGCCATGAGTTTCCTCATTTTGAAATGTCAGTCATGAAAGACTTAGAGACACCCCCCCCCAAAAAAAAACCCAGTATAGGCTAATGCCAGTGTCCTTGGATGGCTCCCAGTGATAAAAGTTAAGATGGCACTGCTGAAGATGCCACACAATTTAGACACAGTACTTAAAGTAATCAAGCTGGAATTGACCTGGAAACCTCCTCCTGAGAACTAGCTCTCAGTACCAGAAAAAATAATCAATAAATGTACCTGCCTGTTAAGGCTGTAAACCACAAGGACGGTGGCAAGATAACCTGCAAGGTACAATAATGGTACTTACAACCTTGGGGTACCCAGTAGCTGCCCAGGTCTTAAAGTCCTCTCAGTAGCAGGGAATTCATGCTTGCTACTATAACCCTAGCTCAGTACCCATGACTGCTGAAAGCATGAGCCTAGAGGAGAATCTACTACTGCTACTTTTCTAAACCACTACAGTTTCTATCTGCACTCTAAATACTATCCCTATACCACAGGTAAGTGTAGCTCTTATCTCTCCTCAAAGAAGCTTCCTTCGGAAGCAGGTATAGACCATTATACAAAGCCACAGTAGACCATGGGGTGCCTAGATCCAATCGAGACATCTGCAGCACAACCACTAAGAAGAGGGAGTGGAAAAATTGATGTGCGTGCGTGCGTACATGCGTGCGTTCGTGTGTGTGTGTGTGTGTGTGTGTGTGTGTGTGTGTAACAGTGAAGCTGCATCCATGAAATCTCAACAATACAGTCACCTAAACAAGACCTGAAGAATGACAACACCAACTGACATGCTAGTGTGGAAGGAAGAAATTTCACAATATACCACATCTAGATGAGCTATAGGTAATTAATAACTAATAAGAGAGGAAGAGTCAGTTTTCCCCATGGACGATCACCCCTGATATGTTTTCTCATTCCACATCATCAGTCTCCAACATATATACATATGAGTAACAGTAAATGGACTAACTAGGTTATTTTCTTATATTACATATGAAATATATATTATATATAATACATAAGATTATATAGTAATTAATATATTAATATGTGATATATAATAATATTCTTATGTTATATATGCAATATTAACTAAAGAATAAGAGGCAATAAGTTTGACTAGTGGGAGTAATGTGGAGTAAGTTGGAGAGAGGAAAGGGAAAGTGATGTAAATACAGTATTTATATATGAAATGCTCATGAAGTAAATATAATTTAAAAAGAAATGGGTGGAACTAGAAAATATCCTGAGTGAGGTAACTTAGACCCAAATGGATATGCACTGTATGTACTCACTAATAAGTAGATATTAACCAAAAGAGTATAGAATTCCTAGGATACAATCCACAGAACTCAAGAAGGCTAACAAGCCAAAGGGCCCAAGTGAGGACACCTCCGTCCCACTTGGGAGGGAGAAGAAAGCAATCACAGGAGGGAAGGGAGAGAGGGAACTGGATGGGAAAGGGTTCAGGAAGGTGAAGAGGGGAACATGATCAGGACTTGGAGAAACAGGACTGAAGCCCTGAGGGTCAGCAGAAAGAATCAAAACAAGCAACATCAGAAGTTAGGAGGTGGGGGACCCTCCTGAGTGTACCAGAGACCTGGGAGATGAGAGACTCTCAGGACTCAAAGGGAGGGACCTTAGATGAAATGTCCTCTAGTGAGGAGAAGGAACTTGTAGAGTCCACCTTCAGTACAAAGACAGGGCATCAAGTGGAGGCATGGGGTTGCCATCCCATAGTCAAAAACTCCGACCCAGGATTATTCCTGTCTGAAAGAACTACAGGAACAAAAATGGAGAAGAGCCTGAGAGAAAGGAGGTCCAGTGACAGGCCCAAATTGGGATCCAGCTCAAGGGAAGGCCCCAAGACCTGACAAGATTACTGGTCTGGTACTATGGTTTGCTTACAGATAGGAGCCTAGCATGGCTGTCCTCCCAGAGGCCCAACAAACAGTTGAAAGAATCAGATGCAGATATTTACACTCAACCAATGGACAGAAGGTGGGGACCCCTGTGGTTGAATTAGGGAAAAGCAGGAATAAGCTGAGGAGGAGGACGACCCTGTAGGAAGACCAGCAGTCTCAACTAACCTGGACCCCTGACATCTCTCAGACACTGAGCCACCAACCAGGCAGCATACACCAGCTGATATGAGGCCCCCAAGACATATACAGTAGAGGACTGCAGGGTGTGGACTCAGTCAGAGTAGATGCACCTAACCCTTGAAAGACATAGGGTCCCAGGGAGTGGGGTGGTCTGGTGGGGTGGGGGTGGGAGTGGGGGCATCCTCTTGGAGATGGGGGTGGGGTTAGGGGAGGAGTTGTGGGATGCGCAACAGTTAGAGGGTGGACTGGGAGTGGAGTAAAGTCTAGACTGTAAAAAAAGATTAAAGAATAATTTTTTTTTAAAAAAATGGGCTGAGGCTGATAAAACTTGACTGCTTTCTCAGGCTTTATTTGTTAAATAAAAATATTAATGATGGACTCAGAGATGCAAATAGCTTTGTACGACCTTGGCTTCTTCCCCTATGCTTGTTGAAAGTCTCAAGGAAAATCTTTGTCTTTGCTTACTTTGAGCGACGGTGTAAAAGCTGACTTTATACACTATTCATTCACATCAGAACGGATCTCCTATCATGTCCCTGTTAGCACCTGGGCTTGATCACTTTCTAGCTCATCTTTATTATCCTTATTGGAAATATGCACTATTTTCTATCTGTATTTTATTCAAAATGACTTCTCATATGTCTATTGCTCTGCTCTTACAATAATAACAACTGCTGACAATAATATACTTCTTCATGCAGGATTACTTTAAATTTGCTACTTTACTTTTTACATGTTTTTAAATTACAATTTTTATTTATATTTTATTTGTGTGTAGAGAGAGAGAGAGAAAGAGAGAGAGAGAGAAAGAGAGAGAGAGGAATACATGTATGTGCACATGTGTGACACAGCATACAAGCGGAGGTCATAGGAAAATGTACAGGAGTCGGTTCTTTCCTTCTACCATGTGGATCCAGGGAATTGAACCAAAGGCATCAGACACAGAAACAGGTACCTAAACTTATTGAACCATCTTGCTAGTCCCCACTCTATTTCTCTGAAGATAATTGCTTTTCCCTAGGCACCACATCCTGCAGTACAAGGAATCAATCAAGTCCCTTCCAGACTTTGTCGAATATGAGCTTGTCATCAATTTTATTTCTCAAAACTAACACATGGTAGATACTCTGTTAGCTTCATGAATGAGTTAATAAGTTCAGAAGTTTACATTACATTCTCAAGGTCATGAAATTTGAATCCAATACCTTTGAGTGTAAGAACAGTTCACCAACCCTAATATTAGCTTAGGGATATTCTTTCCTTGGATAGATACTAAACCGTCAAGAAAATTCCAACTCAGCTGTAAAGTTTCTTTGAAAATGCTACTTCCTGTGTGAATCCCCTGCTGCCTCATAAGGTATGGGTGAGATATTTGCCAACTTCCCATAGAACTTTGTACATACCTCTTTCAGATCTACTGTGGAATTATTAGTCAAGCATATAATATCAGTTTTATCACAGTAAGACTCACTCAAATGCTCAACAGGTTCCTATTTAGAAAAGACAATTTAGGGCTAAAAATCAACCCGGAGATCACTAAGTCTAGCAGTGCTTACTCTGCATTGGCACTCTGAGGGTTCAGGAACATTATGTAAGGGATTCTTGACTCCATCATTATTTGAATCTGCAGACTGCCTGGCTCAGCATTTTTCTATACTTTTCCCACTTTACTGCCATGCATGCTGACCTTTATAACTTTCCATTTAAATGCCAGAGACATGACCAACTTCCATGTCTGTGATGTCAAAGTGTGTCTTTGCTAAGGACAGGTTTTGTGCCTCACTCGCCAACAGCTGGGCCTCACTGAAGTGTCCTCTGGACAATGGTTAGAAGTACTCACCAAACCTAGAGCAATCTCCCTGCAATATTTCTGAGCATAATCCCTCGTCAAATCCACTTGACCTCACAAAATTTTTCCTATCATCTCTGGACTATAGATAACCTTTCTTCCTCAAATTTTCCCAACACTTGTAACCAAAATACAATTTCACATCCTCAACCGCTCTGACTTCAATGCACAACCTGCCTCTGTGCCGTGTTCTTTTATATTCTGGTCCCAGACTATTCTCATGGTTCTTTCCCTTCAACATTCAGTTTTATCCTTGGTGAGAACAAGTTAAGATGTGAACAGCTACTGCCTCTTCCTAAAATATCCTTCCCCCCTCACATTCTAAACCACCTAGGAAACTCCAACTCAGCTTTAACGCTTCTGTTAAAATGCTGCTTCCTGTGTGAATCCCCTGCTGTCTCACAGGGCATAGGTGAGATATCTGCTGAGTTCTCGAAGCATTCTATATATTCCTATTTCAGATCAACTATACTAGTATATGCATATTAGCTTACTCGTTAAAGATCATTCTTCACAATCACAATGGTCTTCTTTATTTATTATAGGAAATAATATATTCAGTACAAAAAGGCAGTTAATATTTGTGAAGTGAGTCCGAAAATTATATGTGCAATGTTCCCCTAATGATGAAGAACATTTGTGTTCTTTTAAGCTTGAGAAATAAATACTGATTTAGGTTAGAGGAAAAATATTTATCAGGCAAGCAAATTGGATAATGTTAGCATAGACTGATCCCTGGAGCAGCTTCGAAGCAAGGTTGTAAAAAGAAACAACCTTTTGCTTAGCTAATTTCTCTCACAGGTAAGAGTCAAGGTCTTGTCTCTAGCTATTCCTTTCTCTAGGAAGTGATTAAACTTACATTAGTCTGATATTTTACCTCTTGCTATTTCTGTGTATCTCTGAACATACTTAAATGGACATTTTTTTTCTAATTTTCTTTTCCTCAGGGGGCATCTTTATCCAGTCCCCACCAGACAACCTTTATTGTCATGGCCCTATCCCCTTCTTTAATCTCTCCTAGATTCAACTTATTTTATGGTTCCAAAGCCCTGTGTATAGCATATCATTATATTTACATAATACAAAACATAGTAGCTATTCACCTTCTTATGCAGTAGTGATTCACCTAGACCAGGAGTCATCTAGTTTGTGCATAATTATTTTACTTTAATTTTACATAAGAGTACAGTGCTTACATCATTTTCACCCCTCCCTCTCCTCACTTTGACTCAATTTTTAGTGCTCAGCAATGCTTTATACTTTTGATAGAATAGGGATATGCTATTTAAAAGATGGAAGAAAAAGAGAAAGGAAAACAGAAACACACTGAAACACCATTTGCTATGAATACAAATTAGCTGTTGGTTAGAAGACTTGGAAGCACATTCCAAAGTCAAAGCTATCTTCTCATTTCTGATTGCACATAAAGTCAGTAAACAGAGGAGTCCCTGCAACAAACTGCCAGAATGTTTTCAGCTACTTCTTGGGTCAGTGCGTAGCTTGAGTCCAGGCTTAGTTTTGTAGCTATGGCAATGCACTTTCTAGTGACCTCAGTGTTGGAGGGCACTTGCAGTGGTAGCAGTATCAGCCTCTCAAAGCTGGTTTGAAGACACCTTCATAGCAACTTCCACAGTTGATCTTGAGCTTGTAGCTCTAATGAAGGCCTGAGATAGTAGCTTTCAATAGCATCAGCAGGAGTTCAGTCCTGGAAACAGACTGCAGCCCTCTCTGTCGTCCCTTTCAGTATGTGTTTACATACACAATGTTCTGCAGTAAAACGCTCTATGCTTGCAACACCTAGAGGGAGTTTCTGTTTCTTAGTGTTCATCCTGACAAATACAGTAAGAGGAAACACAGAGGCCAGGGGAGGGAAGGAAAAGAAGATAAGAAAATTGCAAAGAACTCTCAGCATGTAAGGACCTCGCCCAATTCCTACCAGGAGACTGTACCAGCCTTGCTGTGGCTTCCCAGCAAGCAAGACAGCATCCCTGAATGACTAGTCACCTTAAGTTAAGTCTTGAAAGGGTCAGGATTCTCCACCCCATCTGCTGTTTGTTCCAGTTTATATCTGGTGACAGGCATTCATCTCTCTTCAGAGCTTACTCATAGAAGAGAATGTATCCTTCTGAATCTTCCTTTGTGCCTTTAAGAACACATGCATCTCTACCGACCCAGGGCTGTCTTTTCTAAAGAAAAGAGATCTGTGCTTTTGAGATACAATCATTAGGGAGAGCAGGCCCTCTTCTCCAGAGCCTGTAAAGGTAGACTCTGAACTGATCATTGCCTGTTAGCTAACTCTACTCCTTGACTTCCCTGACTAGCTCAACCATCACATGGGCCCTGGTTACCCCTTTAACATGCCCAGTGTCCCACATACAAGTCTCACCTGCTATTTACTGGTTACTCAAAAGGAATCTGTTTTATTATTATTATTATTATTATTATTATTATTATTATTATTATTATTGATACTTTATTTACATTTCCAATGTTTCCCCTTTTCTAGGTCTCCTCTTTGGAAACCCCCTATCCCCTCCCCCTCCCCGCCTCTATGGGGGAATTCCACCTCCCACCCACCCGCCCATGTTTTAACTGCACTAATGTCTGGTTTGTATAGCTTGGGCAAGATTAAATGGCCTTCTGTTTTTTCTCATCTGCTCATTCTAGTTCCAGTGATGTCCAAGCAAACCATAGAAATATAATTTAGCTTTTATAAAAACTTTATTTTGGATTACTTGTATTATTAAATACCATAGTCATTTGTTATTTAGATTTATTTCTTATTTATTTGTTATTTAGATTTTCTAAATTACATTAATAAATTTATTAAATTGCATTTTCTGTAGGGAGAGCTATTTTCACTCCTCAGAAGTCTGATAGACAAGGCAAGTAAGTATCTCAAGTACTACTCAGTAATATGACCCAAACCCGTAAATGTGAGAATCTAGCCTATTTAGTTTCAAAGCAAATATTTATGAACACTATATATCTGGAATTTATCCACACAATTATGGTTTAGGATAGGAACAATAAAATATGTAACTATATTTAAACATCTATTTTATTTTTAACTTGCATGTATGTGTATGTGTGCATATGTGTGCATGTGCACCAATATATACATGCATGTATGCACACACAGAGACATGAATGAAGCTGACTGCCAAGACCAGAAGAAGTAGTCAGATGCCCCATAGCTGGAATTGCAAGTGGTTGTGATGCACCTGGCTTGGGTTTTGAGAGAAGGACCAGGTCCTCTACAAGAGCAATACTTTTCTAAGCCATTTCTCCAGTTCACATAAATTAAATTTGAATAAAAATTTTGAGGTTCTGAGAATCACTGACAGGGGTGGTAAAACATGAGAACATCTTCTTAGATGAAGAATCCACATGCCCTATAATGACAAGTATTTTGGGTTTTCTTTCATATATTGGATAAGAATAGAGTACAAGAAAGTAAGAGAGACTATCAAGAATGTAGAAGGGGAAGAGTAGGAGAGTTAAATGTAATCAAAGGGCATTATTTTGCATAATTAGTTATAGTTGCCCAAATTTAAAAGAGAAAACTAGAAGAGGGGTCACATTTCCAGTTGATAGGAAGAATTCCCATCAGTCATTCATGAGTTGCGGTACATTTTGATTTGTAATCTTGTTTATTTTCCAAAAGAACAAGCTCTGAGATTTTCTGTTTCTTGTATTTTTGTTTCGGTTTCTATTGATGCAGAAAAAGTCTTCGGCAAAAATCTAACATGCCTCTATGATAAGCATTCTGGAAAATAGAAGTAGATGAAACCTATCCCAAAATAATCAAGGTTATATATAATAATCCAATAGCCAACATTATCCTAATTGGAGAAAAATTCAAAATAATTCTATTTAAGATCAAGAATGAGAAATGGCTGCCCACTACCCCCTCCTTTTTAATGGAGTTCTTGAATTACTGACCAGAGTAACAAAGAAGAAGAAGAAGAGGAAGAAGAAGAAGAAAGAGGAGGAGGAGGAGGAGGAGAGGAGGAGGAGGGGGGAGGGGGAGGGAGAGGGAGGGAATGGGGGAGGGGAAGGGGAGGGGAAGGGGAGGAGGGGAAGAAGACAAATAGAAAAGGAAGAAGTTATCTCTATTTCTAAGTGATGTAATATTATACATATAAGAATCTAATCCACTAGAAAATTTCTAGAAATGATCAACAATTTGTATAAAGTAGAAGGGTATAAAATCATAGACTTTCCATATTCCAACAGCAAAGAAACTGTGAAAGTTATCACAAAAACACTGCCATTGTGGAAAACAAAATATCTAGTAATATCTCCCAAGTTTATATAAGACATTTACTATAATAATTTTAAATCTCTGGGGAAAAAAACAGATTAAGAAAGATACTGAATAGCTGAGTAGTATTCCATTATGTAAATGAACCACATCTTCTGTATCCATTCTTCTGTTGTGGGACATCTCAGTTGTTTCCAGCTTCTGGCTATCACAAATAAGACTGCTATGAACACAGTAGAATGCATGCCCCTGTGGCATGGTGGGACATCTTTTAGGTATATGCCCAAGAGTGATATGTCTGGGTCTTTAGGTAGATCTATTTCCAATTTTCTGAGGAATCTCCAGTTAGATTTCCATAATGATTGTACCAGTCTGCAATCCTACCAGCAATGGAAGAGTAGTCCTGTTTCTCTACATGCTTGCCAATATGTGCTGTCACCTGAGGTTTTGATCTTAGCCATTCTGCTTGGTGTAAGGTGAAATCTCTGGGTCATTTTGATTTGCATTTCCCTGATCACTAAGGACTTTAAACATTTCTTTAAGTGTTTCTCGGCCATTCAAGATTCCTCTGTTGTGAATTATTTTGTTTAGTTCCATATCCCACTTTTTGATTGGGTTGTTTGGTTTTTCATGGAGGTTAGTTTCTTGAGTATTTTACATATTTAGATATTAGCCCTTTATTGGATGTGGGGTTATTGATGATTTTTTTCCCAATCTGTAGGTTACCAATTTGTTCTATTGACTACATCCTTTGCCTAACAGAAGCTTTTTCAGTTCTATGAGGTCCCCTTTATTCATTCTTTATCTTAGAGCCCAAGCAATTGGATTTATGTTTAGGAAATTTTCCCCAATGAGTTCAAGTCCCTTTCACAATTTCTCTTATATTAGATTCAGTGTATCTGGTTGAGGTCCTTGATCCACTTGGACTTCAAGTGGAGGGATGGGGTTGCCATCGCACAATCAAAACATCTGACCCAGAATTATTCCTGTCTAGAAGAACTGCAGGGACAAAAATGGAGAAGAGACTGAGTGAAAGGAGGTTCAGCTACCCACCCAAACTGGTATCCAGCTCAAGGGGAGGCTCCAAGGCCTGACACTATTTCTGATGCTATGGTGTGCTTATAGACAAGAGCCTATCATGGCTGCCCTCTGAGAAGCCCAACAAGCAGTTGAAAGAGTCAGATGCAGATACTCATACCCAACCAATCAACAGAAGTCGGGACCCATATGGTTGAATTAGGGAAAAGCTGGAAAAAGCTGAGGAGTGTGATCCCATAGGAAGACCAGTAGTCTCAACTAACTTGGACACCCCAAGATCTCTCAAACACTGGGCCACCAACCAGGCAGCATACACTAGCTGATATGAGACCCCTGACACATATACAGCAGAGGACTGCCTGGTCTGGTCTCAGTGAGAGAAGATGCACCTGACCATCAAGATACTTGAGGCCCCAGGAAGTAGGGAGGTCTGGTGGGGTGGTGGGGTGGGGACATCCTCATGGAGGCAGGGGAGTGGGAATGGGATGAGGAACAGTTGGAGGACAGACCAGGAGGGGGATAACAAATGGACTGTAAAAAATGATTTAATAATAATGAGGATGAGGAAGAGGAAGTGGAGGAAGAGGAAGGAGAGGGAGAAGGAGAGGAGAAGGAGGAGGAGGAGGAGGAGGAGGAGGAGGAGGAGGAGGAGGAGGAGGAGGAGGAGGAGGAGGAGGAGGAGAAGAAGAAGAAGAAGAAGAAGAAGAAGAAGAAGAAGAAGAAGAAGAAGAAGAAGAAGAAGAAGAAGAAGAAGAAGAAGAAGAAAAGATACTAAAAGATGAAAAGATCTTGTGGCTTGGTAGAATTAATATTATGAAAATTGTTATCCTGCCAAAAGTATCTTAAATATTCACTGCAAGACAAATCAAAATCTCCACATTTTCCACAGAAATATACTTTTAAAAATATCTTAAAATTGTAGGAAACCACAAGACCCCAGAGAGATCAAGCAATCCTGACCTAAAGCAGCAATGCTGGGGAATTACCATACCAGGTTTATTACAGAGACACAGAAAAACAGCATGATACTGGCATTGAACATATAGTCAATGGAACAAAATAGAACACCCAAACATGAGTGAATGTAACTATAGCCATCTGATATTTGGCAAAAATGCCAAAAATACACATTATGGTCAACAAATGGTGCTAGGAAAACTGGGTGTCCACACACAGAAGTTAGATCCCCTGGAGCTGGAGATATGAGTGGTTGTGAAAACCCTGACATGCTATGTCTGGTTGTGATTGGAAGTCTGTGTTTCTGATCGAGCTAAGGGTTTGAACATTGCAGGCCCAATGGTCTGTCCTCAGCCTACAAGGGATGGCAACTGTTTGCCTAAGCTCCTAGAATACAGCTTCTAACAAGTGGCTACATCTCTCCATAGGTCTGTGACATTTGGTCACATAAAAAAGGGTCACACCCCCAGCCCCTCCTCAGGCAGAGGCATGGCCACACAGCACCAAGCCATCCCCAGGTTAATGAGACACCTGGAGACTTAGCCACTCCCCTTCCTAGTTAACTATATCTGCCTTGCCCATTCCAGAACTTGGGGGGTACAATTCCATCCAAGTCACTCTCCACAGTGAAAATAAACATTTTAGAATTATGGACTGTCTCTTCATCTGGACCCGCCATGGGAAGCAAGGGATCCAGCCCTCGATTAAGGAGCTGCATCTAATCTCTCACTGAGGGCTTCCTAGCACTCCCAGACAGTACCCATTCACCCAAGCCTAAGCAGCTAGCCCAGCGTTCCAAGCCACTGAAACCCAGTCTCAGAGGGAACCCCAGCTAGTCCATCTGTGGCATGCTGCGGTGTCTGCTCCCCCACTCACGGGCAGGGCCCACAAAGGCTTCCCACAGCCCCAACCTGGCCGTCGGACTGTGAGGGAAGACGTGTGCGTGGCCACTTCCCGCATGTCTCCTGTCCCAATCAAAGCCACAGTGCCCGGGACAGACACGTGGGGCTTCTTTCCACTGCGCCAGGCTTGTTCCCACAATTCTATGCTCATAATTATTGTTGTACTCAAAAATTGGAACTCCAAATGGATCAAAGATCACAATGTGAAACTTGAAATGTTGAGATGCCTAGAAGAAAGCATGACTTGTACCCTACAATGTACAGGTGAAGGAAAGATTTTCTGCATTTCTTAATTTGGGAATTAAGGTTAAAAATTGCTAAATGGTACTTCATAAAATGAAAACGCTTCTGCACATCAAAGGAAACAAACAGTTGAATGAAGAAGAGACACAATGAGTAAGAGACTCCTCTGGTAAAGGACTAATACCCAGAATACATAAAGAACTCATAAACTTAGAGTCAAGAAAAGAAAGTTCCAAATTTAAAAATAAATGGGCTAAATATCTGAAAAAATGTTCTCAAAAAAAGGAAAAAAATTCTGCATTCCCCTGTAATTACATATACATGTGCATATTGTCTGTTTATATTTACATAGATAATATAAACAAACAGTCATTTTGAATAACTGAATTTACCTATTCATCAATGGTACTGTGTAAAAATATCTTTTATTTGCCTGGAGTAATTGCATCTCTGAGGATTTTTGCCTCCATCTCCTAACCTAGGCCCAGTCCTGAGAGCTTCTAGCCTCTATACAATCTAATCTAGGCCTAGAATATTTTCAGCTCTGAGATTTGCTGCTGAATAAGTTCACCCTTTCTTGTTCTCTCTGAACTCTAGCTGGCTAGTTCAGGTCAACTGTTCTGGCACAAACTCCTCTCCCAGTAGAGTTCTCAATCTGCCTTTTTCTCTCAGACTTTGAATTGCTCTGCTTGGCCTCAAACTAACTCTAGCAATTTTTTTCTAATCTTCTGGCTCATCCTCATTCTCTTGCTCATTCTGTTTTTTGTTTGTTTGTTTTTTAACCTGTGTCTAGCTGTCTCTGTAAACCTCTCCTGGTAAAGCTGCCTCCTTCTACCTCTCTGTGCTGCTCTACTCTCCCTCTCAACTCTACTGTGCTGCTCTCCAGGAGCTCTACTGTATTCCTGTACTGCACTCCCTTCTTTTTGTCCTGTCTGTCTCTCCCTTAAGTAGCTTCCCTTTCCTCTCTCTTCTCATGAGAGTAGGGCATATCCTATTTTATCAAATCTTTCTCTGATTTGTCACAGTTTGGCTACTCAATTAGACATCACTTTCAAACATGAGTGCTTCCTACTACAAACTAACTTAACTTCATTGTTTGGAATTAAAGGTGAATACTAAGAGTATGTCTGTATTTTATCCCAAGCCATATCCTAACTAGAAACAGGTTCAAACAGTACTTACCCCATAATATTTCACTGTTTGGTGCTACAAGTTTAATTTCACAACTCTATCCTTACATATTTATGTTGGTTGAAATTCTTTATCATGTAAATAGAATTATAAAAAATATTCTAGAATGCAAAGTCAGACTTAATATTTTAAAAAAATCTTTGACTGTTCACAAATACACTGTTTCACTCATTTCTTCCTTTACCCACCTCAATTTAGGCAAACTTACTGGACACTATTTATTTTGCTTTGGGTTTTTTATTTTTGATGTTGTATTGTTTTGTCTTGTTTTTCTTTTGACAGCAGAGGGAAATGTCAAAGCCCAAACAAACCTAAAGAACTCACCCTAATACCAGTCTCTATCCACAAAGCTACCTGTTCCTTTTTCTATTTGAACTATTCCAGTTAGGTATTAAACATTTTCCTATTCTACTTATGGGGAAAATTTTACACTGATATTTTAAAAGATAGATTTTTGAATAAAGCAAGACTGTACAAGATGCATGCCTTTAGTTTCAGCTGAGCAGAGGCACTGTGCCTTCTGAAATTCACTTATAGCATTTATAAGATTATCATTATCCTCAATTCATGGACGTTTTGGATTTTAGATTCGCAAGAAATGAGTGTTTAATAAAATATATAGAATCCTAATATGTAAATTCAGTTCTCTTAAGGAAATAAAAATAGTTATTTAAGAGAAAACTATAGGCCTGATACAGTGTCATTCTAGTCAATCTCAGGACTCAGAAGGTAGTTGACAGGAGTTGAAGGTCAGCCTCTGCTACCTAGGGAACTTGAGGCCAGCCTGGAGCTACATGAGATCTTGTCTCAAAAAATCTGCCCCCACTCACACACACAGAAAAGACAAAAATAAGGAATTGGACTTTTCATGCATCAGGTATAATATACTTACAATGTTTCTCTGCCTCGGAAAGAATTGTTCATGGGTGTGGCTGTGGCTGAGTTTTAAGAATGTTTGAAAAATCCCCCTGTTGAGTACCAATTCAGTACAACAGAAAGGGACTCTTGGGACATCCCCTTACAATTCCTTTAGAAGGATCACACAAGGAGCTATGACTCATGGTGTGCTCTCCCATAAAAAGAAACACCTCCATGGATACCTTGAAATTTTCCAGAAGTAATGACCTTATCAAAATGTTTGGTATTTCTCCTTGTCACCTCTAATGAAGACCACATTTTTTAAAAATGTGATCATAGCCGGGCAGTGGTGGCACATGCCTTTAATCCCAGCAATTGGGAGGCAGAGGCAGGTGGATTTCTGAGTTCGAGGCCAGCCTGGTCTACAGAGTGAATTCCAGGACAGCCAGGGCTACACAGAGAAACCCTGTCTCGAAAACACCAAAAATAAATAAATAAATAAATAAATAAATAAATAAATAAATAAATAAATAAATAAATAAATAACGTGATCATAAACCTAGTAATGTGTCTCACTTAATCCTGCATCATTGGCACCTAGGGAGGCCTGGAACTTTTTTCCAAATTTAAAAAAAAAATTATAACTTCTGACCTCATAGGAATAACACAAACTTTGTTTAAAAAATAGTACAAATAACATTAAGTAATCAATAGAGATTAATATGTTTATCTATAATACTGGAACTATACTGCTACTTACTAAGAATAGTATTACACTCAACAACTCAAGCAATACATTACAACTTTATAGCAAGAAAACATGAATTTAGGGAAAAATCCCGTCTACACCTTGGGGCTACTATGAAGGCTCCAATTACTTGTTCCTATCTATATTTGGTATTGCCAGATATTTTCCTTTTTGTTTTCTGCACTAGAAGGATATTGGTGGAAATCTGATTAAAGTTCATGGCTGAAATAATAGTCTTTTTAAAATGCTAAGCATTTATTTGTTTTTGGAAGGGTGTGTATACCACAGCACCTATGAGAATGTCAGAGAACAACATGGAAGAGTTGGGTTCACTCATTTCACTATGGTGTATGTGACTCCTAGAGATCAAATTCAGGTGGCAAATACTGATGGCTAGAACTTTTGCCTGATAAGATATCTCATCAGCCAAGTGTATAGTCTCCTGGCAATTATAACACACTGGTTTTTCTAATTCTGAACGTGTTTATAATAATGATAAAATTAAGAGAAGTTATTTATATTATATGTGTGCTATATTATCTTGGTGGGTTTTTCCTTGAACTTAAAAGTAGATCCAAATAGAAAGTTTTAAGAATAATCCCTTGAAGCCGGGCAGTGGTGGCACATGCCTTTAATCCCAGCACTTGGGAGACAGAGGCAGGTGGATTTCTGAGTTCGAGGCCAGCCTGGTCTACAGAGTGAGTTCCAGGACAGCCAGGGCTATACAGAGAAACTCTGTCTCAAAAAACCAAAATAATAATAATAATAATAATAATAATCCCTTGACTAATAAATTTCACTTCTCCAACAAACCACCAGGCAGAGGATTTGTCGGCGCTTTCTAAGCAGTGTCTGTATGCTGCTTTAATGTCTTTTTACTTAAGTTGGAACAGTGAGCGTGTTTATTGGTCACTTTCTCAGTTAATCTCTCATCAAGGAATAAGCACAGCCTCTCCTGTCTCAATTGATAAAGTAAGAAAGTTAAACAGAGGATACCAGCAACCTTGGGGAACTAGACTGAATGCGGCTATAGTGGAATTCATGTTTCAGGGCAGTTTTCACTTTTCTGTACTTCTTTATTAAGACTGATTTCGTTGTACTATGCATGACAATAAACTTCAAGTTTCATGTGTGAGTGCATGTTTGTGTGTGTGTGTGTGTGTGTAGACTAGAGCAGATCCTTGGTTATTATCCATTGCACTGGGAGAAGGATACATCCTCCTTAATCTTTGAGATGGGGCCTCTCACTGATAGGAACTCAGAATAAGCTCGGTTGGCTTGCTAGGAGGCCCCAAGAATCCCTCTGTCTCTGCATCCCCTCTACTAAGATTATAATTGCTCTCTTTCATGACCAGCAATTTCTATATGGGTTCTAGAGATCAAATTTGGGTCCTGTGCTTATAAGGCAAGTCCTTTATTAAGTGAGCAATATCCTCAGCCTCAAAAATGGAATCTCTTTCTGAAGAGAAAGGTTTAGGGTGACTCGCAGTCTCGAATGGTCCCCACTGTCCTCTCCATAATAATGCACATAGTTCTCTGCCTGTGTCCTATCTCTTAAAGACTCTATTACCTCTAAATGCCACCATACTAGGGGACAGCCATTACCACACTGGCCTTTGAGAAATACTTGAGATGTAAACAAACTATAACTTATATCCTATAATACTATACACAGTATAAAACTAAACACAGTTGTGAGATTAACAGACACTTTTCCACTGATCAAAATTTTAAAACTGTGTTCCTCACAGTAGTGTGTAACTTGCACCAATGATATGTCTTCACTTAAGCCAATGACAGTAATATTCAAACACTTAAGAATTTGCTTTAGAAGTTAAAATATCATCATTTTCACATAAAGCTATCTTTTACTGTAACAGTTTACCTCTTCCACCCTGCCGCATTATTCCTCAGAAGTCTTCTAAATTTCTTCTTAGTAACTGAAGGTTTTCACTAAACAGGAAAAATAAAATAAAATTAAGCAAAATACTCATATTCTGGTCCCATGGATGCCCTACTTATAGTTACTTGGAATCTGAGCTACTTTGACTCGCGTCTAGCTGGTGTGAAGACAGGACAGCCAGGCTCCGGGAGGAAGCTGTGGTTTTTCTTGACCTGCAGGTCTGACTATGAAGCTCTGTGGCAGATCTGAGGCTGCCTGCAGAACTGAAGCAAGGGTAACTTTCCTCATCCCCGTCCTCTGCTCAGCTTTTAACAGAGGTTTTCTGTACTTCATAATTTGACTTAAACATTTAATACTCGATTTGAATCCAATTTAATAATAAATGTCAAACTCGGGGGCTGGACTGGTGGCTTAGTCAGTTTCTAGGACCCACGTGGTGACTCATAACCATGCACAGTTCCATTCCCAGGGTACCCAATGCCTTGTGCAGATCATTATGAGTACCAGGCACAGAGACGGTGTGTATACATGCAAGCATGTAAACTCACATTCAAAGACTGAGAGGCTTTGGAAAACTTAGCAGTATCCCTGAGGGAGGGCTCAGGGAACTCTGCTGATAAGGAAAACGAAAGAAGGTAACAGCCCGAGGGTATGATATGGAAGAACACCAGGGAACCAGGGTCTTCTAACCACAGCATGACTGAGGCCCACAGGAACTCATGGAGACTGAAGCAACGTGTGCAGGGGATGCACAGGTCTCCATGAGATAGGATTCCAGAGCGGAGCAAAGCGGACACATGCCTCTCCTCTAACACAAAAGCTATTTCCAACTGGTAACCACTTGCAACTGAAAAAAACTCCCCAATGGCATGTCATATGGAAAACAAACCACTCTTAATGGAAGGCTCTACACCCAGCAATAGATGGCCAGCACAGAACAAATTCAATGGAAACTTTGGAGGTTCTTTATCTAACAATGTTTTATCAGGAATCTCTTTCTTTCTTTCTTTTTCTTTCTTTCTTTCTCTCTCTCTCTCTCTCTCTCTCTCTCTCTCTCTCTCTCTCTCTCTCTTTCTTTCTTTCTTTCTTGTCACCCTTCAGGTCCTTTGCAGATATCCCATGGCATGGTCTCCAGCTTTGTATTTTCATGGGATTCCTGTGCGTGTGCATGAGTGGGTCTCTCATGCTTTTTCCTTGTCACTTTTTCTTCTATCAATTTGTTCTGCCCTTGTCCAAGTTGTTTGCTTCTGTTTATTTATATTGTATTTTACTATTATTTCTTAGATGCTTCTTGGTTTTCAAACAAGAGACAAGAAAGGATGTGAGTCTAGATGAAAGGGAAGGAGGGGCAGACCTGACAGGTCCTGGGGGAGGGAAAACAAAAGCCAGAATTCAGTGTATGAAAAAATTCTATTTCCAGTAAAGCAAAAGAAGAAAAGTAGTCTAAAATAATAAAAATAATAAATATAAATTTTAATATACTTTTTACTAATTTGTTCTCTGACATATAGCATCTCAAACACAGTTTCCCCTCCCTCAGCCTCCCACCTCTTCCTCTCCTCCTCTGTTTCCGTTCAGAAAAGGACATGCATCCCAAGGGTATCAACCAAACATGGCATATCATGTTGCAGTAAGACTTAGCACTTCCTCTCATGCAGGGTTCCAAAAGCATGCAAAAGCATCAGAAACAAGCCCTGCTCCCTCTGTTAGGAGTCCCACAAAACCAGCAAGCTATATAACTACAACTTATATGCAGAGGGCCTATGTTAGACCCATGCAGACTCTAATTGTTGGCTCATCTCACTCAGCTCCTGTGAGTCCTAGTTTGTGGTGTCTTGACTCCCAGATATCCTATAATTCTCCCTCCCCTTCTTCATCAGGATTCTCCTCCCCAAACTCCTCCTAATGTTTGGCTGTGAATCTCTGCATCTGTTTCCATCAGTTGGTGAAGCCTCTCTAAAGACAATTGGACTAGGCACCAATCTATGAGTAGAGCAGGATATCATTAGGCATCATTTGACTTTTCTTTACTTCTCTTTTTTTTTCCAATCATGTTTGGTTCAATTCTAGGACTTTGGAACAATTTACCTCTGGTTTCTGCCCTACTAACCCAGGCAGTATCAGGGATGGGCTCTGTCTGGAGGCATAGGTCTCAAGCTAGTCCTTGGTTAACCAGTCCCACAATTTTAAGATGAACTGGTTTAAAGTAGGTCAGTCCTTTAAAATCAGTACAGGACATACCCAGGCACCAAATTCTCAACATAAAAGAGATTTATTAACCTGGAGGGGTAAGCAGGAGCTCCAAAGACAGCAGCAGCAGCAAGCACAAGCAAGCAAGAGAAGCAAAAATCAAGAGAAACAAGAAAAGGTGTTTCTACAAGAGTGGGCTTTTAACAAATGGGGAGTTTGTGTTAGGGTAAATTGGTAAATCCTGATTGGACATATTAACAAAATAAAGAATCGTGATTGTTGGACCTTGGTGTTTTGACTCAGGAGTGAGTCAATCGCCAAATGAGAAAATGGACCTTTGGGGCTAGCTTCAGGAATGCAACAGTTTTTGGGAAGGGAGAAGAAAACCTGCCTTCAATTTTTGTCATGCTTGGGACCCTGTTTGCATGTTCAGATGTGCTAAAACCCTTCACTTTGAACTTCAAAGGTTTGAAACTCAGCACTGGATAAAACTAAGCACTGGATATGTTATAGGTGGATAACATAGCTAAAAATGAAAATCCTGCCCAAGAATATCTCCCCTTTACACAGTAACTTGTCAAAATATGCTGAGAAGAATCATTTTAATGATGTAACTATAGCAGAGGCACTGATAAAAATCAGCAGAGGGTTTTGGAAAAGGGAAATCTGGAAACACAGTAGGAGGCTATACAACAAATTCCATCTAGTTCATAATTGCATCTATAACATCTTGGATTATTCCAGACTGATTTTTCAAATGTAAAGTTTTGTTATATGATTTCCTGACATTTCTTCCTATTCACAAAGCCCCAACTGTTAAGCGTTAATTCATACATCTGTCTGTAACAGCCTTGTTCTCGTAGCCCTGTGCCTGACCTGAAGCTCACTGCCTAGTGATGCAAGGTTTTTTCTCAGTTAAAAAATGTACAAATGGAGGTGAAGGAGCAAGATCTTTCTGGGTAGATTCAGGATATGTGTAATGCTGGTCACTAGCCTTTTTGCCAGCATTTTCAAAATTTTATTTCATCAAAACTACTGAATACTCTTAGTTGTCACTATCCCCAAATAGAAAATTCCAATTTATTAGATTTCACTAGGAATGTCCAATAATGAGACTGGGAAGGTGAGATCTCTGGGGACTGAATGGTGGAGTCACTGTGTACATTTCTTCTGTGTACCAGACTTTGAGTTCAATGTAGAAAAATGTAGCCTTGGTTCACAAGACAGGAAGCCAAGTGCACTATGCCAGAATCAAATCTCCATTTCACCACTGATGTATTCTCAGATGACACAAAGGCGACACCTCACCAGGCATATGTAGAATAAGTCTAAATAGCTAAGGGCTTGTTCTGAAGAATGTTTAAAATTATATTTAATACTTATATGATATTTACATAAGCACACAATAACATGGCCACTCCTTTAACTATTGAGAGGTCATTCCAGATAGTGTTTGCTTAGCTACTAAAACATCTCCCAATGCTTGTACCAAGAATATGCCTTGATATAATAGTAGATAGTTCTCATTCATTTTTTATTTTTATTGATTTTTTTTATTTATTCACGTTACATCCCAAGTCCTAGAGAGTGCCCCCCATTTCCCCTCTCTATCCTCTGCACTCCCTACATATGATCCCCTACCACCCTGCACCCCTTCCCATCTTCTCTCCCAATCAGTTCCCTCCTTCCATAGACTTCTAATATCTGTTTTGTTTCCCCTTCTGAGAAAGATTCAACCATCCTCCCTTGGCCCCTCCTTGTTATTTGCCTAGCTTGGATCTCTCAATTATGGCATAGTAATCTGCTCCTTATGGCTAATATCTGCTTAGACGTTAGTACATAGCATTCACGTCCTTTGGGGTCTAGGTTACCTTACTCAGGATGATATTTTCTACTTCTGTCCATTTGCCTGTGAAACTCATGATGTCTTTGTTTTTAATGTCTATTGGAATAGTCCTATAACCCCTAATGAAATTGAAATGGTCATTAAAAGTCTCCCAACCAAAATTCTCCAGTGTGTGGGGTTCAGTATGTGATTTAAGCTTTACTAATGTTTCTTTTACCAATGTGGGTGCCCGTGCATTTGGGACATAGATGTTCAGAATTGAGCTGCTCTCTTGGTGGATCTTTCCTTTGATGAGTTTGAATTGTCCTTCCCTGTCTCCTTTGACTACTTTTGGTTGAAAATTTGTTTTATTAGACATTAGAGTGACTAGTCCATGTTGTTTCTTGTGCCTGTTTGCTTGGAGAACCTTTTTCTAACCCTTTATTCTGAGATAATAACTATCTTCATTGCTGGGATGTGGTTGTTGTATAGAGCAAAATAATGGCTCCTGTTTACACATCCATTCTGTTAGCCTGAGTTTTTTTTTTTTTCTTGGATGATTGAGTCCATTGATATTGACAGATATTAATGACCAATGATTTTTACTTCCTGTTATTTTGATGTTGATGGTAGTTGTGTGTGTGTGTGTGTGTGTGTGATGTGTGTGTGTGTGTGTGTGTGTGTGTGTGTGTGTGTGTGTGTTTCTCTTCTATTGGTTTTTGTAGCAGTTAATTAGTTAAACTGCTGCATCTGCCC
>CM052711.1:45503134-45564100 GCA_028551405.1 Uromys caudimaculatus
TATTAGCCCAAATTTTCGGAATACCCAAGTTTCACTTTACAGTAACTGCTAGACTGAGAGTGAGGTCCCAGATGGAGGAGTTGGAGAAGGGACTGAAGGAGCTGAGGGAGTCTACAGCCCCATGGAGGGAGCAACAGTGTCAACTGGCCTGATCCCCCAGTCCTCATGGAGGCTGGACCACCAACCAAAGAATACACATTGAGTGACCCATGGTTCAGACCACATATGTGGCAGAGGAGGGCCCTGTTGGCCATCAGGGGGAGGAGAGGCCCCAGTAAAGGGGAATGTCAAGGTGGGAATATGGGAGTGGGTTGGCAGGTGGGTGTGAGGTGGAATTTCCTCATAGAGGTGGGGGAGGTGGAGGGGACAGGTGGTCTCCAAAGAGGAGACCTAGAAAGGTCTCCTCTTTACATTGGAATTGTAAATAAAGTATCAAAAAATAAAAATAAAAAAATTTTTTAAAAAGATAATTAGAATAAGTAAATACAAAAAGCAACCTAATTTTTCAATAAAAAAAGAGTCTAACTATCAAAAAATGTAATTGTAGGAATTATTGTTGTCTTTACCCATTTGACCTAAAATATATATAACATATGTTTTCAGTATATAAATTTCTGTATTTTTTGGTAAAGATCTCTCTCTCTCTCTCTCTCTCTCTCTCTCTCTCTTTCTCTCTCTCTCTATAAATTGGGGATTGAATCAGACCCTTGCACATTCTAGAAAAGCATTCTATCATATCTCCATCCATTCCTTCCTTTCAGGGTGTTTAAGTGATGTATATGTCTAAAGTGAACTATAAATTAATTTAACTATTTTAAGGTATTTTAGAGTGATATCTATAAAGAAAATGATAAACCATATGTCATAATTACATGTATCAATATGTCAGCATTAATATAATATCAAATAGCAATTTATAATCATAGCAACACAATGATTCAGAAGTTTAATAAATATGACTATCCTCTTATAAATTTGTTTTAAATATATCACATAAAAAATAATCAAACATTAATTCCTGGAAATGGCTACTCCAGTGTGAAATGCTAGACAGGCTTCCTGTACAAGTATTTTTTGTATCTGTCTTATCTTTTTTCTTTTCTCTTTCTTTCTTTCTTTCTTTTTTTTTTTTTTTTGAATCAATTTCCTGCACTGCAAACAAACTGACACAGGATGCTCATGAAAGAATAATTAATTTTTCAGTTCACATGTGTAAGCTGAACAGCAGAAAGCCCCTAGATTTCACAGAACTACAGTTAACTGTCTTTCTCATGGAAAGCCCCACAGTGTTTAGAGTTCTCATAACTACCCTGGAATCCTACGGTTAAAGGCTTCATGCTTCTCTCACAGCTCACTGCTATCGATGTCTTTCATTTTCTCATTGGCATAGAATGCTGCTTTTTTAAATGATTTTGACATGTTAACATTAAAAGGCAACACTATGAATCATGCATAAAGCAGAATATGAAGGATGAATTGAAATCCAAAAGTTAAAGTGGTTTTAGTCAGAAGTGTGTAATGAAGTCTACAACGAAGATTCTTGAAGGCTAGCAAACTCTTATTCTAACTGAACTGAAAGAGCTCAAATTCCTGATTCATGCTTAAAAATTAGATAAAGGAATTCACAAACTCTTAAAAACTAAGAATTTCCTCTAATGATTAAAAAAAAGGGACAAAAATTTATAAGGGTCTGGATATAGCTCTGTGGTTTAGCACAAATCCCTGGGTTTGAAGCCACCACCACCACCATCACCACCACCACCACCACTACCACATACACAGAGAGAGAGAGAGAGAGAGAGAGAGAGAGAGAGAGAGAGAGAGAGAGAGAGAGAATTGAGTAAAAGATAGCAGTTGATCAAAAGATAGGAGAAAAACCTATGTGTGTGTATATACATATATATCTATGGTGGGGCACATGCATGTGCACCTGTGCATTCATGTATGAATGCAAGTATATGTATGCCATGGCATGCTTATATAGAGGTCAAAAAATAACTTCAGATGTCAGTTCTTGTCTTATTTAAGACAATTTCCCTTAGCTTTTCTGCTGCTTGTTTGAAGCTCAACAGCTTCCAGATGTTCTCCTAAAGCATGTGAGCTTAGTCCTAAAGACAGAATGAAAACCTTAAATCTGAAAGATGTCAGAAGGGATACTGTGGTTGACAATATTGATTGTCAACTTGGCAGGGTAGATATTTGTTACAGGAAATATCAAAAAAGAAGGAATGTATGGGCATGTCCCTGCGCTCTGCCCTGGTTCTCTCTCAGCCCTGGCAGGCTGGCCAGTCATGCACTGGCAAGCAATGGCCGACCTGCTTTTATCTTGTGGAGCTCTGAATCAGAGCTCCATGATCTCTCCATCCAGCTCACTAGGTTCCCACTGGCAGGTGGCTACCATGCCAGCCCCATTCTTCAATGCCCCCATGGACTCTGTGGTGCACATCAGGCAAACCCACACTTTGCTGCTGTACCTTTCTCTCTGAAACCTAGACGAGCCACTGCATGAAGGAAAACGCAACACGAACTTTGCTCAGAAACAATGATAACTCAATCTCTGGGCACAACAACTAAAACCTAATCTTGTAAGCTTTTTCAAAATCTGATTCCTCTGGTGGCGAATCCTTGCAGATCCACCATACCAGGAGACTCTAGTAGCTACATCTTACCTATCTGCTGTTCCCATTCAAAAAGGACCCCCTCTCTCTCCTGCTTTATCTCTTCCTCTCTCCGACCTGGAAGTCCCTCCCAGGAGGGCAGAATTAACAGAATACAAAAAGCCCCAGGGCTATCCACAACAGACATTTATGTAGGAGACAATCCTCTGAAAATGCCTATGAACTATCTGGTTGTGATAAGAATACCTACACTAACAATGGGTAGCACCATTCCATAGACTAGGATCCTGGACTAAATCCAAAGGAGAAAGCTAGCTGAGTACAAACACTCATTTCACTTTGCTTCCTGGCTATGCATGCCACCTCATGCTCTTGCTGCCATGTCTTCATTGCCATGATGGTCTGACCTTTAAAGGATAAACCAATATCATATGTATTTTAACTCTGTAAAATACATAAAAGTAATTTTAACTCTGTAAAATAAGCTTCCAGGAAGAAATGAGATTAATAGCCACTAAAGGCTTTGATTATGAGCTTTGGGCTCCATTTGAGAGAAGCCTCAGTCAAGTTTGAACTTGGGGCAGACATAAAGAAAGAAGTCTTTGTCAAACTGAATATGGAGAAAGCCTGCTAATGGTTGGGAAGACTGCTCCACTGGCTATACTGACACAGTCTCCAATGTACTTCCAGGAGATGGTTCCTCAAAGGAGAAACAGTTTGGAGTGAACAAAGGCAGCAATTTTTAGAAGTGGTATGGAACAGTGAAACATAGGAAAATTTTAAACTGAGGCCTTGATGTAGTTCTGAGTTCTGACACATTTTGTTGAAAAAGTTAATCCTTTTGACATTCAGTTGTCAGCTATGTTAAATGGAGACAACAACATCTTTTCAAATATAAAGATTAGCTCCATCAATCTAAAATACCCAAGATATTTTTATATCTGTTGCATCAGCAGAGTGATATTCAGTATTGCCATTGGCTTTGTTAGTAACCTAAAATCCCCATGATAACTCTGAAGAAACCACTGGTCATAAGATCCTGGGATAATAGTCTCTTCTTATCCCTGGTGAGTGTAACTCATGGAAACCTGACAAAGAGACTGCAAGTTTGAATATGACACCAGGTCTGATTATTTTCTTTCCATGACTTTATCCTCTTGCAGATCCCAGACCTGAAGAGTTCCTGTCCTTTCAAAGGGATTCTTATGGTCAGATACTTGTACTATAATTCATTGACAAAGCCATTGCAAATATAATGTGTTATTTCCAATAAATAGAAATACAATAAAGTGATGCATGTATATTATGCTGATGAATTTCTAAATCTTTTAACACATCAAATTAGAAAGTTATCACATGATATGAGTCCAGTAATCATCATTTCCTTAACCATATCCATAACACTTTTGAATGGAAAGTGTGGCTGAAGATCAGGACAAGTCATTGGCAGCCATGCTCCAAAGAGCTGTCCCTACTCTGAGAGAGATTCATCAGCTAACTGCAAACTAGTCAGCTGACGAACCATAAGCCACTCTGCGTGGTTTTGTTATGTGAAAAGCTATCACTTAAGAGACAAAGTTGGGTGGATGGGTGGGGGAGCACTCTCTTAGAAGCGGGGAGGTGGGGGTGGGATAGGGGATTTCTGGAGGGAAAACCAGCAAAGGGGACAACATTTGAAATGTAAATAAATATAATATCCAATTAAAAAAAGAAACTTTAAAAAAAAGAGACAAAGTTTAATAATGTTAGTTTAAAAACTACCATTGTAGCTCATTATACTAAATTCATCAAAAAAAATCAAGGAAGTTCCAAATAATAGTAATTTTAGAACAAAATAGTCATCAAATGAATACAAATTGAAAACAAAATATAAATAATGGATAGTTTGTTGATAGCATGTAATTTTACAGCAAAAAAAATGTTTAGAGGTAAGAAATGATTAAATCTGCCTAAAATTGACAGAAAATTATTGTCTCTGATCTTATGGGGTCAGTAAACATAAATTTCACAATTCAAAAATTTACCATTGGAGCAGAAGTATTGTGGTCTCAACCCAGGGAACAGACGGATCTAAACATGGGTTAGGCCCACAGCTACATAAGGAATGCACAACTCATCGTGGCTTCAGAAGAAGCTGCAGACCCATCATCAGACGGAATCTGACCCTGGACAAAAACTTCCCTCAGCCTTGGTCAGAGAAGCTTCCTGTGCAGAGGACACAAAGTCAATGAAGAGATACGTTAGTCAAAGTTCTGAGAAGAAAGAGTGTTCAGCTCTATTTGGGATATTCTTATCAACACTCTACTTCCCACTCCTTAACCCCACTCTGCTATGACTCAAGAAATGTCATGCAAGAGGAGGCTAGAAAAAAATCAAAGAGCTAAAGAATGAAGGAGTGCCTGCTGAGAAATGCTGTCTTCAGGACACGACAAGATCAGTGCAGCCATGGAATTGCACCAGCTGTAGTAAAACACCCATACAAGATCAAGCCAACAAAACTGTCACCTAGATGAAGAAGGTGATCACTAAGTCTCACCCTTTACTGAGGAGCTATTTGCAGTTGACAAGGAAGAATTATTCTTCTTTGAGGGTGTCACCACTGATAGGTGCTCATATTCCAGTAGATGACCCCATCCTCTTTTACTCATGAACAGCACTAATTTAACTTTGTGGGGTATCACACAGTAAAAAAAAAAAAAAAAAAAAAAAAGACATAAAGGTAGGAAAGAAAGATATTGTGGGAAAGTGGAGCAAGCAGGAGAGGAATGTAAATAATCATATTTCATTATATAGTAAAATTGTCAAAGAATAAAACATACTCAAGAAAATGTATTATTCTAGAACTCAAAATGTAATAAGCAATAAAGAAGTGTTTGCTAAGAAGCAGAACCTTGTGAGCAGGCAGCTTCCTACCCATAGAAAATAACCAGACTATGATGGGTGTAAAGGAATCCAGGGAGAGTTACAGAGATAAAGCTGAGAGTTCAAGGAGAGCACAGTAGAAATACTGAGCAAGAAGAGCAACAAAAGAATACGTCATACAGAAAGATAACAGTACAGTCTACAGAGGCTCACTCTGTTTCAGTATTATTTCAGTATCGATGATAAGACTTTCTTGGATGACTTTCAGGAACCAAAAACAACTTGAAAGGCTGAGAGAGCATAACACTGAAATATTACAGAGATGTGAGATTAATCCTAAAGACACAATGAAAACTTAAATCTGCAGGATGTCAGATAGGATAGTGTGGTTGTTAATATTGTCACCATGACAGATAGATATTTATGTAGGAGACCATCCTTTGAATATGACTGTGAGGTATCTGATTGTGATGAGAAGACCTACACTAACAATGGGTACCACCATTCCATGGACTAGGATCCTGGACTGAATCCAAAGAAGAAAGACAGCGGAGCACTAGCACCCATTGCACTTTGCTTCCAGACTGTGCGTGCTGCTTCCTGTTCCTGCCGCCATGCCTTCATTGCCATGATGGTCTGACCTATAAATGATAAGCCAAATGAAACTCATGAGTTGCTTTAGTCAGGCATTTTGTTACAGCAACAAGAAAAGGTCACATAGAGAAAAGTGGCACTGAGAAATGGAGCTGCTGCTGTGACACACTTAGTCTATAACACACGTGCATTTAGACCTGCTTTATGAGATGACAGTGAAAGCAATTGCAACTTTGAGCTAAAGAATACCTAGACTGGCCTATGGAAGTGGCTCGGTTTGTAAAAGCATTTGTTAGGCAAGCACGAGAATCTGTGTTTAAATCTTCAGAACTCAGCTGGGGAGTGGGGTAGTGCATGCTTTTCAATGAAAATAAAAATTACAAAGAAGCCTTAAAATGCTGTGTAAGCAAAGTTAAATGGCTCAGTCTGGTGGGATTTGGGAAGACCAGAATGTTGAGACAGATATGAACAGAGAGGCCTGGTTTGATTAGTTATGGAAGGGAACAAAGACTCTGTTGGTTATTGAGCTGTTGGCCACAAAGTTATAGCTTGACAAAGAATCTCACTGCATTCTGCCTCTGTCCCAAAATCTTAATTGAGACTGAATTCAAAAGTAATTAACTGATTAACTCGACAGAGTAAATTGCAAGACAGGCTAGAATTCAGACTGTGATATGGTTATTTCTCAATATTCTTATTCAGGGTTATAGTAAGAGGGGACAGAAAGAGAAAAATGTGACATTTGACAAGAAAAGAATTGTGGAACATTTGAAGCTGTCCACAAAACTGTTGTGGAAAGAAAACAGCTGTAATTGTTAAAGATGGTGGCATCATTAAAAATAGCCACAGTCCTTTGGAAGCATGCATGGCGCCTTCTGCTACCCAGGAAAGTTAGTCCTCAAACAAGGGGCATTCATGTCAATTCTAGCTTATGCAGAGTTTTGGAGCCCTGTCCCAATGGATACCTCCACAAAAGACTCCAGCACCTAAAGCTCAGGAGACATTGTGGAAGAGGGGGCAGACTGATCTTAAGAGCCAGAGGATCAGGGACTTTACTGTCAGACTCTGTCTCCTATCAGAAGCTAGGCCCATAAAGACTCAGCAACATGACTGCCCAAACATGAGTTAAACAAGGACACCAATGAACATGTCAGACTGCAAGGGGAATATTCCACAAAGCCTCAACCCTACACAGTAACTGTAGGCAACTAAATAAAACTGGGAATAGGAGAGGCGGCCCTCCCCAGGGAAGAGAAAACCAATTGGTTGCCCAGTGCCAAATTCTTGGCCTTGAAAACATGCATACAAGTAACATTATATGGATTCATCACATGATGTTTAGAAATATATATGCACGTAAAAATATACATATGCATGCAATAACAATTAGTGAAAAAAGAGGCTATCAATTTGAAGGAGAGTTGAGAAGAGTATCTGGGAGAGTTCAGAAGGTGTTGTCATCAAACTGTAATCCAAAAACCAACCCACCAACCAACAAACAAACCAAACACTGGCTGATCTATAGTACCATTCAATAGATATTGGCAAGATAAACTGTTCCATGAGCAACTGATATTTCTACTGATGGATGGTGTCACATAAATAACCATTAGCACAATCACATAATTTATTAAGCTATGTACCACATGAACTTATCAAGACCTAATAATTTTTGATCAATGAAACTTTGATTCCCTGTGTAGCCTAGTAACACACATGTTCACTGATATGAAGAATGTAATCTTCATTCCTGATGAATGTCTTTGTCATAGTGGCCACTGTGTTATGCTACTCATTCTCTGCATTTCAGAACTGACACATTCATTCTCCCACCTTACAAAAAGGGCTTGTCCCAGCCATCCTTTTCTTAGACACAGACTGTAGGCCAGAACCATCACTGAAAGGCTTAAAATAATAGCTCCAATGCCTTCAGGCCAGCTTGGTTTGAAGGACAGGGCAGGTCAGGCATCTGTGGTAATTCTGGGACTGACTGAGGCCAGAGCTATAAAGGAAGCTCAATTGAATACTTCGTTTTGGTCCCATGCTACTTTCCTGGGGCCTCACAAGCACTGAATCCAAAATGACTGTCTCAGAACATTTTTCTTAGGAAATCCAACCTTCAGGACTTCTATTGTGTAATATGAAGAGTTTCCTCACAGTTGGAAATGAGATAAAACCACCACACATGGACCTGTATGTCTCATCTGGAAGGCTAAGTTACATTTTTTAAAAGAAGCTGAAACTTGTATACACACACACACACACACACACACACACACACACACACACACACGTTACTAGTTGCCATATGTTTGAACATTTCTAGCAATTTAAAATACTATTTCCATAAAATATTCTTCCTCTAAGTACCAAGAAAAAAACCTTCCTTTACTGTTTCCCCTAATTTTATTGAAAAGAAAATTAAATTAAATTCTCACCACTTTATATTTAACCAAGATATGCTTTCTTTCTTTTTGTTAATTAAGTAATTTTCAGGAAAACTCACATTTGCTCAACTTAAATACAAGCATACGGTACAATTTTAAGATCAACACAGAAAACTTAGTCGGGAGAAGAGATAAAATATTCACCGAAGTCTTGGTGGTGACGTAGGCTGGAAGGATGGATTAGAAGGTGGAGGAGTGAGCTTTTCATGTGGAACATGTTTTCCATTTTTATTGCATAAGATACAAGAAGTCACCCCTTTCAAAGCTGGATGAATTTCCACTAGTCTGCTCCCCTAGTAAGGTGCCCCTTAGCCTCTCATCAGAAAGAAGTCTATAGCACAAAACAGCTGAAGAAAACATTCAAAACATACCTGGATGAGGTTTTGCATAGCCTCATCTCCATCTGGGGTATGAACCTTTCCCAGAAAGGCTTACCCATATCACTCATCTAGCCTTCGATGCAATGCACCCAGGACTGATGTTCCAAACTAACAAACTAGAATGAGAAAGAGCGTTAGACATGAAGGCAGGTTACTGACTTTCTTCTTTTCCATTGTTGGCTGTCAGTCTCTCTTAAATATGATAAAAGGTCAAGGTACACTGATAAAAGTACTCAAATCTTTTACAAGAAAAAAGATAACAAAATTGCAGTGTAGTAAGGGAAAGAGGCAGAGGAACTCAGGTATAAGCACTGCACTATAACTCATAGGCAGTGTGTAACACCACTACAAAATACAGAGGAGCAAGTGTGCAATGCAAAGTCAGAACTGAGAGGACTACCTCAAAAATCCACACATCCAGCTTAATCCTGAAAAATAGAAATGCAAATTCAAAGTAAAACTGCAATAGACATATGATATATTTTAAAATAATAAAAATAGAAATTAAGGCAAAAATGGTAAAGGAATCAGGTTTGAGCATTTCATTTGTATCCTGTATAAGAAATATGGATGTCTCCAGTCCAGGTCTACCTGTGTCTGCATGATCTCATCAGGGACTCCGGTCCTTCTAAAGGACATTTTCTCTCATCCTTGGCCTCTAGCTTTTACCCTATGGAAACCATGTGTTAGGAAGACATCTGCTCAGGCACATGATAAACAAATAAATCAAAAAGTTATATGCTGGCTGGTACCTTTTTTAAACTGCCTGGCACATAGTAGGTTTTATTTGTTGAATAAACAAAATGAATGATTCCTTGGTAACCTTTTCTATTATGGGTTGGTGGCCAGTTTAGATTCTCCAAGAACACTCTGTGCTTAGCCTAACACCCTTAATGCAGTTATCAAAGGCTTCCATTTATTTGTCTCTCTCCATGGAGATTCACCCTTGATTTTCCCAATGCAAAGCAGGATGACTAGAATACAATAGTAACTTAATAAATATTGTTCAACTAAACAATGAGGATTGGCCCATGGGTCCAATGTTTTGTGGATCTTTGTTCCTCCAGCACTTCATCTGTGCTAGGTATCCTTCAGGACACAGGTTAAACGGACAAATCAATATCCCTTACCTTTCCCACTTCCCATTCTAGCCAAAAGATACAATATATGTGGAGTTAATCAGTGCACTGGAAACTTTTAAAATGAAAAATCAAATCAAAGATCAGTGGTAGCCAAGATGGGGAGGCAGCGACAGCTGTGGAACTATGGTGGTTATAAAAGGCTTCATTGTGAAGATGACATTTTAATAACAACTTAAAGCTAATGCAAGCATTATCCAGGTCTATTTCAAGTAGAAGAAGCCACTGCTAGAGTCACAACTAAAGGGGATGTCCCATTTAAGGTGCAAATGGGCCTGTCAAGTTTAGCCAGGAGGCCAGTGTGACTAGAGATAAGTGTGTTACCATGAGAATTAGAGACAAGACACATCAGGGGTAAATCTTGTCATGTCAGGCTCCACTCACCATATGAGCATTATGGTTTATGCTTTAGGTGAGATGGAGAGGCTATCCAAGGTGTTTTTCATTGTCTACTAGCTCAATGAAAACACAAAGGCATTCGCATCGGAAACTGGTTTGGAGAAGCCTCTTTTGTTTGGAGTGTTTAATTTGCATTCAAACATACTAGCAACTCAAAAACATACCTTTTTTTTATTTTGAAAATAATCTTGTTTTTTCACTAAATTCTACTTCCTATAGGACAGAGAACAATTTTGATTCCCCTTTATATATGACTCAACAAAAGCCAAACCTCATTCTTCTCTGCTAAAAGCACATAAATTGTTGATTTAGAGGAAATACACTTTGCTTGTAGACGACCTAAAGACTTTTCCATTTATTAGAAAATGGAAAGATTGAGCCTCTAGACACCCTAAACTTCCAAATATTAACTGATACATTTTGCTTTATCTTCTCATTTCACAGAGGAAAAGTATCAATAACAATTAAGTTTTCATAATTAAATCAAGAAGCCAGACTCTATGCATTAAGACATCAGTGGAGTTAACAAAGCAGAAAGAATAAGGGAAGAAAGGAGGAAGGCAACAAGAAGTTCAGGCACAGCAGTGCAAGACTGTTAGCAGAAAGAAAAAAAAAAAACATTTTTAAAGGTAAAAGAAAGAAACTGAGTGATGTTTCTGATTTTAATATTGCCAATCGTCTCCCCCATCCCAAACCATCCTCACATCTCAACTGACAGCAACAGCCAGGAGAGGTGACACTGCCACTTGCCAGATGCACGCTTGGGTGAGCTACCCAGAGCAGAGCTATTGAGCTTGCCCTGGTTGTGCCGACTCAAGTGACTTAGCAGGCTGATCAACTCAGCTACCTCCTAGGCCAGATCCAGGACTTTGAGTTGGGTCACCCCAACATCTAACCTATCTGTGATCTGCTAGAATTTGTGAAAGGGCTGGTCCTACAGATTCAAATCTGCAGAATCTCCACGAGTCAGGGCAACAACAGGATATCCAAGATGAGTCTCAGTGAGGATCCAGTATTGAGAGTGTAACAGAAGCCAAGGGCCTCTAAACAGAGCAATGGCTCACTGCAATGAACATTAGCAAGTAAAGATGTATGAAAAAAAAAGAATACTATGTGACATGCGGTGAGACACTACAGAGTCCATAAGATTTTGTTTTATTCTATCTTGTTTTATTTTCTTTAGAGCGGAGACGTTGCAATGGCAGAGGGAGTATATGAAGGGACGGGAAGATGTGTAGGATTGTGGTACATGGTGTGAAATTCACAAAGGATCAATAAAAACTTTTTTTTTTTATTAAAACACATTTACTGTCAATATAAAATACCAAACATATCATAGATAACCTCTAAAATTACCGTTACAGTTTGAAGATCAGAGTGATTTTTTTTTTTTTTAGTCTATATGTCTAGAACGGAATTTGATGCAATTTTTTTTTTTAATTTACATTTCCGATGATTCCCCTTTTCTTTGGAAACCCCATGTCCCCTCCCCCTCCCTGCCTCTGTGAGGGAAGAAAAATTGTCAGTTATGGATAAAGTCATCATATATACTACATAATATTGAACATACCTGTAACCACTAACTAACCTAAAGCATAGCTAGTCCAGACTTTAACTTATTACACTCTGGTGCATTAAAGTTTTCTATTTGATCACTAAAATCTATTTCAGTAGCTTCTTTTTATGTAGCAGCACTTTCCAGCTGATGTAGAGATACCCACAGTCTCCTGGAAGGGTGGATGGAGAAACCATAAATGAGGTTGGTTGAAGAGGAGAGCTGTAAAACACTGACTTCTGGACATGACATAGCTGATACACTTCAACCAGCTGCAGATTCTTACACGAAATCCAATCACTCCAATGGCAGTCAATGATTGCTAAGTAAAGAAAAGTCACTCTCCTTTGCGGATGAAGCCACTGGGAGGTTTTCATACCGTAGTGGATTACTCCCATGTGTATATTGGAAGTGCTACTTACACTAAGGACATTATTAATAACAAAGAAACAGAGAAGTCATGAACTTGGGAGGGACATAGAGTAGGGGGATTCAAGAAGAGTTGAAAGTGGCAGAGATGATCAATGAATGTATAATACTTAAATTTTTCTATATATAAAATATTACTTAAAATGTGTATATATTGTATCATCTATGTCCTATTTTATAACCTTCATGGTTTAATTATAGAAATCTGACAAACTACCACATAATTGTATTAAAGAATGTGGTATGACTCTCAAGTTGTACCAGCTATTGGATGGACATTCCCTCAGTCTTTTCTCCCTCCCCCATGCCTGCATTACTTGTAGATAGGATAAAGTTTGGGTTGAAAGTTTCTGGGTGTGTTGGTGTTTCTATCATTCCACTGAGGTTCCTGTCTAGATATAGGAGGTGGCCTCTTCAGGTTCCATATCCCCAATGTAGTGAGTCACAGATAAGTTCACCCCCATTGATTCTTGGGTGCCTCCCTTGCCCCAGGCCATGCCTTCACCTGAAGATGACCCCTACCTCCCGCCTACCCGTCAGTTGCAGATTTCCATTCATTTTCATGGCCATCTAGCCACCTCTCCTGTCCTTCCCCACACCTCATCCTGAATCCCCCATTCTTTGACCCATCATCCCTTTCTCCCAGTTCCCTCCCTCCACCTTCCTCTTATGACTATTTTATTCCACCTTCTAAGTGAGAGTCAAGCCTTCTCTCTTGTTCCTTCCTTCTTGTTTAGCTTCTTTAGGTCTGTGGAATGTAACATGGTACCTGTATTTTATGTCTAATATCCACTTATAAATGAGTTCATACCATGCATGTCCTTTTGGGACTGGGTTACCTCAGGATAATATTCTCAAATTCCCTCCATTTGCCTGAAAAATTCATGATGTCTTGGTTTTTAATAGCTGAATACCATTCCATTGTGCAAATGTACCACATTTTCTGTATCCATTCTTCTGTTGAGGGCCATCTAGGTTGTTTCCAGCTTCTGGCTACTACAAATAATTAGAAAAAGAAGAAGAAGAAGAAGAAGAAGAAGAAGAAGAAGAAGAAGAAGAAGAAGAAGAAGAAGAAGAAGAAGAAGAAGAAGAAGAAGAAGAAAATTAAAAATACTGTCTTTCAAATTGCCTCTGATTGCTGACCTGTGAACTCTCCCTCATGCCATGTCATGTTATGTCAACTCATGTCATGTGTTGGGAAACATGTTATCGCAACCAAAACCCCAAGTAATTGCTAATGTTTTCCTAGTGAAGTTTTCAATTTAGTAAGACATAGTGATACTATGCTGGCTTCATGACTCCCTGAATTTTATTTGCCAAACACATTTAGATTGATTCAAACACTACTCTCCTGTGTGGAAAAGCTCACAAAAAAATAAGGGGATAATAAATTAAAATAAATCCAATGTGAGGAATGCATGTCAGAAGCGATATTAACCAAAGATTTATGTGGTATTTTAGAGAGCAACTTGGAAAATAGTTTCAGTGCAAAAGGCTAGTTGGTAAGAATCATTCAGATAAGACAAGTAAGAGTTTTTAAAATCATGTGAGTCTGAGAACCTAACAGTCTCAAGATCTGTTTTCCTATAAAGTGTCAGATTATAGAAACAAGAAAATCGGTCTTGACTAGAAGTTAATCAGAGCAGAGTAAGAAAAAGAAACTAGATTCTTATCTTGCTCAGTTGCAATTTACTAAGCTCAATCAAGTTCACCATCTTGCAGACATCTGTGTTTAAAGAATAAGAAATCTATCAGCAGATTTCCTCATTTAGAAGATAAGTTTTTAAAAAAAGAAAGTATTAATGTTCAGTCTTTTCATTCTTAAATGATACAAAATAGACAGGAATATCTTTGCCAGCTTGTCCACAGTAAATCGTTGCAGTTTCTTAACACTGCTACAAATAAACTCTTTGAAATCCTATTGGTAACAGTGAAGACACTGGAGGATTCTTCTGATGTCCAGGACCCAGACAATGAGTGGAAATAGTTAGGTCACAAGGAGCCATAAAAGATGATCACTGTAACAGAGTGACTATTCTAAACACAATGTATCTATCATCGTCCATTTAACCTCCCCAAAGCCTGTGTTTACACACAGGATCCATTCTTTCACAGTCCTGATGTGTGTAATAGGTATCTACTTACTGAAGCCTCTCTCTGTCTAGGACTATCTTCTGTACTTTCCAGTGAGTGCCAAACACAGCAACAGAGGCAAAGAGTAAATGTGGGGTTTGCAGCCAGTGTGATTGTGTGTGGCTTGATTTCCCATGCTTTCAAAGCCAATCATTCCCACGTAGGTTCCTTCTGTGCACTCCTTTCTGATGCCACTTTGCACAAATGATCACTGGCTTAAATATCAGTCCCCTCTACTCTATACACTTTAAGTACTAAGGGACAAAGATTGCCCTACTTTCTGTTTGTAGAACCTTACATGCATTCCATTGTAAAGATGCAATTAAATTTGTTGTTTAAAATATTAAAATGTCTGTGCCCAACTATTCTAGTATAGGCTCACTTTTATTTTTAAGACAACTTCACATTCAATATTGCCATTTGTCCCATAATTCCTACAAGATTTGTACGATAGTACAAAGATTTAACACCAGGGTATTCAATGTCATGATTGCCAATATCATTCAACAAAGTCCTTACTAATACTATACAGTTACTTGGAATTCTTTGACCCAAATTATAAAATCAGGTAAGGAAAGATTAAAATTTTCCTAACCTTCTCATCAAGAACTATAGCCATGCTTAAAATTATGACACTATGCTGGAAATGCAGCTCATTTGTATTTGTTGAATGCTTGCCTTGCTTACACAAAGCCCTGTGTTCAGTGGATCTCCAGCACTGCCTGAAACTCAGTGTCGTGGTAGAAACTTGGAATCCAGGCTCCCAGAAGGTCGAGGCAGGAATATCAGAAGTTCAAAACCATTCTCAGATACATATCAAATTCAAAGTCAACCTTGTCTACATGAGACCCTGCTGCTAAATAGATATGTACATAGACTAGTATTTTAAGAGAAAAGAAGCCATACTGTATGATGTCATGAGAGCAAATGCATATCACCATACACGCTAAAGCCCATAATATATGCTGTATCCACAGTGCATAGTAGTGTCAGCTATGTACTTTGGATGACAATAACATGTCAACAGAGGTCCGTTGGTTATAGTAAAAATATAGAGTGGTAAAGTTTGGGAAAGGGAAGGGGAAGGGAACTCCTCTCTCTTTTACTCAATTTTACTGTGAGTCTAACACTGCTCTAAAAAATAAAAAGAAAGACCCATTCCTTAACAACCAGAAGTATTACTTTTGTAGGGGCTCAATCCTGGTTATTTAAGGACAATTTCACAGAGAAAAAGGTTAACATAAGATAGTTTTTGAGAGCTAAGACTCTTTTCTTCTATCGGTTTTGGGGAAATCTCTATGTCAAACGCACTGATTGATTCACTGAAGTTATGTGGAGGTTTTCCTAGTTTTGATGAATTTTAGAAAGGAAGATCTGATGGTGACAGAGAAACTCCAGGCCCTGTTTGCATGCTTCAGTCATTTCTGATACACCTGAGCCCAATCTGCCTGGCTTTGACATGGATAGACTTTGTGTGGGCTGGCGAGGGACCTTTAAAAGAGTGGTTTCAGCTGGAAGCTTTGACTCAGGAACTTCATAAGAACACTAGCCCCCTTCCCTTTTTCAGGAACTTTTTTTTGTGTCTGAGCTTAAGAAAGTCAATATAATTATAAATAATTCTACTGTGGTAACAATATGTTTGCAGTATTAAAACAGTCCCTTAATACATAAGAGACAAATATTTATTTTCTTGAAACCCAGCTTCTTCATGTAATGTTAAGAGGGCACTTTTTATTAAAAAAAAACAAAAAAACTATTTTGCACAACTTCCTGTGCCATGAAAAAAATGTGAATTAAAATTACTTTGAGATTCATCTTACCACAGTCAGTTTAGCTATTATCAAGAAACAATATGATTAAAACAAAAACCACTAGAGAGGATGTGGGGGAAAGAGGACTCCTCATTGTTGACGGGAGAATAAACTCATTATTGGAAGTTAACAGAAAAAAGGAAATAAAATAGAACTACCATAACACATAGCTGTCTCATTCCTAGCCATATACTCAAAGGATTCTAAGTCAGCACACCACAGAGATACTTGCACATATATTTATTGACACACTATTCAAAATAGCTAAGAAATGGTAGCAACCTAGGTGACCAATAACAAGTGCATGGATCAAGAAAACATTACACACATATACACACACACACAATGGAACTGTAGTGAGCCATAAAGAAAACAAAACATGTAGTGTAAAGGAAAAATGGCCAGAACCAGAAACCATTGGTAAACAAAACTGCATAGACTCAGAAAAACAAATAATGGATGTTTTCTTCCACATGCTGAGTTGGAGCAGGGGTTGGGGAAGACAGGGTCGGGAAGGTAGAAAGCGAACCCTAATGAGACCTCAATATGGAGGGAGAAAAAGCAATAGAATGTGCTTGACTTGCCATAAAAGCAGAAGCAAGGCTCTTGAAAGAAAGCATGTGATGCAAGAAAGAAGAAGGAGATGAAGCAGGAATAGTGTATGTGTGGAATGACATAATGACATCTATTACTTTTATTTTATTTTAGTAAAATTAACCAAATAAAAACACATGATTCTTATCTTAAGAAGGCTATGGTTCTGCAAAATGCTAAAAATCTAACCTATCCTAAATATATCTGGTGCCATATCCTCTGCTGCTGCTATTGACTCTTCTAATGCTCATAACTTCCAAAGAAACAGTTCTTGCACAATCAGTCTTTGGAAATTGCCAGGGTGTTTGGATATCAGGTGACCATGGTTCATTAAAATAACCTTTAAATTGTGTTTCTCAAGCACTTAACTTACCCACAGTTATCCACAGGAGTGAGAGATTATCAATAAACAAACATGAGAAAGAGTGAATATTTTAACCGAAAAGTAAGTCTGAGCTGGACCACAGGAAGTAAACAAACACGCATCTTTACGTCATCTGTCACAGCCCTATTGGTTTTGTTTGGGTCACTTTCAAAGTGGCCAGCTCATTTCACTACTTCTCCTCCTTAAATGAATCACGTTATCTTTTAAACATCAGATGATACCAGTGCATGAAATAGTCATTCATAACCATAGTGAATGTTATAATATTATAAATATTTACTGCAGGCTTTATGTATCATACTGATTATTAAAAAAAACAGGACAAAGAAAAATTAATATGCCTCTTTCTTTTATAAGTCAGCTTTACCTAATTTCACCAAAAGTCTTTCTGAGAAAGGCTACCATCTACTGAAAGGCAAAATTCAATCTGCCCAAAGTAAAATTGGCCATCCTATAAAATACCATAACTCTGAGTTTACTTTGAGTTTTCCCTCAGATACTGTGTTTTTAAAGATTGTTGTCTTTATATTACATAAGGTATGTATATTAGGTACACTTTTATTCATAGATTTTCTTTAATCTTACCATGTCCTCTTAATTATCAACATACAATTACAATTTGACATATCACTTGTATTCTAATTATAAAAGTAACATTAAAAACAGAATGCTCCTTAAAGTCATCTCATGTGTCACTGGTAGAATATTTTGTACACACCTTGGAAATTTTTAACAAGAATGTTCCCTGTGATGGAAATGATGGGTGAGATTCCAGACACCACAAGGTGAAGACAGCCTCCTATAGGTCTCTTTCTTACTAGATAGAGACCTTAGCAGAGTAGCCAGATTAAAAAGTGTTAATCTTCTACTGCTTCCTATAAGTGGCAGTGGAGAACTCTTAAAATACTGTGAAGAATACTAGAAGGAACTGGGGGAGGGGAACTCTAATCATAATGTATTGTATGAAAAAGAAATCTATCTTTAATTTTTAATAAAGGAGAAAAGAAACATTGTGATCAGATGGTTTTATAGTCAAGAACTACCCAAAGCATTGAGGTGGGGGGGATATGACTCTGCTGTTGAATTTCTGCATGATACAGAAAATATAGCAAATGTAACATTGATCAGAACATAGTTTTCAGGGAAAAAAAAAGCAAGCATTAACTCAAACTAAAGGCTGACACTGCTGCTGCTCTAGAGATGTGGTATATGCCCCGATATCTTCCTCTCTCTCTCTCTCTCTCTCTTTCTCTCTCTCTCTCTCTCTCTCTCTCTCTCTCTCTCTCTCTCTCTCTCTCTCTCCTCCCATGTGTGCGTGCGTGTGTCTGTGTGTCTGTGTGTGTGTCTGTGTGTGTGTAATTTTGCTTCTGCCTTCCTAATCAAATGACCTGCTCTCATTCAGTTGGGTTTCAACCACAAGACATCACTGTACACTGGTATTTTTCTTCAAGATACACGTCACAACACACCAAGAAAGGAGGAACTTCCGTGCCTGTGGTAACATCACTTGATAAACAGACTCCCTGAACAGCAAGTGCCTGTCTGCCTACGCTATATAAAGCAGCAGTCGTAGACTAACAGACACTCACTCATTGTGAGAAGACCATGAGAGCTGCAGCCATCTCCATGCCAAGGTTGGACAAAATGCCAGAAATGTTCTTCTCTCCTAACCCAAAGGATTTGAAAGAACCTAGCCATTTTCTTCTGGATGACAAAAAGCAAAACAAGAGGCCAAAGACTTTGTAAGTTCCTTCAGTGTCTCTCTTAGAATATCCTTTATGGCCAAGGGAGTAGGAGTAAATAGACAGGAATGTTGGCATTTAGTTTATGTAGAGCAGAGCAATTATCTTTTGTGACTTATAAGTGAGATTCAGTTTTATTGGAAACTAAATCATGCTATAGGAAAGTCTGGGGGAATCTTTCTGAACTTTTACTCATAAAAATGAGCTCTATTTTAACATAACAAAATATTGTATTAGCTATTCTTATTATTACCTTCTTTGTCAGATAAGTTTTCTTCATGTTCTTTTCATAAATAAGGGGAACTCTTCCAGAGAATTATGAATTTCTGTTGCCTTTTGTAGTGGGATGAACATGAAAGCATGCCTGAGATCTATGATTCCACACCTGGAAGCTGGGATGAAATCGTCCAAGTCCAAAGACATGTATGTACTGAATATAGTGAAATATTATAAGGGTGTAAGCATCCTAGAAGTTAGCTCTTGTCTTTGCAAGATAGTGAAACTGCATGCTTCGGGCATGGTAGCTTACTCATGTAATTCTAGCACTTGAGAGGCTGAGACAGGAGGATGGGCAGAGTGAAGCCTTGTTCTTTAAAAAGGCATAGAAAAATATTGCATGCAATGGACTTCATTTCTTTTAGATAACAAGACAAGCAAGATTACACTACAGTAGAGTCAATGAACATTAATTATGAATATGTCCACATCAATTTTCTATTTGTGTTATTCTGTTTTATCTATTTATATTTTAACTGTCTTGACAGATTTTTTTCATAACTACAGCAATTAAAAGGAAATTTATACATAAACTTAATAAAAGTCATAAGAAAGAATCTTAGTTATCAATATGTAGCAGCCACTATTCTATTAATTGGGATTTCATAAACTAGTTTATTAATATAGGTTATTTTTGTTAACTGTAGACTTTCTGCTGAGGAAGTACTGCAGTGGTCTCAGTCTCTGGATAAACTCCTTGCCAACCAAAGTAAGTATTTCTAACTATCCATTGTTTTGGAGTCAGTTTGATTAATTTAATAGATTGGATGGATGATTAATGTATATTATCAAATGAAAAAAAGAGTATGCAAAAGCGAAGTATTTTCATTTTTCTTGAGTCACTGATAATTCATCACAATATGACTCAGTAATATAGCACTAGGTTTTTATCAGTCCTTTAGACAAATCTGCCAAAACAGCTACATGTTTTGTCGAATTCAAAAACAAAATTGAAATTATGCTGGGTTGCTGGAAAGATGGTTGATTGGTTAAGAGTGCTTGTCGCTCTTAAAGATGACTGTTTCCCTGCACTCAAGGGACTGGTCTCACAGCCGTCCACCTGTAACTCCTGCGCCCTCTTCTGGCCTCTGTGGGCACCTGTCCATAGGCGCTTCTGTACAGAGAGGGGAAAGCAGAGGAAGACACATATATACACATAAAAAATAATAAGCTTTCAAAAATCAAAATAAAGGTTAATAAAAGTATACTGCAGTTTCAAAGTTTTAAAAGCCAAGTAACTATCATATCATTTGAATTGCGATTTTGAAAGGTACTTAAAATGTACTTTGTGCCATTGGGTGTAAAGAGTAGGATTCATTTGTTTAATTAGTAGTCTATCATCCACATACCTATTAATTCTCATTTGTCCACCTTATGTGGAAGGTATTTTAAAGACACCAAATCATGTGCAAATTCACAGCCTATTAGTTCAAATGCAAATGAACAGCTATTAGTACATTAAGGGTGTTTGGGATATACCAAGTAACCACTACAAGTATGCAGCATGACACGTATAAGCTCAAGAGAGGCTTGTAGGGCTTTTCTGATGGAAGAAAGAAAAGAATGAAACCAATCTCCCTCCCTGTCGTTGGATTGCAACGTTATTGGGATTAGAACCTCATTTGGAACTGCAAACAATCAGCTTGGTCTCAGGAATAAATTTACCCTCTTTTTAGAAAAACACTAAGAAACTTACTTGCGAAGTCTAAGAAATTCAGCATAGTTTGACCCTATGATTACAAGACTTAGTCTACAATTAAGCTGAGTAAGTGATACTAGCAAATGTAACCAGTATACCAAGCATACAGGTGACAAGCTGGCCGAACATTATCTAACTACCATGGTTTAAGATAAGAAAATTATATTTTTAATTATTAAATGATGTTAACACCCTCAATCATTAGCATTTCCTGGTTGAAAGGACTCTACACTCTTGCTCACATGTTGTTGCCTATAAGTAATGACGTTGTTCTGTAATCAACAGAGCTCAGTGTCCCTTTAATACAGGAGGAAGCAAAGCACATTTATGTCAACACACAAAGCACTATGTGACTGTGGACAAGTTTGTTTGGTGCCAGTTTCCACATATGACAGCCTCTAGGGCTGCCTCTCTACAAATATTGGCACAGCTGTTTTAGCAGTAGCCATCTTGTGTATATAGTAATAAAATAACTTTGCTTATAAATCTCTTCTACAGCATATTCCTTTACTGACTCCATTTTCTCAATCCCTCATTTTTTAGTGGGTCAAAATGTCTTTGAAAAATTTCTAAAGTCTGAATTCAGTGAAGAGAATATTGAATTCTGGTTGGCTTGTGAAGACTATAAGAAAACAGAGACTGATCTTTTGCATAACAAAGCAAAGAATATATACAAAGCATTTGTGCATTCAGATGCTGTGAAACAAGTGAGTATTAAAGTCAATATCATTAGCATCAGTGTATGGGAATTTTACCTACATAGAGAAATAGGTTAGGATGAAATCTGTGCTATCATAGTTTTGCATATATACAAATATATTCATTTGTACATTCAGTACAGTTGAACCATTCCCTGTATTTGTAAAGATATCAGTACAGAGACTAAAAAGATTTTGCAAAACTCTCCAACCTGGATGGAATGCAGTATTGCAGCCAGATTTATATGTTAAAGAACCCTTAGTGAACTATTGTCACTCAGATAAGGATTAAAAAGCAGACCGCTATAATACACACAATCAAAGCAGCAACAACGTGGGCAGCTACTTAGCAGTGCTGATCTTCCAGGAAAATATTCCTGTTCAGTAAACTTAAAATGCCTGTGACATTCCATTGTGATATATAGACTAGGTTCTGAGGATATTTAGTTTTTCATACCTATTTATTTTTCTTTCTCCTAATTACACCATAAACAGATAGAGAAAGAAAAATCTCTTTTGTTGCATTTCTTTGTAGTTCATACACCTAATATAGGGCTGGCTTAGAAAAGCGATTCAGGACATAATTGAACAGATGTAAATAAGAATGGAAACAGTTTTAAGGTGATTGTGAAACACTAATGGTATAATAGAATTTATCATAAACTGCAAGTGCACATTAATTAAGAAATTATTCCTTTCAGATCAATATTGACTTTCATACTCGAGAATCGACAGCCAAGAAGATTAAAACACCAACTCCCACATCTTTTGATGAGGCACAAAAAGTCATATATACACTTATGGAAAAGGATTCCTACCCCAGGTTCCTGAAATCAAATATTTACTTAAATCTTCTAAATGACCTTCAGGCAAATACCTTAAAGTGAGTGGATTCCTGGCTGACAGGAATTAAAAGATGGTATCAAGGACAGAAGGAACATGCCAGTGAGACTGCCTCTGGGACCAACCTGACCTACTTTGGTGACTCAGCAGGCCCAGTGGAAGTACAGATGACTCAGAATGGATTAACACAGAAGGTATCCAGATAGACACTTGAGGAAATATGAGCAAGAAGAACATGGCAAGTCAAATGAAAGGAGATACTGTGGTACTGTCATGAAATATAATGAGACTCTATTAGAACAACCCTCCAAACTGAATCTGGCAACCCAGAAACTGTGAATAATTTGTATGAGACTGATTACTACATGCTGTAAGCTTCAAGGACAGCAGACATGTTTGCTACATGCTGTTGTATAGATTGTATTGAACTCTTGCAATCTCCTTCCTTGGATAAACAGTCCAAAAGTATATCTTGTAAATAGCAGTTGCTATAATTGCCCTGAAGAATTTTTTTTTTTGTTTATTTAATTGTATTTGGCTTGGAGTTGAGGATGACAATTGTATATTTAACCTAAACTATTTTTTAATTTAAGAAGTTATAACACATTTGTAAATTAAATTATCATTCTTTCAATAATAAATGCGGGATTTATATTAAAATATATAGAGAAATATCTTCTATTTTATTGCCATTTTGATTCTGGCTTTTTTTTTTTTTTTTTTTACTTTGACCAAAAAAGAAAAGAAAAGAAAAGAAAAATTGAATGTGGTTAATACACATGTTAAAGTAGATGAGGGAAAGCCCATGATGTTTCAACCCTACACAAAGAACTACAGGTACCTAAGGAAAGCTAAAAGCGAGAAATACTCTTATCCAGGGAAGAGCACACCAATTGGTTATCCAATACCAAATGTTCAGCCCTGAAAACATACATACAAGCACCATTATACCGACTGAATATGTTGTGTTGACCTAGGTGTAGAATGTATACACATATATACATTTATGTGTGTAACAACAATTAATGAAAAGAGATGCCATTAGTTTTAGATAGAACAAGGAGATTATATCTGAGTTTTGAGGGAGGGAAGATGGATATTTTTATTTCTATTACAATCTCAAAAAATAAAAAAATAAAAATTTGAAGCAAGAGACTTGTACTTTCTACTGTCTATTCAGTATATCATGCTATTATTACAATAACACTATGTTTTTCTCTATTATTTTGGACAAAATTCAACATTTTCTTTCTACTATACGAGATTTTTAATTCAGGTTTCAAACTGATAAGAAATGGTGGCATCTTCGAAAGGGGAAGGAAAAGTTATTTTAGATTCAGGTTTATTTTCTTGTGTAATATTCACAGCAATGCTATGAAAACTAAAACTTAGAGAGATCAAATTCTCTCAAAATTACCATAGATGCTAAAACACACCCTTGAATCTGGCCCCATCCTAGACTGATTGCAGAAGAATCTGCACCTACTACAGTATGGGAAGCTGTATTTCAAAGGAAACATCAAGTATCTCTGAAGAGGATTTGATTGCCCGGGGCTGGGAACCTAGAGATTAATGAGCAGTCATAGTTCTAAGAATCGATCATGATTAGGCCCATAGAGTCTATGCACCTTCTACAGTGGAACACTGCCACCCACTGACCAGAGGTGTTCCCTAAGCCACTGAAGTCTTTTTGCAATGGTCCAAATGTCCTCCAAGTAAGAAATTGAAACCCTTCTGAAAGGACGGTGCCTACAGCCCACACACACACACACCCCATGGGGTGAGAGGAATACTTCAGCTATTCCTGGAACCTGTACAGGTGTATATCCTCATACACCTGACCTAGATATCATTTTCAATGTCAGCCATCCACAGACCAGAAGGAATTGCTGTGCATTTTTTCAATACAAGCTCTCAGGCACCAGGGAACCACAAGGGTAAGGAGCAACATGTATATCAAAGTTTAAAAAATTTTAAATTTCGGTTGGAATGAATCCAAATTAGTTCTTCATATGGCTGTGTTCCATTCTGTTGCTGGCCACAGGGTAAGAAAAGCTTGGGAAATCCATGTAATTCATTATCTCCAGTCATACAACACCAAATTTTACTCATCTTCCTTCTACTGCCTGTGCTTGACATAGCATATCTCATTTTACAATTTTTAACTTTTATTTATTTTATGAAGATTTCACATGAATATTATATTTACCTTATTCTTACATTTCCCCCTCAAATTCCTTCTTTATCCACTCTTTCTCAAACTCATAACATTCTATGTACATTTGCCACAGGCTCTCATTGCTTTCCAGTTCACAGAATTCTTACTATTTACAGTCTATTATCTCTTATCTTCTAAACAGACACACATATTCCCTTCTAAAGTATAGACGTGCACATTTCATTTCCTATGACATCAGATGAAATCCACTAATTAAGATTCCTCCCATGGCGACCTTCACTGTCCAACTTCTATTTCCCCTTTATGCGTCCTTCCTAGATTAACACCCCACTGGATCATCCACCTAATTTTACACAAGTCTTGAGATGTGCATGACTCAAAATTTACTTTGCTTTCTCTAAGTCCTTGTTAACCTCTGCTTTTATCTAATATAGCTTTCCTGCTTTCTGCATAGCCTAATCAATTCTTCCAAGTCCAGATTGGGTAACTGTCCCATAAAGCCTTTCTATAATGCACTACAAGGCAATCGTCTTCAAAGCTGATGCAGATGAACTACAGGCCATACAAACAGAGCACTTTGCTCCTATTTTAAGTGCTGCTGTCATGTTAAATAGAATCCAGACTCTTGAGGGAACAGTACAACAATCAAACCAACACACAGGTCCTAAAATGGATGCTGCTGGCATTTGTCTAAATAGGTTGTAAAGTTAAAGGACTACCCAAATTTGGAAATATTTCAAAACAAATACCAAGCACGCATATTCATTATACAGAAAACATCATCCTGAATGTATAGATTCCAAGTGATATGAAATGCAAGATATGATCTACTAAAACATGTGATAGCGTGTGAGATAGAGCCAATTTGCATTATTTCCCGTGGAAACTCAAAAATAGTGTTTTAAACCTGATTAATCTACACATTGTTTCTTACCATTATTCTTGCTTTGCATTGATTTTTTTTATGATGATGTGACTGTTTTATAAGATTACTTCAGTGATGTGATCTGTGTTTGTAACAGCTATGATTCTAAAATAAGTTGTTCTAACTGCTCAGTCTTGGGGATGCTCACCTTAAGGCTGTGCTATATAGGAAAAATTCATTTTTTCTCAGATTTATTTTATTATGTTTCTTATATGCTTTTCCTCTGAAGCTAGAGATTTATGAAGAAAAATATGTGGATAGTCATATAATCAAAAGTGCTCAACTTAAAAGTATATATTTAATCATTAGGTACACACGGGATAAAATAGTGTTCAAATTCCCTTTGTTTTTCTGTAGGCAAATGTGTGGGCCATATTAGTCAAAGAGAAATCTTTAATAATATATTATTGAAAATAATTATAAAATAGAGTCAAACATTTTAAGTGCTTAAATTTAAATAAATTACTATGCAAATTTGTAACATTTCTCCAAATTAGATTAAACAGTATCTATGAAATAAGAATTATTAATCAAAGACAGAAATAGACCCATCCTTTTTGTTAAATACCTTTAAGGCTGGACATGTGTGATACAAATGGAAAAAATGTATCATTTTCCATAGAAGACCTTAATGAAACTGTCTTACAAATTAAGACAGTGACAAATACAGTACTTTCTGTGCAGAATGTTTCTGTATACTCAGTATATAACTAAGTACTTCACAGTAGTTCGTTAACTTAAAATTATGAACAGAACCAAAAAAAGAAGTGAGATCAGGAAATAATCATATTCATAGTAGCCTAGAGAAAAGGAATGAAATAAATAAGGAATGGAAATATTGTGCAGTGGAAACTAAGATGGGTATGGGAGGTGCTGACAATGCCAGAAAGGGTCACAAACTGTTAGGAGTAATGTTGTGAAAATGGCCATTGCACCAAAAACACTCTATAGAGTCAACACAATCTCCATCAAAATTCCAACACAATTCTTCACGGATTTTGAAAAGAATAATACAATATGGAGACACAAAATACTCAAGAAAACCAAAAAAAAAAAAAAAATTTTATTGGTTATTTTAGTTATTTACATTTCAAATGTTGACCCCTTCCTGGTTTCCCCTCTGCAAACTCCCTATCCCATCCCCCTCCCCCTGACTTTATGAGGGTGCTTCCCCACCCACCCTCCCGCTCTTGCCTTACTGACCTAGCATCCCCCTATGCTGGGGCATCAAGCCTCTATAGGATCAAGGACCTTCCATTGATGTAGCTGGAGCCATGGGTCCCTCCATGTGTACTCTTTGGTTGGTGAGTTAGTCCCTGGGAGCTCTGGGGAGTCTGGTTAGTTGATTTTGTTGTTCTTCCTATAGGGTTGCAGTCTCCTTCAGTTCCTTCAGTCTTTCCCCTAACTCCTCCATTGAGGTCCCATGCTAAGTCAGATGGTTGGCTGTAAGCATCTGCATTTGTATTGGCCAGGCTCTGGGAATGACTCTCAGAGAATAACTATACCAGGTTCCTGTCAGCAAACTCTTCTTGGCATCAGCAATAGTGTCAGAGTTTGGTGTCTGCAGACCATCTAGGGATCGATCCATACTTGGGGTGGTCTCTGGATGGCCTTTCCTTCAGTCTCTGTTCCACTCTTTGTCCCTGCATTTCCTTGAGACAGGAATGATTCAGGGTTAAAATTTTTGACATCAGTAGGTGGCCCCATCCCTCAACCAGGGGCTGTGCCTATCTACTGAATAGGGTCTCTACAGGTTCTATCTCCCCTTTGTTGGGTATTTCAGCTAATGTCATCCCGGTTGAGTCCTGGGGAACCTCTTGTTTCCCTGGCATCTGGGACTTTCTAGTGGCTATCCCCAGTTCCCCATCCCCCACTGCTACACACCTCTGTTCCCTGACCCTCTGTACTCTATCATCATCTCAGTTATACTACAGAGCTAGAGTAGTAAAAACAACATGGTACTAGCATCAAAACAGACACATTAATCAGTGGAATAAAATGGAACATCCATACATAAATCAATACTACTACAGATGACTGATTTTTTTTTTCAAAGAGGCTAGCAATAAGCATTGTAGAAAAAGAGCATCTTTGACAAATAGTGCTGGTCGAATTGGATAGTTATGTGTAAAAGAATCAAACTAAATTCTTAACTTTCAACCTGTACAAAAGTCAACTCCTGGATAAAGGACCTCAACATAAGACTTTTTATCCTAAATACGATAGATATATCCTAAATATGATAGAGAATATGATAGATTAGTATGCTCAAACTTATAGGCACAAAAATGACTTTCTGAACAGGACTTTGGTAAGCAACAATTGGTAAATAAGATGCCATAAAATTAAAAAGCTTTTATACATCAAACAACACCAACATTTGAGTAAAGAGGCAGCCTACAAAATGGGAAAATAATCCTTACTAACTATACATCTGAAAAACTGTTAGTACTAAGAATATACAATAGACTCAAAAACTGATTGCCAAAAATTAAAAATTAAAAATTAAGATATAGAATTGAAGAAAGAGTCCTCAAAGAATGAAATGCAAATGGATGAGAAGTTTTGTTTTTATTTTGTTTTTAATATTCAGCATCCTGAAAAGTCAAGAAAATTCAAATTAAAAATATTTTGTGACTTCATCTTACCCCTGTTAGAATAATATAGTAACAAATAATAACAAATGTTATGCTGTATGTAAGAAAAGGGGAACTCCTATTTACTGCTAGTGGAAGTGCAGACTGGTACAGCCACTAACAAATATACCTAATGAAACCCTAACGATAAATCTACTCTTGATTTTATATTCAAATGACTCTGTATTCTTATAAAGAGATACTTTTTTCATCTATATTCATTGGTGTTTTATTTATAACAGCCAACAAATGGGAATATCCTAAACGTTCATCAAATGATAAACGAATTATAAAAATAAGGAATATTTGAACAATATTATTCAGCTGCTAAGGAAAAACAAATTATTAAATTCATAGGTAAATGGATGGAGCTAGAAGCAGTTATTGTAGTAAGGTAACCCAGCCCCAGAAAGTCATCACAATTTTTTCTCATTTTGAACTTAAGACCTGAATCTTTAGATATGTAGGTCTCATTTGGAATACCAATAGGCATCTGGACACTAACAAGCATGAAGGGAGACAGTTTCAAGGGAATGGATGTAGAATGCAATGGTAGACAGAGGAACGAGAAAGTGGTACAATATGAAAGTAGATGGGGGTGGGCATGGGAGGTTACGGTAGGCAAGGAACTATGCACAGTGATAAGTAACAGTAAAGACCTTTAGAAATGTCACATGAAAACCTACCACTGTAAAAGCTGCATAAATAATGAGTTTAAGTGAGGTTATCTCATAATGCCCCTAGTAGACACCACAGCTTAACAAAAATCCCAGTGTTGAGGTAGAGATATATTTCAGCAGCTATGAGCACTGTCTGTTCTTACCAGAGAACCTGAAATCAATTTTCAGCACCTACATGCTAACCCACAGCCATCCATAACTTCAAGGCTAGAGTTTCAATGCCCTCTTCTGGCCTCTTCAGGCACCACAGTGCATTTGGTACACAAGCAGAAAAAGCATCCAAATACATATACATTTTTTAAGAACAGTGCCAGGAATAGGGTACCTCTTTTGGAGTTTTGGCCAGTGTGGTCCCATAAACTCCTAAATATCATTAAACTATTGTTATTATTTATCTTCTAGAACTTGAAGTAAATTCCTATTTTGAAATATCATATACCTGAGTCACAGAACATGGATAAATCAAATACTACTGACCTGAAGTTTCATCCCTACTGGCTAACTTTTATAGTGTTAGAAGATGTCATCTATGCTATCAGAGAAAAAAAGTAATCATAAATGTTACTGAGCTGTGAACGCTGTCAGCTACGACAATCAGCTTGGCAAAATATGCCCATTGGTATTATAGGACTACAAACGTTATAGGTGTATCAACCAATTTCTGCTTGAAGTTAAATACCACTCTACCTGAGAGCATGTTGATTTGAGTCAAAAACCTATCACTACACAGATCATAGGCTCTAGGGAAGAACCTAGTACCATTTTTCTGTAAAATGCCCACAATGTTCCACAAACTCCTAATGACACAACCCTCATCAGAGGAGCTTCTTTATTCAGTAAATGATGACTAATACGGATATTCCACAGTGGTCATGGTCCAGAGAATAAGAAACTAGAATGCGTGGCCCTAAATGGGACGTCTGTATCGTATGCCCTCATTCAAAGGCTCAAGGATCATGGTGGAAAATGGGGCAGAGAAAATGTATGAGTCAGAGGTTGTGGTTGACTATAAAAAAACAGTGTTTTTCAGATACAGCAATTACGACCACATACATAATATCTGAGCAATCTCAAGCCGGGCAAAATCCCAGAATGGAAAGGGGAGGTAGACAGGAAGTTCTACTTCTACGTGAGGCGCTATTGACAAATGATAATTGCTGGGAGATGGAGAGCCCATTTTCTTTAAAGATATGGCCTCTTAAAGACAACCATGCCAGTGAACCAGATTAACCAAAAAGGACAGTCACACACCCAAGCGTATATTTGCAGCACAGTTGGAAATGTTAGGTTGTTTTGCTTCTTGGTTTGGTTTGGTTTGGTTAGGTTTGTGTTGGTTTGCTTTGCTTTGCTTTGCTTTGCTTTGCTTTGCTTTGCTTTGCTTTGCTTTGCTTTGCTTTGCTTTGCTTTGCTTTGCTTCCTTTGGTTGTTTATTTAAAAAAAACACAAATCCTGATGGATGGAGAAGGGGGAAAAAAGTAGATCTGGTAGGAGTTCTAAGTTTAAAAGCGTCAATCAAAGACATGAAACAAGACTAAAATCTAGGGCACACACCAAGAGACAGGCAACACAGCTACCAAAGACAACTCACAATGGTATCAGCACTGGGCAGGAGGGGGATTCTGATGAATGCAATGGTATAGCAGAAATTACTTCTACAGTAGGCCTAACCCCAGCCTGACAGTGAGCCTGTGCTATACCTCAGCAGAGTGGAATATTCTAATATTCACAATTAATGATATTTAAAAATGAAGATTGTTTTAGTCAATTTCTCTGTTGTCACATCATTTAGTCCAATCATCTTTAACTCCTTAATATGGATGAACCAAAATGATCTGTTGTTAATCTGATGGAAGTCAAAAAGTGAAAAAGTCTGTGCTCTAAGTTTACACCAATATGATGTTATCACATTGTGTATCACCCCAATTCTAAAACACTCTGCTTCAATTGTCCATAAAAATGATTGAATTTCTAGGCCAGCATTTTGCTTAAATCCAGCCATCATTCACTTAAGATTTACAAATTACTCACTGTAAACATGTAATAGATAAAGCATGTTCTTTCATTAAGAATTGAAAATATTGTTTACGATGTATTTTTATTAGAGTTATTAGAATAATTAAACTGTTTATGGATGTAGTAAGAAATACCAAAGTACAATGAAGAATTACAGACTATTCTTTGCTTGAAAACTTTCTAAGAAAATTACTTTCAATGGTTACTCCTAAAGAAGAGACCAGATCATATCATAGAGTCTAGCATAGAGTCTAGAAAAGACCTCATAATTAAATTATGAATTAATAATCCATCAATAGTGGTTCCTTCTCTGTGCCACAGTCTATGCTTTCAGATAGAAATACTGAAATGAATGAAATACATCCCACATTTTTTAATAGTTCACTGTGTTCTGAGAACAGAAGGAAAAAATATGTTGTATTAAAATAGACTAAGCACTATAGAAATGTTAAGGGAAGAAATAGGATCTTCTGCTAGATGGTCTTTCAAGTTCTCTCTCCAGGTACCTAAACAGGAGGAGTAGGAGGAGGAGTAGGAGTAGGAGGAGGAGGAGGAGGAGGAGGAGGAGGAGGAGGAGGAGGAGGAGGAAGAGGAGGAGGAGGACAAAGGAAGGAAGAGGAAGAGGAAGAAGAAGAGAGGAGGAAGAAGAAGAACAACAACAAAACAACAACAACAAAAAAGGGAGAAGGAAGGAAGAGGAGGAGGAGAAGGAGGAGGAGGAGAAGGAGGAGGAGAAGGAGCTGAGAATTGAACATGTGTCCTCAGTGTGCAATGTAAGTGTTCTTGCTCATTGAGCTATCTTCCCAGGCCCTGCTGTGTGCATTTCTTGTAGGCAACAAACAATTAGATCTTATTTGTTGTTTGTTTTCCACCAGACTGTAGATTTCACTTAATCTTTTATGTGCAGTGTTATGATTGACATGTATGACTTTTTCCTGACATTTCATTGTTTTTCCTACATTTTGCCGTTCCTAAATTATCAGTTGGCCATCTTTCTTACAGTTATTTATTCCTTCTTTCGCTTGCATGACATGCTTAACTTCCCTTTCTGCATGTAGAATTCCTTTACATATCTTCTGAATGCTTATTAGTTCCTTTGATTTGTGATTTTCCTGGATTATCTTTCTTTCTCTTTAGTGTTTTTTTTTAAATATAAATGTTCTGGATATAGTAATGTTATTCTTCCCAGGACTGAGTGCTTCCTGGACTTTGGAGTTTCTGCTGGGAACTGCTTTTACCCTGATGGCTTTGCTGATAAAAGTGAATTGGCACTTCTCACTTGTGGCTACAATATTCATTCCTCATTCTATACTCTTTATATTTGAACCACAAAGTTGAGGGCAAAGGTTCTCCTCTGCCCTTTTCAGTTTAGGTTCCTAAATTTCTCCGGTAATTGACTGCCCACATCTTACCAAAGTTTGAGCAATTTTCTATTATTTCACTAATTGGTTTTCTATGCTTTTAGTCTGTCATACAACCTCCTTTTATACCAAAATCCATCTTTGATCTTATGCATCCCATAGGTCTTGCACATTCTGTTCACATTTTTTTTTCTTGCTTTCTCTAAATGTTCCAATAATACACCAACCTATCTTCACAACCTCAAGTCTTCTCCCTTAGTTGTCTAGATGGTGAATAAATTATATGGCCTGAGATTTTTCTTTATTTGGCTCATTGATCTTCTTCTTTCCAAGTTTCTTATTTGGTTCTTTCTCTGAGTATCTCTCTGTGGTGGTTAATCTTGATTGGCAGCTTAGTGGAATTTAGAATCACCATGGATACAAATCTCTGGGCATGTCTTTGAGAGATTGCCTGATTTAGATTAATTGAGTTGAGAAGCCCCACCCTAAATATAGGCTGGGGTCCTGAAATGAACAAAAAGAAAAAAGAAAGCTGAGCACCAGCACTCAGCAGTCTTTACTTACTAACTCAGGTGGAATTTTTAAGATCTACCTCCTGTTTCTGCCACCAGGACTTCCTGGAGATGGTGGACTGTATCTCTTGAAACAATGCTCCAAATAAACAAATAAATAAACAAGTAATAAAGCTATATCATCTCTCCTTAAGTTTCTTTTGTCAGGTATATTTGGCTTGTTTTATTTTGTCTTTCACCAGTGAAAAAACTAATATACAGACTCTTTGTTGAGCTTTTGTTTGTTTGTTTGTTTTTTGTTTTTCAAGACAGGGTTTCTCTGTATAGCCCTGGCTGTCGTGGAACTCACTCTGTAGACCAGGCTGGCCTCGAACTCAGAAATCCGCCTGCATCTGCCTCCCAAGTGCTGGGATTAAAAGCATGTGCCACCAGGCCTGGCTTCTTAACCATGCCCTTTGTTGTCCTCTTTGCCTTACTCAATAGAGTTTTCCAATTTTGGTGTTGGGAGAATCCATTGAAAAATTTTGAAATCATTCTTTTGAATTAATTATCCAAAATATTATCCATTTCAATATTTTAAAGTCAGATGCTGAAGAGCTGCAATCTTTTAGAGTTTTGTTGACTTACTTTTCATGTCTGTTGTATGTCTACATGGAATTGATATATATGTAGAGATGATTATCACTGCCACTTTCTCATGAGAGTCTTCATGGGGACAGCCTTCTCTGGATGCTGCTTCTGGGGTATTGAATTGTTCTGAAGTGTTGAATGAATTTCCAGTTGGATCCTAGAACAGTTTTCTTGTTACTTCTTTTTGATGGTCATTAGTGTATTATGACAAAACACATACTGTATCAGACATGAGGTCCTGTTTTCTCTTCATTGTCACAAAAGGAGGGAACTACTAGCAAATATCTGCCTGGTGTGTTATAGACAACAGAATATAAGGAGTAATTCCTTGGTGATTTCTCTTCCAGTCTTATCAATAATGTGTGAACCCTGTGAGTGATTTGTGCTGCAGCCTCTCATAGGAGCATGTAACACAGGCTCTGTTGTTTGTGTAGTTAGATTGTCCAGAGTGTGTCTTTAGGCTCCCCTGGACATGCCTACATTTTGGATCTTGACCACTTGAATTCTTAATCTGTAAAGTAGTTTTTGTACTTCACAGGGAGGAAGAATATGTCCTGACTAACTCTTAGCTCAGCTGAGAGTATAGTTCAGCTGTAGAACATCTGCATGGCATGCTCAGAGTCTCGTGCTTACTGTCAGCATTGTGTGGAAAGGGAAAGACAACAGAAATGGCAAGAAATAGCAATGAACTAGATACATAAATAAACTAAAAACCAAGTACTAATTGCAACATCCACCAATCTAACAATGACAACATACATGAGACAGACAGAAATAACACAAACCACAAAGACATATTTTTATGCTTTTGAAAAAATAATTAAAAGAAGAAAGTGGAAAAATGGGTCACAGAAATAAATTACAATATTCAAGAGTTAAAAGGAGAAAGCAGGAAGAAAGTGAACAGTGAACGTTATACTTTAAGAGAGAAAAAGAATCTATGTCTGAAACGCTGGCTCAGTAGGTAATGGAACTTTCCTAGAAATCTGGGTTTGATCTCAGAACCCACATAAAAATGCAGGGAGAGAACTAATTCCTCAAAGTTGCCCTCTGATTTTCACACATGAGCCATGGCACACACAGACACACATATAGAGACATATACACACAGAGACACACACTCAGGAAGATACACAAACATATACTTTTTCAATTATGAAAAGAACAAGATAAAAAGTAACAAAATATATAAAACAAAATAAGAAAATGAAGAAATACATCTACCTACATACATACATGTGCGTTCAAATCAATCAGCACATTTTTAAATAAACCAAAGCTTCAATCGAAATATTTCTCTTTCTTTCTTCCTTCTTTTCTTTCTTTCATTCTTTCTTTCTTTTTAAAGAATTGTCTCCTTTAGAGAGGTCTTGCTAGCAAGAGTTGATGCTCACTAAGCCTGTTGATTTGAACTTCTTCCTGTGTCTTCCTGGGTCATGTGCGCCAAGAAGAACAAAGCCTGAGAGATGAACGTGTTTTGTGCTTTGTGCTGGGTCCTTGTGAGTGGTTCAGACCTCAGCAGACTGAAAGACTCTGGATATGGTTAGCACAAGGCACTATGTTACTTTTTTCCATTGCTGTGGCAAGGTACCTGACAAAGGCAATTTAAGGAAGGTTGGGTTATTTTGCCCTATAGGTTAAAAGTGCTCCATCAGTCATTAAGGAAAGGGATGTCAGAGTTTACGTGCTGTAGAGACAACTCAGATCTTGGCAGATGAGGCTATAGGCCACACTAGGGATGCTAGTGATTCTTTCTAGCCTTTTATGCCAGAAGTTCTCAATCTTTGGGTTTCAACCCCTTTGGAGGTCAAATAATTCTCTCACAGGGTCACCTAAGACAATGAAAAAATGCAGGTATTACAAGTCATAACATTAGCAAAATTATATTTATGAATTACCAAGATTGTTTTATGGTCCGAGGTCACAATACCATGAATTAACAGTTCACAGCATTAGAAAGGTTGAAAAGCACTGTTTTATGGAGTCCTGGTTCTGGCACTTGAAATATTACCACCCACATCAAAGGTGGGTTCCCTTCTCTTTAAACTACCATAGTAAAACTCAACCTGAGACAGAGTCTGTGATATGTCTTCAATGTGCTTCCAAATCCAAGCAAGTTAACAATGAAGATTAACTAAAGGCTAGCATAGAAACAAAGTTCTCTTGGCTGGAATTTACTCTGGTCAGATTAGCTTAAGTACTCTTCAGGGGATGGCTGATACTGAGCTTAGCTACCTGTTGGGGCAGGTGCTCTTTTGAAGTCAACACAGAGAAGAGGGTAACAAGTTTTAGGTTAGATTGGGCACAACAGTTCTTGACTTTCCACCGCCCACCACTGTGGTTTTGTGAGGCCTAATGTCAGGCCCCTACACCCAATCTGTAGGACCAACTCAGGGTCCCAACCACTAGCTGGTTACTGGAACTACCAGTCTTAAAGAAAAAGTATACTCTGATACAAATCCCATTGTATACGTGTCTCAGTTAGTTTGCTTCAATGGTCTTGGGTCAAAAGAAATGTGTAGCTGGCCAGCAGCTATGGATGAACTGGATCTACCTGAAAGGGGAGCTGGAAATGAAAAAGGGACGGGGGCACAAGAGAAGGATGAGACAAAGACAAAAGTTTCTGATCAAGGCTCAAAGTTTAATTCTGCAGCTCCAACTTATAAAGGGAAAACCACAAGACCTATCCTTTGTTTCAGCTGGATCGTGTTGCTTTGTTTCAGCTATGTTATGTCACAAAGCAAGCTCAGCAGGCAGTCCATTCTTCTAAGTTCCTGTAAGAAGCTGCATGTACAACAAGGCAGATGACTCCACCTGGGTCCCACCTGGGTCCCACCTGGGTCCCACCTGGGTCCCACCTGGGTCCCACCTGGGTCCCACCTGGGTCCCACCTGGGTCCCACCTGGGTCCCACCTGGGTCGTTAAAGTCCAACTGTGGCATACACCCAAGGTCTATTCAGCCTGGTCAAGGCCAGGGGAAGGGCACAGAAATGCAGTTGCTGGGACTGTGTGGTAAAACTTCCTATGAGTTCTAGGGAAGAATCAAATTAGGAAATCCTGTCTAAGTTTAAGTTTCCAGGATTGAAAATGCTGAACTTCAGAATTGTGGAATCTTAGAAAATTGCAGACTGCGATAACAAAATTACGTTGGCCTGGTTTTTGTTTCCTTTTATGGCCTCCATTTCCTACCCCTCTATCTGACCTAATATTCTTTTGACAATCAGTTAAAAACTTTGAAATGTATTTTTAGCAGACTACAAGCTTATATCAGCTCTCAACTAAGGTTATTGTAGATGGTATCTGAAACCTATAATGGAGATTGCCTGCTTTGCTCTACCTGCTGGCCTTTGGTCTTTACCATTGTATTTGGAAAATGCCTTGATTTATTGATTTATGACTTTCTTTGTTTTCCAACTATTAACCTATATCATAGATAATGTATATGTGTGTATATGTATATGTTCATTATGTGTATATATATATGTATAATATATATGTATATATCATTTGTCATATATATATTTGATGGTAGATGTATCCAGGGAAACCTGAGTCTACATATGCAGTCCATGATCACTAATTATGCCTGAAGAACAAACCACTCTTTGTTCTCTTTGATGTGTGCCTTTGCATTAACATTGCCTCTCCCCTACTGGATTGCAGTGGATGCTCCCCATTGCATTAAGTGATTTTTCTCTAATTCTGTGGGTTCTTAACCACCTAGAACCACAAAGTGCTGCTTTTGGCTAATCTTATTTTCTCTCCCACTGTTATTATTTGTGTTGCTTGAGATGGGGTAATTTATGAAGAAAAAAGCTCGTTTAATTTATGACCTAAAGGCAGAGAAACTAAAGGCTACTTTATCTAGTGAGGATCTCTTGAATCATAACATGGCAAGGGATAAAATCAGAGAAACGACCACATATATATAGAAAAAAAGTACTTTTACAGGAGAATGTAGGGAGATTGCAGTTTCACTTTATAATAACCCATACTCCCCTATGCCTTTGGGAACTTTTATCCCTTTCAGGAGAGTGGAGACCCCTTGATTCCTTCTAGAAGGAACACTACCAAAAGATACCTGACAATGCAAAGTCTCATAATATAATTCCTGTCTGAAGAATATCCAGGTTATCCACACTGGCATTTTGGAGACTGACAAATAAAAGCTGCAGAAATCTGGGAATCATTAAGAAAACTAGAAAATTCCATCCTGATAAATACAAGAATAGCAACAAAAATTTAACTTTCTCTTTTTTTAAAAAAAGAAAAAAAAACCTATTTCATCTTTTAAGATATAGGGAGGCATTCTGGAAATAAACACAGCAATTTCTCCATCAGAAATAGTCTTGTTTTGTTCCCACATTAGGCAAGGGTTATCTCTCTAACCTTGTGATGTTCTTTGAGATAGAGCTGACTGGAAAAGAGGATGTAAGTTATCAATGAGAACAATATCTGAACAGCATGTTTCAGCTCCAACTTAGGACAGAAAATGCCAAAAACAACATAAAAAGGGAGGTGAGGACTAAAAACAGGAAGAAGATGAGCAATGGGAAAATATGCAATTGATTTTGAAACCTATGAAGGCAAGTTAATCATAAAACATGCATTTTTCCACTCACACCCTTAATTCAGTCCCATATCCCATACTGATATAGTTTCAGGTTAAAAGTGGCCAATCATAAGACAAAGTCAGAATTCCAAATCAATGTCATGGGTGTCTGAATAGTGTACCATGATTAACCAGGGAATTCAGTGAACACAAGGAAAACTCAGGCTGTGAATTCATCAGGGCAAGTTTTCCTAAAAGGTCATTAACTCTTATGAAATCATTTATTCTATGGGGAAACTATCTTGTGATGTACAAGTGCATCCCAGCACACGGTGGACTGAGCAGAACATGAGCTTCTTTAAGAAATTAGCTACCTGATATTCACGTGGTTCTTGATATGGGGCCAGAATCTGAGGGAAAGTCTGAGGAAGAAGAGAGAATTTACAGACTGATAAACCATAAGGACAGATGACCTGTGCACTCCGAAAAAGTTGGAGAATGGAAGAGTATTGTCATGCTCAAATGATAGTGAAGAACTCTCCTGACTCAAAGTTACAATTAAAGGCCTGGGCAGACAGAGCACATGGAGCTCAAAAGCAAACCATTCTACATCGACAGAACAATAACTGAAGAGAGGTTTTGCTTCAATACATATCATCAGTACTGCTGACAAACTCTTACAGAATCATAATTGCTTCTTCGGAATACTTTCCTTCCCAGGTAGATTCTAATCATTTAAGAAATAAAATTAAAGGATTATGGTGGAGGCCAAAGTAATCATGATCAAGGTAGGAGCACATAGAGATGGATGTCAAAAGAACTTGCTAATTTAATCCAGAATTGGATCAACATGCCATCTGATTACAGGAGCTTTGACCACGTGTTGTGTCCTGTTCATATTTGGAGGAAACAACCTGAGCTTATAGTCTGTGGACGAGTTCTCTTCCACGAGGGAGACGGCAAAGGTGTCTCTGATATTGGTCAGAATCTCAAATAGGTGAAAGAAGACTAAAACAATTTGTGCAGGTGGGGGTCTCAAGACTAAATGCACTATGACATGAGTAGTATTATTCTTCTCTACCAAGCTTCTTTTCTATCCCCCAGAAGCAGGGATCTTTGAGTGTTCTACTATAACTGTTTCCAAATGCAAGTGGACTCACTCTGAAGTAGTTACATCTGGTGAGACCAGGAGTAGCAGTAGACGTTGTGTGCACAGTCCCACCTTCCGAACTGAGGGGCACATCCTCTTAGTGAAAAGTTTGGCTGCTGACAAACAACTGGTGTGTTCCACTCCAAATATCCTAAGAAAGCTAATTTCTCTAGCTGTGACATCCCTTTTGAGGTAGCAGATTGTAGACAATGCCTGGTCACTGCAGACAAATGTCACCTCTGTCTCTACTGAGACAAATGTATTTTAGTTCCAAATCTCCAGATAGAATAATCTGAGGACTCTTACTTAAGTCATAGAGGTTGCAATGTCATATAATAGAATTCAACTAAAATAAAGCTCTTTAAAGACATTTATTAATTTTTTACAACAAATATTTATAGGCAATAAATTAGGTATGATGACCAGTTGCAAACCTAATCAGTGATTGTGAGATTTTAGTTTGATCTGGAAGATGCACCTTCATGGCAAAGTAGAATGGAATGAGGTCTGCAGACTCACCTTGTAACATTTCAAGTTTGAGAAAGGCAAACCAATTTTCCCAGTGATTGTCCTTGTTATTGAGTTCTTTTGCGTGTCATTTATGTGTTTCATTAACAGTAGCTTACTATGTGGTCCAGGCTGCCCTCAGACTTAAGATCTTCCTGTTTAAACTCATATAATCTCATGTACTAGGTTACAATTATGCACCACTAAACCTGGCTCAAGAATTATGTTTCACTTTAAATGCAAGTGTTCAACTACCTTATGACAAACATTTTGTGTCTAGATGATATATCAAAATAGGAGATACATTTTCTAAGTCATTGTTAAAATGACTCTCAGAAATGCTTGCTTTCATAATGGTTAACTATTCTGAAAATGTTTCATCATGCTTAGGCTTCTTACTTACCTTTCAAACCCTTGGAAAAATATGTAATAGCCTTGGAGTTTGCAGGCTAACATCTGGTAGATGAACCTGTTGTGCTTCATGGATTACAATGACTTAGTTACTTGCTGACTCACTCTCCATATATTTCTACTATTATGAACTTGCTACTCCACTAGAGAATGGGTGCTTGATAGTATTCAACTGTAAAATTAAAGAACACTGAATTCCATTTTCAAACTACGAGATTCTAAGCGTTTGACAAAGAACCCGGCATTTACAGGTGAAGTGTCGAATGGAGGCAGATTGTTTGATTTCTCAAGAAAAGAAAAAAGTGAATAACAATAAAATGAAATGGAAAGAAATGGGCAGAATTGTTTATTCTGAAGGTGGGCAAAAGAGAAATTTAACTAATGCCCACTATAAGGAGAGAATTAGCAGGGAGAGTAGTTGCCTTGGTACTCATTGATGACAGAGTTACAGGGCCTGTTTTCCTTGAATACTTGAGGATACTTGCTTCAAAAATCATGCTGGCATGTTTTTTTCCTCAACAAACACATGAATAAGGAACCATACAAAAGAGCCCAATAACAATGACAATCACTGGGCAAACTTGCTTGCTTTGCCCAACCTTGAAATGTTACAAATTGGATCTGTGAATGCTAGATTGACACTAGGAGAGTCACTGTCAAGAGGTCAAAAACTAGGAAAAGGATGCTAAAATTACAGATGTGAAGGTCAAGTAGACAGCTAGCATGGAAACACCACAAAGGAAAATGTGTTGAATCTGGGAATGGCAAAGGGGGCACTGGGAAACTACTTGAGAAGTGAACCTGAAAAGAGAGGGCACAGAGCATCCACATGAAACGTCTTAAAACTACCTTACCTCCAAGCAAATAAGGAATCTTCTAGATTCCAAGCTAAAAGTAAGGAAAGACATAAACTCAATCAGAGTTCACAGCTGGGTGAGCTACAATGGCGACTGGCCTGCTAAGGCATGCTTATTGGTGCCAAATAGGTATGGATGTCATGAGAGTAACCATCTACTTTCAATTGGGGTTATGCCCAAGGTCAAACTCGTATCTGGCACCATTATCAGGACCAAAGGCTAAACAGACTAGCCTGTTAATATCGTTCTGCTAAATGAACAGTGTTAAGCCAGCTGCTAATGACTTATTATTTTACCCATAATGCAACCCTTAACCCTCATCAGATAAGCTTTCTTTTTCAGTAGATGGCAATTGACACAGAGATCCATAATCAGTGAAGGTGCAGGAAATAAGACAATGGCGAATGCTCAGTTCTAGAAGAGACATCTGTGTCATATATCCCTCCTATAGTTCAGAGGTCACTGAGAAGAAGGGTAAGAAAGATTGTAAGGGACAGAGGTGATAAATGACTACAATAAAGCAGCATTTTCTGACTGTAGAACAGTTGCATATTTGAACTTAAAGTACTGTTGCAGTGTATATAAGACCTGTGGAAGATCAAGCTAGAGGAAAACCCCAGCTTGGGAAGGGGAGGTGAACAGCTGCGGAGCTATTGACAACTGATGGCTCCTGGGAGAGGGAGTGTCCATTGTTTTAAGTGATTGTTTTAAGTGTAGGTCCACCCCACTTGAGTGGAAGACCACACATCCAATAGTGCATAGCAGATACAAACTGTACTTAACTGGTTTGGTTAAAAAAAGAAAATGAAGTTGAGTGGGTACTGAAAGGGTGATGGTAGATCTGGGAAGAGATTGGGAAGGAAAGATGACTATGATCAAAATACATGGTAAGAAAATTCAGAGAACTAGTAAACTGCAAAATAAAAATAAAAAAATTAAAAGTATATTTTAAAAATAAGAGAACTGTATCAAGGAGTTAAGAAAGAGAAATAAAGAACCAAAAAAAGGCACAGAAACAAAAAGCCCAGCAAACACCTCTGCATGAATGCCTGGAGACAAGCCATCAACAAAACAGAATTGGAAGAATTCTTTGTATTAGAATTAACTTGACTTTTTTATTTGCATATGATAACAAACTGTACATTCATTAGTTAAAATATTAAAATGAGAAAAAAAGTATGAATTTAGAAGTGCCAGATAAATTATTAGGTAAAATAAAAATATTTTGCTTAGATTTTTGTAGCAATGCATGATTTTTTTAGTACTACTGTGAATATTACATTCAAAGCTAATAGAAATGCTAAATTCCAATTGAAAACTCATAAAAAAATTTCTTCATTGAATATATATAGATGCCTAAATTGTTTCCATAAGTCCACAGACTACAAACTTATGAATTGCAGCAAAGTTCTGGGGTTATACAATACTCTAGGTTACACACACACACACACACACACACACACACACACACACACACACGGATTTTACTGAAAATGAATCTATTTATAAATAGTTGCTGCATAAATATGTCTTGTGCTTTAGTGAGGTGGAATATGTTTCAAAAAGGAAAATGTTATCTCAGCCATGTGATGATTTGTAGCTAAAATTTAGCAACAGGATAGAGGAAGCAGTTCAGTAGAATCCAGCTTTAACCTATTCCCAGAACAAATAAGAAAGATATTAAGAGACAGAACAGCTTCAATACTAGGGAAATTACTGCTCATTGAAGTAATTGTGGAGATGTGAGGGGCTGGGTGGAAAAAAGTCCAAGGCACAGGAAGTCCAGGGGTGCCCAGTTAAGGAGATTGAACTTGCTATTGAAAGAAAAGTGGAATGAAGAATTAACATAATAAGCTGGTCAGTTGAGCAATCTTGTTCTTACAAGGAAGGGCATAATAAAATAGAAAACTTGGTTTTAAAGACTCACAGGTCTTCCACAATAGCACCTAAAAATAGAACGGGCTGCTGGGTATAAGAATGGATATAAAGAAAGATGGACTGGATAAAAGAAATGGGTGGATAGAAATTGTGAAACCAGATAGTTAGGAACGGAGTTGAGTAGTAACAAAGGTATTGAAAACTCCATTCATTTTGGAAAATACAATAGGTTCAATCATATCAATCAAAGTTCAGGATAACATAAAATGTAAACCGTGTAAAAGCCCATGTCGTAGAGCCCAAACAGGCAAAGACAAAAATATGAAAGTCAAGGCATAACCCCCTGAGACTGCTTGGTTTATGTAGAATCAATTATGTTTTCTTGAGTCCTGGACAGGAGGCAGAAGCTTTTGAAGGGTCTTTGGGGTTTTACTCTAAACACTTTAATCAAAATAAAAAATAAGAAATAGTTCCTGAAATTAATTCCCATGGATGCTTGGGTTCCCTATCTCTGTACCACAACAGTGTCAATTGCTTTGTTGACAATAAGATTTATTCTCTGCAGTTTACAATGAAAATGAGTTTTAGAGAAGGTGGACTGAAAATTTTCCCAGAGTTGAGACAATTTGTCAACTGCTTGTATGTAAAATGCAATATGGGAGAACATTTTCACACTAAAACACATCATCAGCTCACTGTAGCCTCTTTATAAACATTTTAATGGAAAACAAATGATTAAAACCATGATCCCAGAGAGACTGAAATTAATCCCAGGAATGATTCTTGGGGAGACAGCACTGTAACATGTAACCCACGAGGTTTATCAGATAACACTGAGGTGGGGCATTTTAAAATCAAGACTCCTATATTTCATAAGCTTAGAGCATTACTTAGCAAGACTTTGGAGTGACATGAAAAGAGATAATACTCTATCTGCCAACAAATTCTGGTTTCTTTCTCCATGGAACACTATTCAAGAGTATCCAGTGGCTTATAGGTTCACAACTATTTTTTTAACATACAAATAAACATAGATGCTCACAGCAGCTTTCAGACACTGCCTGGCTGAGCTGGGGTAGAGTTGGGGGAGGTGCAGACCGGCTTATCTCCTTGATAGTATTTAGTATAGGGACTTTGACAAATTTAATTTTTGTGTGTGTGTGTGACTTTGATGAAGGTACAGACTTAAAGCTTAATAATTATGACCTTCAGTTCCTCCGGCTTCTTGGTTAAAATGGTTATGTTACTTTTGGCACTTCATACTTCTCCACCACCCAGTATCCTTAATACTGATGGTATCTTCATGTGTACTGTAAAGACCAATCTAAATAATCAGTAGAAGTTATTACCCCTACCCTTTAAATACCTTCCTCATTCTTACTATGATTTTCTTTTCCATGGACCATGTATAACAAAACAGACTTTGCTTTTGGCTAAAGATAGAGGCCAAACCCCTCTGCCGGTCTTCTCTCCAGGAGAGCTCCATGGAAACAGCGCAAAGGGAGATTCTGATGACTCCTCTTGTGGTCAGAATGCAGCCTCTTCCTTTCACATTCTTCCTACTTCTTAGGGCTCAGAGCCTTTTTCTACAGCCCTTGCTTTCTGTTTCTCTCATTCGATGTCTTATTCATCCAGCTTTTCAGGCAGGGTAGTGATCTGTTTCCACTATGTTTCTTTCTGAAGGTGAATCCCCCTTGCCTAGATTACATAACTTTTCCATTTATCAAAAATGATCATAGCATATAATCATGACAGAAAAAAGCTCCAGTTAGGGTAGCTTAAATTCATTCCAGGAAAACTTTTGTTTATAACCATTTTTTTTTTTACCCCAAGTTAAGCCCATCCTTTTATTTGTATCCCTGATACGATGGATATCTCTTTAATTTCCTAGCATCTGAATCTGGAGACGAGGTATAAAAGTCTCTGAGGACTCCTAACCATACAGAAAGAACATTATTCCGTCCACGGGGACTGTTAAAAATGTAGTGTGCCACTTTCCTAGCATATGGGAGGAAATCTTGACCTGTGAAAGCAATGAAAGAGTACACATCACTTACTGTTAAAGTTATCTTGAATCTACTCTGTGGAAAGGAAACATCCCTGCTTTATTGTATTCTGCTGTCTGCAACACAGATTTGTCAGATCTAGAGGGGAGTTAAGAGGGGTCTAAACTTCTCTTCATAATAGAAGATGGAAAATCCACAATACAAAGAGAATAAGTGCTTTTATCCAAGGGGACTCAAGTAATAATGTCACTAGCTAAGCAGCTGTGAGTAGGTACATTTGTTTGCCTTAGATCCATGGGTTTTATAGATTGTTCCATGCTGTCTTCCTGTCTAAAGCTAAATTACAATTTGAAGATATTTCAATGATGCTTTGCTAATGCAGTGCCTTAGTGAAACCATGTTGCAGGCTGTCCTGTTTTCATTAAATGCATTGGAAATGCCCGTTAATATATACAAAATTACTCCTCAAAAGCAAAGCTGTAGTTCAAAGTTTCTCAAGTTGAAACAGAAAAGACAGATTATCCAGTACACATATTTTGTTAAACAATCCTCCATTGTGTGTGTGCAGCCAGGGACTCTTCAGGGTTAGGTAAATTGCCTTCTCCTAACTCTGCAGAACAACTCCAAGTAACCAATTTTCCCATTAGCCACTCAGCTGCCCCATTATCTCATACTTTATTCGTGCAATTTGGTGAACTATTACGCCGACGCTGGAAATCAGAAAAACTCCACTCAATATTTCAGAGAAAATTGCTTCCAGTAATTTGGATATGTTTCAGTAGACTAGGAAAATTGAAATAAATTTCTCTGGCTTTTCACTTTTCCTTTATCTTTGGTGATTTCTGTCATTCTTTTCCTTTCTGACAGCCTATCCTTATCTGAAACTGACACTAAGTCATTGAAAATAGTTGCCACTTAATTGGCATCCAACAGCCTACTTTTAGTTGGTTTCCAAAACAACTTGTGTCATTTCACCCACGCTTACATAGTTAGTGAAAAACTCTGGACCCTTCTGTATCATCTCTGTCAAAACCCAGTCTTATCATAACACTAATGCAGACCTGTCTAGTTTACTAAATGGTAAGAATTACATTGTAACATCGGAAGGCAAAGTGACTAGCTCATTTTGCCTCATTTCTGATATACACGCCTATCTTTTAAAAAGAAAAGAAAAGAAAATATCACTCAGCCTATCAAAGTTCAAACAACAGTGTTTTCTGTAATCTGGTCAGGCGATGTGAAATTAGGAATTTTCAACTGTCCAGTCCCTCAGAAAGCTAAACATCAAGGAAATGGAGAACTTCTTCCCTCTACTCAGAAGCAGCTGTCCACAGATTAGGAAGTCTACTGAGATGCTGATTCTTTTTCTAAATGAAAACTGCATTTTGGTTATAGTTTATCATGGAAACAATCTGCATCCTTAATGTGGTGCCCTATGTGTCTAGCAAGATATGCTTTACTGGGGATTGCTGGGTATCTAATGGAAGGTCTGCATGTTCTTTAGATTAGATTACAATCTGCAGTTTTAGGTGTCATTATGAATACAAGATAGGGTAATAAGGAGCACTATAGAAATTAGCAGGCCACTCTGGAGAAAGCTTTACATAAAGAAGAAAAGAAGAATACACAGAAGAAATAGAAGCGGGGAGAAAACCATGGGATTCTGATGTTACCATCTCATTTGAGGATGCTTGATTTGTTGTGATATAAAACCCCTTCAGTTCATTAGCTTTCCAAGCACACACACACACACACACACACACACAAAACACACACACACACACATTTTTATTTCCCCTTGTAACATCTGGTTGCCTGTTGAATGCTTTGTGTAACTGAAAACAATTTTCCATTGTTATCACTAATTGAGGAGTAATATAAGATCTTTCGAGTTGAGGTACAGGAGATGAAGTAAGTCTCTGAAGATTAGGAAGCAGGAACCCAAGAAGAGAGGAATCATTCCAACCCATTCTTATCCCCAGAATCCACAGGAAGTAGGGATGGCTGCTGGAAAATGCAGGGCAAGACAAGAAACAAGTTTCAGAGACATACCTAAAACTTAGGGGAAGACACAGCTTCAAGAGAAACATAAGCCACTCATGGACTCTGAGAATGAACACTGTGAACTGAAATGAAATTATCAAAGGATAATTTCAGAGACAGATGGATTAACACATAGAAAGTTTGATAGAATGAACATGGACCGAACATGGAACATTTGGCTTTTGATATCAAGACTGCTCATCCTCACATTGAAAGGAGATCAGGAAATGAATTTGAGAAGTTAAAGAAGTCTTTGGTTGCTTTAGAGAAACCCCTTTCAAATGATAAATGGAAGTAGCTAAACTTGAACCCCATTAAGAGTTCCTTCAATTTTAAGGGAGCAGGAAATTTTAGGACTAAAATCTCAACAGAAGTTATTTTTCCAGTTGTGTTTTATGAAGTAGAAATTTTCTAGAAGTGTTTGCTGTAATATTCTCTGGAAAGGCAGTTCTTTTAAACTTCCTTGTGTAACTGAAACCATTAGTTTAGCTCCTGGTATCTCATAGAGTTGTCAGACACTCCAAACTTAGCTTAAGTGCTCAACTTAATAACCCATGAAAGGCACTTTTATGGAGGGAGGTGCAGGGACGAGGGGAAGGAAGAGACGGAGAAGAAGGAAGTACATGATTCTACAATGTTGGCAACTTTCAAAAGATGTAATTTTCATGCTTGTTAAGTTAGCTAGTCTAAAGGACACAATTATTCAGTTAAACACTAATCAAGACCCTGGGATGAAAATGCATGTATAGCTATGACCGCCATTTGTAGTTTAAATAAAGGATGTTATCCTCAGGAATGCAGATGCCCTTCATCTGATCAGCTGACAGGCCTTAAGAACAAAATCAATTTATACTGATGAAAAAGAAATTTCCCTCAAGACTTTTTAATCAACTCCTCCCTGAGACTTCCAGCTTGCCAGCCTAGTCTAATGCTTTGAACTCACCAGCTCCATACAAATTAACAGGGCATGAGCCCTAGAAATACAGATAGATAGATAGATAGATAGATAGATAGATAGATAGATAGATAGATAGATAGATAGATAGATAGATAGATAGATGTGTGTATAAATTATATGTATATAATGTATAGAAATAGGCTCTTTTTTTTTTTTTTTTTTGGTTTTTCGAGACAGGGTTTCTCTGTGTAGCCCTGGCTATCCTGGAACTCAGTCTGTAGACCAGGCTGGCCTCGAACTCAGAAATCCACCTGCCTCTGCCTCCCAAGTGACTGGGATTAAAGGCGTGAGCCACCACTGCCCAGCCATAATGTATAGAAATATATTTACATATATATGTATATAATTGTTCATAGATCTATATTTTATTAGTTGGACCCTATGGATGACTCACTGAAACAATAGAAACAAAAAAAAACTATGCTGTGCTATTGGTCACAAGTTTGCCTAACACTGACCAAGTACAAGCATGAGAAAGAATCAAAGGGATTCAATTACTTGATTCATTTTGTTAACAGACACAAGAATCTGTCCATCATCTAAGAAATTCGGTGATTTAAGAAAGGAGTCAGGCACTGGGAAGGCATGCCAAGGGCAATCTGATTATTACTCTGTCCTCATTTTAGGCATGAACAGGAAAGTAATCATCTTGCAGAAGCATACCCTCCTTCATATGGTATCAAAATGCATATCCACACACACCCCAAATTATGAACACCTGGAAAGCACTAGAACTGTTTGCTTGTCATAATAAACAACTTCTACATTTTAAAAATTGAGTAAATTTGCATCTTGAATGTTAGCAATTTAATGCATGTTGACTGCATGCCATTTACATTCCAGCCCTGTATTAAGCTTTGGAGACAGAGTCATAAATACACATAAAAAATTCCCTTGTAGCAAATTGGGAACAATTTACCTGAAGCAAGCTTAAATGCCTGATGCTGCTGCCAAGGGATACACTGGAAATAAGATTGTCCTGGTTAAGTCAAACTCAGTAAGTTGGCTGTTTATTTGCTACAGCACTCAGTTCGCCTTCCTAAACATAGCACACTTAACATTTTTGTGGGGACAGCCTGGAGAGAAGGTCCCATTAGAGTTGACAAAGCCAGTCTATGTCCTGGCATTACAACCAGGTAAGAGACATTAGGCACATTGCTTAACATCTCTGACACCCCAGGCTTCCCAACAGTGAAAGAAAAATACTTTCTAGCTGGCAGGATGTGTCAAATAAATGATGACAAAGAAAGTTAGTTGCTTAGTGCCCAGCCTGTGGAATGTTAACAACAAGCTAGGTTTTACAGATACTGTATTGCAAAACTCCACAGTCACTGGGGTAACAAAGGCCTTTAGTAAAAACTACCAGGCTTAAAGGAGCTTCCCGGCTTTGTGACTTTCAAAATATGCTCAGACATTCTTTAATCCAACGGGAAATCCCAACACTATAAAGAGAAAGTCACAAGAAAGATAATGTAAATACAGATGCTAGTTACGGGTTCCTATAGGCTCCCAAGAACTACAGCCATGTAGACTTGGAAGAAGCGCTGGAGATCACTCAGAACTCAATTCATATAAGTTAAAAAAGCAAACCAGCTTCTGCTGGAGCACAAAGGATGTAGCACAGGAAGCACACAACCCTGTTTCGAGATGCAAATTATTCTCCTATTATCTGTAGTTGATCATTCATACACCATGGTTACCACACAGGGGACAGGAGCAAGCTGCCCTGTCTCTCTGCTACCTGCCATATTTTGGACACCAATCAGAAGGCTTTCCCTGGGGTTTCTCCCTTTACTTAAAGCACTTTTGGTTCCAATTTATCTGTTAAAACATCATCCAAGCGGACTAATCGGCAATAAAGCATTTTGTCCAAGTTCACCCTGCTATAAAATTAGAGCAGGATTTGAAGTCTGGCCTTGGAAGACATAGTTTCCTGATTCTACAAATCTTCTTACCTGTCTCTTCTACTTTAAGTCTGGTGGTCAACCCCTGTCCTGCCCATTCCAGATAAATTACTGAATGTTTAACTCGATCCTCCAGGAGATGATTAGAATCATACGGGTCAGGATACTAAATAAATAAATAAATAAATAAATAAATACAAATTTAAAAAAAAAAAAACAGAAAAAGAAGCAGCAAAAGAGGGGTGGATGATGAGCAAGGTGGCCCATAGAGGAGAAGAGACAAAGAACCAAGTAATTAACATATATGCATGACTGTGTCATAATGACCCAGGGCTTTAGTGCTAACCTAATAATTAAGAAAATAGGGGGAAAGTAATATATTATATTCTGCAAAGAATGTGGATGAGGAAGAAGTGGCAGGAAACCATCCAGAGTTTTGTGATGCTGCAATTATGGAGTGCCATGCTTAGGTCTACCTTGACCCCTGTGCTCCTACAGATAATGACACAGGAATGCAGTCTGCCAGGGGGTGTGAGCAAGACACAGCTCCAAAGGAAGGCACAGCTCTTCTGCATCTCTGACACACAGTTCCTGTCAGTAAGTTATTTTTCTTATTCCATTTTGGGGAATCGTGAAGATCAGAGGTGTTAAGCAACCTGTCCATGGATTTACACATCACTAAAGAAATGGTATTACCCAACTGTCTATAAAAGGCCACTTCTGTCATTTATTTCTCTTTGCTAATCAGGTATGTAAAATTAAAAAAAAAAAAAGATGGATGAAGGATACGAGGAGGTGATCTTTTCTCCATTAAGAATACACAGAAGGACTCTGCTGAGAGAGACAAGAAACAGAGAATCTGGGTAGCCGCCCCTTATGAATAGACAGTGTAACTGTTATGATAATTAATGATTTTCCACATGTGATCATTTCAGAAAGAGTTCAGAAATGGAAACTTTAAAAATTTGGTTCTGGGAGCTAGAGAGATGACTCAGAGGTTAAGAGCACTGACTGTTCTTCCAGAAGTCCTGAATTCAATTCCCAGCAACTACCCAGTGGCTCACAACCATCTGTAATGGGATCTGATGCCCTCTTCTGGTGTGTCTGAGGAGAGGAACAGTATGCTCGCATAAAATGAATAAATAAATCTTTTTTAAAAATTTGGTTCTAAGTCACATTAGCCACATAACCTTGGGCTTGCTACAGGTTCTGGGCAAACTAGTATATTTAATAGGGGAGAGGTAGCTTTATTTACTTATGCATACTTTTTTTTCTGCTGTTCTTACCAAATAAGAATATTTTGGACATAGATAGGAAAAAATATAAAACCTTAGTTTTTAAATCTGATATTTTTACTAGAAACCAGAAGTATTTGAAGACAGACTTTTTGTGAAATGTTTGTAGGTTATTGTCTGATATTGACAGCAACCACTGGAGGACATTATTATAACCCAGAATGAGACAAAGAGGGACGTTGGGAAACCCTATTACTATATATACCAAATAAAATGAAGACTTTGAGAGATGGGGGAGGGGTGGAAGCTTCTCACCACCATACTCTAAATAAGCCAGGACTAGAATACAGATTTTGGGGGACAGGGTTGTCTTTACCTCTTTTAATGTTGTTTGACTTTTTCTACAGCCTAACTACTCAAACCTATCTTTCTTTTCACATACTCTACCAGAGGTTTTCCTGTTGAATATATTCAGTGGTCAGACAGTCTTCTGAGCCATCAGGTAGATGAGAAACATGATGTCCCACGTAACTACACCAAATGACCACAGTCACCATTGTTCTCATGTCCACGGGATGTAATCATGAATGCATGACTCCTTCCCTTCTGTCTGTGGTTATTCAAAAGGTAAGAAAGCACCAGCCATTGAGAAATTTCTGGAAGGAATAAAGGACAGGGGATGAGACATCTTTTCCCCCTGAGTCATTATAAACCGAAGGAAGGCGATGATCTTCCAGGGGTGTTAGCCACCCCTCTCTCCTTCTCAGATTCCTTTTTTACTGCCACCCACAGAACACATTTTATAAAATAAGACTATTTAGTCACTGGCTAAAAGGAAGTACCTAAGGCTATTGGTTGCTTAATTATTTTCTGTGTTAAAAAGAAATTAATTGCAAAGCTTTATGTAACTGTAATAGATCATAAATTGACAATAGAGAATATCAATACTATGCATAAACTTATAAACTTGTAAAAAAAAAACTTAAGAGATTCTGATACTCTGCTTGTGAGCTCTTACAGTCGCTAAAATATATATTAAAAACAAACTATGTTTTCCTCAGAAAGGACACTAGGGATGGGAAAGTCCACTTCAAATATACACAGTAATGATGGTTGTAAATGATATGTCCACCACTACAACTTCTACTAGTTGTTGCTCTGTTCATGCATCCTTCCCAGCTTATGATAGTCCCCTCCCAGAATTCACTTAAATGTCACAGCCTCACCTGATCAGAAACTGTGCCTGTTCTGGTGCCTGTCCCTTTAACCAGCACCTATGAGTCTACACTGGCACTGATTCCTAATAACTGCTTCTGTTTTTAATGAATATTGATTTTGGTATATTCCCCTAGAATTTTGCAAAATACATAAAATTATTCTTCCATACAATATGACAGATGTATGTGAAGATATTTTATAGATCTGTTCTTTACTGGATAACAACCCAAACTCTTGTGCCCCCTCTGGTCCCTAAGCCTGGTCCTCTGGTGTCACTGTCTCTAGAAAGTGTCTCCTTAGTCAGATCCCAATATGAGTGTAACAAAGATAAAGAGCAGAAGAACCTAGCAAAATATGATGACCCTCTCATCACTCAGGCTCACGCCTCTCCTGACCACATTGTTTGTATATATTCCTTTCTCATTTAGTCACACAATTTCAGATTATATGATAAAATAACCTTATTCATTCTCATACCACTTTTTGAAGAAAGATATTTCTCCATTGTTTGACCATGAAGACAAGATTTTAATTTATTACTCCTATTGTTTTTTTAGTTTACATTCCATGTTAATAAAATCATTGTCCTTTTTTTTGTTTTCACTTAAATTAAATTAAAGCTTCAGCTGATGAACAGCATAACTGCACTCATTTATGAGGTGCCATGCTTTGTTTTGATACACATACATATTCTGTTATTTAAACAGATTTGAATCAAAAGAAGCATATCTACCTTACAGGATGGTTACAGATAACAAAAAGGTAGTGTATATTTCCAAAATCATGGAGAAAGTTTTCATTTCTTACCACCTTTTATTCTTGAATCTCATTTCACTCAAGATACCCCTGCCCACACATGTACTATCCACAATGTCAGTATTGATACATGCCCTAACAAAAGTCTAGAGTTAAAGGAAGTGGTCATGCCATAAAGCAGAACTGAAAATTTAACGTCTATTTTTAGAGAAAGAAGTCTAGCTCACTCCAGCATGGATAAGAACACCACCCTCCATAGAGGAATCTCCAAAGGAATCGTGTAGTTATGAATAAATGAAACCTTCCCCTTCCCCTCTGAAACACAGCCCCTTCAACATAAACTCAAGAACAATAGACTCAAGGAGCCACTCACTGGTACAAAGTTGAAGACTTTTATCTATGATAGACAATTAGAAAGTCTGTTTTCCCACAAACCTGCATTATTTCCAGTTCTGGTTCTTGTTTTGGTTCTGTCTGACACATGCCATCTTCTGTTTTCTGTCTTTATTGAGTTTGCCTAATTGCTAAACCATATCATATCACTCTAAACAGGGTAAAATTCTTCCTTCTCCTTGTAATCTAAGCTTAATCTAGTCCATCTACTTAACAGATGCCAATTTTATCCTAAAGCAGGCAATGCACTTAGAATTAGTATATTTTATCCATATCTCCTTACAGAAAGGGTTATAAATGAAATATAAAGTTATAAAAGGAAAAAAAGAGTGGAAAGGTGAGGTAATGCGGCATCAGAATGAAGGCAAAATGGAGAGACATGCTGCAGAGTAGAACCAAGAAAGCCTCAGAAATGTGTCCCCTAAGAAGCCACAAACTCCCTAGGTTTTGATCAAAGTTAACTTTAAATTTGTTCAGTAAAAGCAAAGCAGGGATGGGGAGGACTCATTGTCCCAGTTAGTTTGAATTGTCAACTTGACATGACATGGAGCTATCTGAGAAGAAATCCTTGATTGAGGAAATGCCCATCAGCTTACCTCTGGGTACATCTGTGGAGGGTTTTCTTAATTGTGAATTGGTATAGGACAACCCAGCCCACCGTGGGAGGTACTATCCCTAGGCAGGTGAACATAGGACTGCTTAAGAAAGATGACTGAGCATGAACCAGCAAGCAGGGTTCCTCCATGGTTTCTGCTTCAAGTTCCTAATGGAGTGCTTGCATTGATTCTCCTCACTGAAGGACTGTGATTTAGAAGCGGAAGCATAAGCCAAATACACTCCCTCACAGTTGCTTTTGGTCAGAATGTTTTTAATCACAACAGAAGGGAAATAAAAATACTCATTGATCTCTAAATCAAATGTGTCCCTAACAAAAGACAAAAATTGTTCAGAAGTGCTACTCTACTTTGGTCCTAAAAGCACATAAGTGTTTCCACCTGAACTTATTCATGGAAATAAAAATGATCAAGTGGCTCTCCTTTTAAATAAAAATGATATCTTGAGTTTCTCTCTGATGATGTATCTTTCCTTTCATCCATGCACTCTCTTTAAAAAGGGCACTCTACCCTTCTAACTCACTTTACTCCTCTCTTACAGTTCTGCCTGTGACACTAAAGCCTCCATCCCCACAGCCTTTCTGAAACTGACCCACAAATGATGTCACTGTGTCAGTGACTTCACACTGAACAACTGTTTCGCAGTATTATCTGCCTCAGATAAGCCTGGATTCTCTCTCTTCTGCAAGTTATCTAGCACATCACACCCTGACGTTTTCACTAACAGCTGCACCTCTCTGCTCAAATACCCACTGACATCAATCACACCAAGACTGAACGTGTCTTCCTCTTTCTAAGTGCTCATGTCCAGCATTTCTTTCTTCTCATTTTTACTCACAAGTTCAGGCCTGACGAATGGCAGGTTTGATTTCCATGATGTCTTCGTTGCTCTAGTACCCACATTCACAAATTGAGCTACCCACATTCACATATTGAGCTCTGCCTTCTGGCTCTGTGCCACACTGTACGGAGTGACATCTAAACCAGAATACTAAAGGAGATACACTCCTTTCTTGGCTACGTCCTGATAAGACATTGAAGTCTGCTCTGACCTTAAAACTGAATGACTGTTTTTATGTCACTAGCACCTTATACTTATTTAATTTTCATTTTATTAACTCCACATGCTCTACCTAATTCTAGCTCTCCAAAACTGACTTCACTAATTCCTTTCCTTCCTAGATTTGTTTTTGTCTACTGTGCGGAGTTCTGTTGGCAGCCTCTCTCCAATATCACTACCACTTATCTCAGAACCTGATTAGGATGACACTTTGCCTCCATTAGTCAAACACCCTGGTTTCATACACTGACCATGTTCAGTTCTCACATGACTGTAAGTCCATGTTCTAAAGGTGATGGGGACTCAAGCCTACCAAATTTATCCCCTTGAAGTCTGTACCTTGCCCCACACAGCAGTGAGAATCCCAACCTCTTGCTATGGGTTCCATAGGATTCGTTCCAATCTCCTCCCATGTCTCTTCCTATTCCTCAACTTTAGTAGCTACGCCTCTCTTATTCAAAGCCAAATATAGCTTCAAGTCTCAGTTTAAGTTCATCAAGAAGAGCCTAATTTTCCCCAGTGTTTCCTCTTTGCACAACAGCAGATAAAGCTGCTATAACATGTACGAGATGGAGTATAACATAATATATAACATCACTAGGTCTTGTACTTCTCTATTCCCCAACGAATTTTTATTAAAAATACAAAAGGTTACATTTTTAGTTTAACAAATTAATATAAAGTAACTATCATCAGAATACAGAGGAAAATAAATGGGCAAGTTTAATTTCCATGATAAACAGCTTTATAATAGTAGTTTTCTGAGCTAATCAACCACGGACAATTAATTTTGAGATGTATTTCATTTCTATAAAAAAACCACAAAAATCAAGATCTAGATAAGATTTTCTGGTAGTTACCATCTTTATTCCAAAACACTATTCCAAGCCTTTGTGATTAAAATACTAAATTGATCCTTAATTCCACCAATAACTATGTGATGTAGGATAAATCATTTAATCTCTCTGTTTATTTCATCATTTATGATATATAATAAATATACTTTCCTCTTCAATATAGTGTGAAAATGTATTAAGTAGTACATCTTACAAGTAATGAAATTGTTTATAAAATTTAGCCATTATTTTATGAATAAATATGACCAACTAAGAATGAAGTCATTCAAGAATTCATTGATTCAACTTGAAAAGGCCAGTGTTATTAATATCAGATGATTTCCCCCAGTCTCGGTTACTAATGAATGGCTAAGCTTGTTGCTGTAAACAAAAGGGCACTAGGACATTTCTTTAAAAAAAAAACAAATAAAACACACATGTGGCTCAAGATTAGACTTCTTCTGCTTTGTGGTCTCACATGTCTGACCACAGCAACTATTTTTAATCAGTGTCTGTGTGTTTTAGTGACATCCAACTCCACACATCAGAGTCACCATCCTTATGATGATGTAGAGGTGTGTGACAATCTTGTCATATCCTTTCTGTTGATTTGTTTATGATTCTAACATGAACTTCTGCTATGGCAGTTTTGAAAACAGCAGAGTGAGATGAGCATAGAGTACTCACTCCTTAACTCTACAAAAATAAAAAGGAGGTAGTCAGCTGTCTTGACATAACTTATTTAACTAATAAACACAGGATGGTTTTAAAGATGGCTTCTGTAATGACAATAAATTAACATTTTTTAACTCTAATTCAATTAAAGTATTAAGAATGAACAGGGCTTTAATAGCCATCTAACTCTGTCTCTGACAACAGTGGGTGTGTGTTCTCTGCCATTCAGCTGCTTACAAAACTGATGGAAAAAAGCATGCTCAAATTTAGATGAACATGAGTTTGGCTAGAGAGGCTAAAACCTGAAATCAGACATTTCTAAGTTCAAATCCCAGTCATTCAATTTCAAAGCATATGACCCTGAACGGCTTAATAGTTTGCATTACTGGTATAGGCAGGCTTTACTAAGACTAAAGAGAAGGGGGAGGGCTGATGAGAGGGTCATAAATTAACAATAAGTACTAAATGGAAAAGCAACAAAGGTTAAAGGCAAAGACTATAAAGGTAGAGAAGTGTACAATGAGTGTTGAGAATCCATTCTCCGCTGGCATAAGGAACGTGATAGTACCTATGATCTAGTCTACATAAGACAGAGCCTTACCCTTCTCCAAAGAAGACAGAACAATCATTTCTAGAAACTGCAGCTACACAGGAAATATCTGATCTCAGCATGAACTATTTTTCAATTTTAAATACTTCAAAATAGGACTGGGAGATGACACAAAGGGTCAAGATGTTTCATGCTAACCTTGATGAGTTGAGCTGAAAAGAGTGCAAATTTCCTCCAGATGTCCTCTAGTCTCTGCACAAAGCCCATCATAAGCCCTTCTGCATGCATACACACACACACATACAAATACTACATACATGCATATACATACATGCATACATACATACATACCTACATACATACATACATACATACGTACATATGTACAATACTTTAAATAAAAAAGCCATCTGGGACCTTTTTACTAAGTCCAATTAACTGTAACCTCAAGGAAGTGAAGAGGTGAGCTTTCTGTCTTTATGGTAATGATACTTCAAGGAGAATGAGCAGCCAAAGCTACCAGCTAGAGTTGGTAGCAAAAGATGAGTATTAGAAAGTCAATAATTTTGGGGGAAACCAGGTGCTGAAGAGGAGGCAAAGGGTATACTGAGCCTCATCACCTCTTTTTTTTTTCTTTTTTACTTTTCGCAAGGAAAATATTTTGCATATTATTTCTATAAGAAAAAAATTCATCTTTGTATGTGTTTAAGCAACTTGTACCAGAGTTCACATGATAAACCAATGGCAACAGTAGAACGTTATCTCTGGTTGGCCTCAAGTTGGTTAAGTTTTCTGAACCAAAATACTATGGGAAACAAATCAATTTTAAACAATAAGACAATATGTAAATAAATCAAAGGAAAATTTGAAATAAGATTTTAAATTTAGATCTCAGCCTTAGATGCTACTCCAATACATCTACTCGTAGGATCCTAACTACTGCTGAAGGTCCAATACCCAGATGGCTCCTGCTATGCATTCCTTAGACTGCATGTATTGTTGACATATGTGTGATCTCTGGGAGAGGTCAGAAATGATACACAACCATATGATACAATACACACACACACACGTGTGTACACACAAGCAAACATACGCTCATGCACACATGTACACATTCTCACATGCCCACACATATGTTCATGCACACATGCATACACACATGCCCTCATGCACACAACATCACACACACACACACACACACACACACACACACACACACACACACACACTAAGATCGCTGCAGAGCCCACCTCTATTTCTGTACATTCTGAGAGAATCTAGAAAGTGAGAAAGAGGAGTAAATCATATTTATCACAGCATAAGGGTCATTGTTTTCTGCACTGAAAAGTAGAAGCACATAAGTCATAATACTTCAATATTAAAGCAATGATAGTACAAAACAAAAATCTAAATGACCATAATTGATGCCTTAGAAACTACTGGTTAGTTTTCATTCTCTGGTAAATCTAGAGAGATGGAATCTCCTTCCAGACCTTGTGGCAAAAGCATCCGCAGTTTCTACCGGCACTAACCTTGGTACAAGGACCACAACTGTAAGGCTCATACGTAAGGCCCTGGCTACCACCTGCTATCACTAGATCCCACAGGACCAGATGTTTCCCTTGGAAACAGATGCAGTACTCGCCCCACTGGAGGGAATTTTCAGTTCCTTGTTTTCATGTGACTGACTTCTGACTTACAAGTGAATGGCACTCATGTATTTGTTCATATATTAGCAAAAAGGGAGTATAGAACATATTTGATTTTTAACATACCTGATTACATATACTTGATTACATATTGTGAGAACCCCAAAATGCCTTTTTCTGTCATTTTTCTCTGTTTTACACCTGGTAAGAATTGAAGTCAATAATAGATCATTCTGAAAGCTTCTAAACACTCACAGTTAAAGTTAAATTGGTTCATTTAAGTGAAACACGCCTTCATGTAAGTCCAGGCATAGTGCTGCAGAAGACATTTGAGAAAAGGAGGGAAGAACTGGGTCAGTTCACATCTCTTTCAAGCACCAAGGCTGCAGCTCACCTTCTCCACTCTCAAACTATAGAGCTCAGCTCTCTTTAACTTTCTCTCTGTGAATAAACAGCATACCAGTGGAATCTGCAGATATGAATGAAGAGTGTCATCATACTTAACATTGACCAGCTTGCTTCTCTGCGTGTTACTGTCGCAGCACAGGGTTATAGTGCCTACTTCATGGAATATGGCAATAGCTATACAGTGTTAATCACTAGCTACTTTTCCCAAGTGTAGCTATAGAAGCTCAGGGATGAAACTACTTTTTCACAAGAGTATGCTGGCCATCCATTATAGTGGCACACAGTGACACCTAGTGGATAACAGTATATTTTGAACTCTCAAGTTGATGCAAGCAAGTTTCAGTCCTCCCCTTCCCCTATAAATATTCAGTAAATATTCTTTTTGTGAATTCTGGAAGATTTTGAAAGAAAAGAAAACGCAAATTTGAGGGCAGCTTGAGATTACATGAAATCCTGTTAAAAAAATTTTAAAGGCAAAAATTTTGCAAATTCAAAATAAACTTGTGAATTGAAACACACCAACACCAGCCCTCCAGGAATATAAGTCTATGAAAAGAATCCTTTACTGAAATTGCTCAATGAAAAGCCACAGATTTATGGTCTCGAGCTATGCTACTCATTCATTGACTGTGTGACCTTAATCAGATGATGTGACCTCTCTGTGCCTTTGTTTTATATCTGATACCATAAGAAGGTTTAGATTTAGATGACCATTCAGAGACTACTCACAAAAGACGATAGATTTCTGTGCCAGTCATTGAACATGGAGATACACAATTCACCACTGAGAGTAAAATAGAATACAGGTTTTCCCACACATGGACTTTTTCCATAACAAATTCATTTAATTTAATCATAAATTTAATTTTATATGTGTCATAATCTCATTAGTTGTTAAATAAAATGGTTGTACGATCTTTAAACATTCTACACATTTGCTTCAGTACAATGAAAAGGGAGCTGGGCCGGTAGCTCACTCCACTAATTTCAGCACTTGAGAGATTGAGGAAGAACTGCCACCAGTTCAAAACAGTCCTTGGATGGAACTGGAAACAATCATCTTATCTGAGGTAACCCAGATTCAGAAAGACAAGCAACACATTTTCACTCATAAGTGGATGTTAGCTTTAAACCTTTAGATGCTTGTGTTTTATTATTCATATACATAGAGGTTAGGAAACTCTAAAGGGCCCTTGGAGGTGAGGGGTATCTTTCAAGGGAAGAGAGATTAAATTATGGGAGTATGTGTAGGGGAAAGAGAATAATGGCACAGGAAGAATTAACTAGTATGGGAGTAAGAGAACAAAGTAGAGCGGAAAATATGATGAGGGATAACTAACACTGAAGACATTTCGAAAAAAGCCATGGTAAATTACTAATGTATAAACTTCCTAAAATATTTCATAAATGTACATAAAATGAGTTTAAATGGAGTTTCCCTATAACAGGACCAAAATTTGCCCAACTAGACACCACATACTAACAATTAAAAAGCCTAGTATGATGGATAAGAACACTGGCTGCTCTACCAGAAGACCCAGGTTCAATTCCCAGTACTCCAATATCACAGCTAACAGTATTAGATAACACCAATTCCAGGGTATCTGATGACCTCTTCTGGCCTCTGTAGGCACTGAGTACTGAAATGCACTAATATACATGCAGCCAAACATCCACAGATATAAAATAAATAAACCAAAATAAAGAAGAAAGAAAAAAGAAAGAAAGAAAGAGAGAGAGAGAGAGAGAGAGAGAGAGAGAGA
>CM052711.1:45564600-45595093 GCA_028551405.1 Uromys caudimaculatus
TCTTAGAGCATAAGCCACTGGTGTTCTGTTCAGGAACTTTTCCCCTGTACCCATGTGTTCGAGGCTTTTCCCCACTTTCTCTTCTATTAGATTCAGTGTATCTGGTTTTATGTGGAAGTCCTTGATCCACTTGGACTTGAGCTTTTGTGCTCTATAAGTGCATGTGAAATTGAGGGAATAGAGGGAAGGAGGCAGATTCTGGGAGAGATGAATACTTTCAACTTTCAATCAATTCCTATAATGCTTTCAATCTATTCAAATTTTCTCGTTATATTGAGTCGGTCTGAAAGTTATATTTTCATGGAAATGTGATTCTTTACTTCCTGCATTCAAAATATTATCCTGTGATTATATTTATTCACACACACACATATTTATATTTATATTTTTTCTGTATAATTTTTCAAAGTAATTCTTTATTAGCTTTACATAGATATAAGTGAGTTTGTTCTTTTAATTCTATTCACTTTCTATTAAAAACTATAATTTTTTTGTTGCTATAGTTGATTAATCCACTCTAATTTTCCCAGCAGCAGTGGAACGAGTTCCTCACTACCTGCCCTAATGCTCTGAATCTTGCATGAAAACACACACACACAGACACACAGACACACACACACACACAGACACACACACACACACACAGACACACACACACACACACACACAGAGAGAGCTTTATATTTAATATGCCTTCTTAATCAGCTCAATGGATGATGGGTCACTCCCAAACTTCCAGATTGCTAATGCGTCCTCCCCGATACTCCTGAATTATTACTTACTAAAATCTATATTCCACCTTTGCTACCCCAAACTCAATTGGACACACCCCCCCGGGCCACTCTTCCCTGATTCTTACATGATTGATATGCCTCTTCCTGCAGCTCTCAAGCCCGGTTCTTATTCCACTCTCAGCATGGAGATTCTGACTTTCTCTCCCTCCTGAGTTTCTTGCCTGGGAATCCTTAACCACCTTACCCCACCCCAGCGCGCCGCCTCTGTCTCCCTGCCCAACCATGGGCCACCAGCAACTTTATTTACCAATCAAAGCCAACTGGAGGCAGGGACCCTCAAACATGCAAATTCTCGTGTCATTTTGGGAACCCAATAGCATAATACAGGCAATAAGCCAAGTCCACAACAGTTTTTCTTTCTGCTGTTTTGGTTTTTGCCTTGAATCTGTGGTCTCATGTAGCCCATGAAGAGAAGCCTATCAGCCTTCTCTTCGGATCCACTTCCACCTCACAAGTAGTTTGATTACAGGTGTGCACCATCATATTCTACTTATTTGGTGCGTTGGGTCAAACCCAGGACTTTCTGTTATACAACACAAGCGTGCTACCACCTCAGACCCATCTCCAAACCCTATTTTCTGGTTTGGTTTTATTGTGCCTTTACATTCACTAATTCTTTATTTCTTTCTGTGGCTCTTACTTGCCATTGTATTACTTCTTGTGTTGGTCATAGAGCTAATCATATTACAATTTTTATTATTTTTAGAATATAACCATTTAGTTGAATAAAATTTCTTCAAGAAAATCACTTCAAGAGCCAGACTTAGTGGTATATACTTGTATTTCTAGCCTTGAAAAACTAAGACTAGAAGATGACAAATTTGAGGACAAACAAGGATATGGAGGAGACTAAAATCAGTGTGGACCACGTATCTGATCCTCACTAAAGCAATAGACACTTTTATTTTACCCTATAATTTTTATTCATAAAATCAATAATTTCATTCACATTTACTGTCTTTAACTTATTTTATTTTCGCTTCTAAATATGAAAGTAGTTTAAATGAACTGAAAATATAAATCTGTTCTTTCTAAAAATCAATGTTAGTATTTCCATGGCAGAAACTGCCTCAGATAATTTATATTAGACTTTTTTGTTTTGTTTTGTTTTGTTTTGTTTTGTTTTGTTTTGTTTTTTTCAAGACAGGGTTTCTCTGTGTAGACCTGGCTGTCCTGGAACTCACTCTGTAGACCAGGTTGGCCTCGAACTCAGAAATCCACCTGCCTCTGCCTCCCAAGTGCTGGGATTAAAGGCGTGTGCCACCACTGCCTGGCTTATATTAGACTTTTAAAAAACGTATCCATCTACTTTTTTAAAGTTTTGTTTTTTAATCACATTTATTTACTTATTTATTGTGTATGTATTGAAGCCAAGAGGCAGCTTGCAGGAGTTGGTTCTCCCCTTCTATTGTTTGGTCCCAAGGCTCAACCTCAGATTGTCCAGTTTTACGCCTTTGCCAGCCCATCAAAGTTAATGCACACTAAATAACTGTACATAATTCTGAGACGGAATGTGATGCCATGATACATGATATGATGATGGAGTCTTATCTATGATCTCAAACATGTATCACTTCAGTGAATTCCTTAGCCTCAGCTTGCCCAAGTAAACTTCATGGTACTTTTTTCTGACTTGCTATATTAATCCCTATCAATTATATATCAAGAGCTTATTTTGTCTGTAAACATATCTAAATCATCACAAATGGAAATTAGCATTATAAATAACTATATAGAACACAATCCAGTTTACTGTCCGATTTACACATATGACCCTGTCTCACATGCACTTGATTTAATTAAAGAAAACCCAAACGATTTGAAACATGTTTTATTTCTCTGGTATCTTAAATCTTTCTTTAAGTACTGTATAAGTACCTGACAGTTTCAATTGTCATAATTCAAACCATTTACCTCCAGGAAGACTAGGGCAGGAAAACTAAGAGTGTGTGTGTATGTGTATGTTTGTGTGTGTGTGTGTTTCTGTATCTGTGTATGTCTGTGTGTGACTCTCTGTGTTTATATGTCTGTGTATGTCTGTGTATGTACATCTGTGCGTGTTTATCTGGTGTGTCTGTGTGTCTGTGTATATATGTCTGTGTGTGTACGCATATCTGTGTATATGTCTAAGTGTGTGTTTGTGTGTCTGTGTGTCTTTATGTCTGTGTGTGGGGGTCTATGTGTGTCTGGGAGTCTAGTGTGTGGGTGGGTGGGTGTGGGTGTGAGTGTGAGAGAGAGAGAGAGAGAGAAAGAAAGACCTTGTTCCTGTTTTCTTTCTCCCGCCATCCTTTCCAGGATTGGTCTGGGACAAGACAACAGAGTCTTACTCAGCAAGGGCCTGTAAATCCTTCAGAAAAGGTTTCTGTTGTTCACACTTCCCTTTCCTTCTGCTGTACTGTGAATCTTTAATCTGGGCAGAGAGAGCAATTCTACTTCCTCTTGAAATTCTTTTATATCCTGAACTAAGCATTTAAACTGCAAAGGCCATTCTTGTGCTTTGTTCCTGCTGCTTGCACTGTCAGTGTGGTGTGTGTTATTTTCCCCTAAAGCAGGGAATATTTCAGACGTGGTGGTCCAGTGATGAAGGGAGACAGCATGGCATGAGAAAGGTGGCACAATTTCCATAGAAATGAGCCAATTTGCTTAATTAATCTACAAGGAAACAAGTCTTCAAAGCCAACAAAGATTGTCTTTAAACACAACTAAGTACACTAGCTTGAATTACATATAATAAACTACCACTTCAGGGCTTATAAAAGCAAACAAAAAGTCAGTATGATAAATCTAATATAAGTGCATATGCAGTGAGTCAGCTCATCTAATTCAGCAGTGTCTGTGTTTAATGGAAATCAAGGATCATTCTGAATCTCCAGTTCTCTGTTGGGAATGGCTGCCATTCTTTTCACATGATTATGCTTACGAGAGCAAGGTTGCTAGCTCTCCACTTCCTGGTAGTCATTTCGACAGGTTGTGAGTGTTGTGGAGGGAGCTGTGTGCACTCGGAGATGCACGTGTATGGCTGTGGAGACAGACGGCTCAAGCTGTGATGTGCAATCCACAGCACAGCATTTGCAAGCTGTATCAGCTTCCTGTACCAAAATGCATACGAAGTGGTGAAAGCATCTCCTTTATGGGTTTGATTTTGAACAAATTAATATTTAAAAGTCTTACAGATCATATTATGTGATTTTTTTATATTATTATTAGACATTGTAGGTTGAATTTGCACCCATGTATCTATTGAAGGCAAATTATGGGGTCAGAAATTAGCTTATGGGTGCTAGGGTGGACGATTGCAAACGAGCATGGAAAATCTGTGAGGGTTGGTGATGTTATCTGAAGTCAGATTTGGTGACTGTTATTCAATTCCATATATTTATTAAAATCATTGACTTTTACAGTCAAAATGAGTGATCTTTACTGCATGTAAAAAGCTTTTAAAACAGTGGAAAATAGCTTTGGCCATTGTTAATACAAATATACATTTTTATCACTTGATAGCAACATGGATCTGTAAATGAGAGGCAAATAGAGAAACTTGGCATTGTGGGAAGAGCTGTTGCCATAGTAACTAATTTAGCATCTTTAGCATCCCATTTATTTATATTAACAAATATATCTTTAGCCATTATGCCATCTAAATATTCACGGTGTTTGTCATGAGTGTTTTGTGATCTTCACCAAAGGAAAAGCCGAGTGATTCCCCAGTGAGGCCAGCTGCCTACTATTCAGGCAGTGCTCACTGTGTTTAAAATACAGGATATTGCCGTCTGAAAAAGGATTATTTTCTCTGACAAATCTCATATGGAAAATGAAGCAAATTTAACTAGAAAAAGATTTTCCGTGTCCTCATCATATGTGCATCGAAAGAAGGAAAAACAAACTTCCTTTAGAGTGGTTTTAATTATTCACAGTCTCTGACGTGATTTCTACATAATTCAACACAAATGCTGCAGGATTCTTCTTTGCCAACTCTGGTGAGCACAACAATAGCCCTCTCTACCACTCAGAAAAGAACCCTTTCCCTTTCCAGACCTCACTGGGCTCCACACTCAACGCATTCAGACTGACTCTCCACCAAAACTGAGTCACCCAGCCAACTCTTACATTGACTAAGCCAGTTTCCTAAGATTCTCTGAAAACCCATTTGCATTCTTCCTTGAAACAAACTTTTAAGGGAAAAATAAATGTGACCCAAAATTCCAGGCTCACAGAGTGCATGCCTCCTTCATATGAAGTCTTTGGTGCTCTCCTGTAAAGAGATCTATGTTACTTTGCCAATATTATCTCACATAATTAAATCTTACCAACTTTTTCTAGTTCACTGTTACTTTATCTGACAATGCTAAAAATTCTTTCCTATCAGTCAGTCTTTGCTGAGGGCAAGAGACCATCTTCAAATGGCCTGCCTGCATATGAAGCTGTTAAATTCTGCCCAGTTTTTAAGAATGCTCTGGTGCTACCCTTCTACAATATATTTATGATATATCACAAACCAAATAGCATTCCTTACTCCTTTTATGTCTTTTAGAAATTGTATCTCTTTAGCTGCATCTATTACATTATCTGTATGGTAGCAATATGCTAATCCACGCCATTGCTCTTTCTACTATTAGTTTGACCGTAACAAGCATATCATAATGTCTTATACTCTCTATTCTGCTCCCCCACTTATCCCTACCCAGTACCATTCTTGGAAACAATGTACTCAGTAACATCATTTAAATGAAATAGCAATAGCTACACTGTCCTGACCTATAGTAACAATTTTCCAATACAGTATCAGTTCACATGGGAAAACAATAACCAGGCAGGCTTTCTCTCTCTAATTTGTGTAAGTAGTGGGAAGTATCTCTAGGCAATAGCATGGGTTCTTGTGATAGTTTGGTATCATCCCTTTGCCAATATTCCTTTGTTCATGCATCTACATATGTCCCGAGGTCTCATTTTCTAAGTGTTCACCAGGCTTAGTGATTGCTATGGTACTGCGCCTTCTGCCATACAAGTCAGTGTGACATAGCAAATGATATCAACCTCAGTTGCAGTCACCGTAACCTCTATTCAGAATGTGTAGCTCAGCAGGAAGATATAAGCACACTGTTTACCCTGCCTGAACTTTAGTGTCCTTATCACTAGTACAGACATCAAAATAGCAATTTCATACAGTTACCGGGAGGAATGCATTGAAAAAGTATGTTTAAGGTACTTTTTACCATACTTGGCAAATTAAAGGAATTTAAAATGGAATTAAAGGTACTAATTCAATTAAATAAATATTTATCAGCTGACCACTAGGTATGAACCCCTTTGAGGATGTGAAAATGGACAAACAGATAAAACCCTATTTTCCAAAATCATGGAACCTTGAGGAAAACCACAAACAATTAAACAACTAGACACAGTGTCTTGTGATAAGTTGAAGGGATGGCAGTGTACTTTTAGGGCATAGGTGGTGACATCTATGAGATCAGAAGACTCAGTTTTCCAGTATCATCAAATCATAGTCTAAAAGATAACTTAGTACCTTCAAACTACAGTCATTACTAGTCCATTGTCTGTCCCAGGGCTGAGACACACAAGTTAGCACCTCCACATCGCAGCCATTATTAGCAGTTCCTGTGCTGAAACAGGCAAGGCACCACATTACAGACTGGTTTATGACTTCTGGATCATATTGACTTCTAGAACCAGAAGCATAGTATTGTAGAGAGCCAGGAATCAAATATGCATATGAGTATCCATCCCTTAGATATGTAGAATAGCCTGGGGATAAAAATATAATCAATACATGTGTCATGTATTTGCATAGTTTCCTATTTTGGGTAATAACAAAACTCAGTGTGAAGAGACAGGGACTGATTAGCTCTTTCTGCAAAGCAGATGCCCTCTCCTGTGCTTCTAAAGCCTGTTTCCCTCATTTTCTGAAATAGCATGCTAATTTTAAAAAGCAAAATAATAAAAGACATTTGGGGTGGCAAATGGAAAAGTTTCAGAGCTAACGATGCAATTTCCCCTCAGAACAGCCTTTAGGGCGTGAGGAGAAATGGATATACTGCCTTTTAAAGAGGAACCTGAGTGCAGTAACCTTGGGGGACCCAAAGAACCACAAGGAAATAAATCACACCATTTTAGGTAAATGGAGTCTAATGGCTTCACTGATTAACAAGAATAACATCAGCAGCAGACCTTTATTCACTCGGAGGTACCTTGTTCTCTGCCTCTGAAAAGAATTGGCGAGAGCTGAAGAAGGAAGACAAGGAGACAGCTCCCTCCTCAAATTGTGCTTTGCCTTCCTCTGAACTCCCATGGCTCTTCTTTGCACCCAAGAACAGGAGATATGCACAATTTCACCATTGTATGCCTTTAGTGTAAAATGGGCATCTCTTTGGTAAGTGCAACTTAGAAATGCTCTTTTGGTCAGCTCAGCATAAGTTAAAGTTACTGTCCCGTGTTATAATAAAAATATTCTTTGTGTGTCCTCCACTTGTGCTGCAGCTGGACTTCCATAAAAGTACCATCCACAGATTCATTCCTCTTTAACTTCTTTTTAAAAGAGGATCTTTGGGCTAGTCAGATGGCTCCACCAGTAAGCTGCTTGCTGAAGACGCCTGTGAACTTGAGATTGGATTCTCACCACTGTGTAAAAAGCCAGGAATAATACATAGTAATAATAATACAGGAATAGTGCATGCTGATTGCTAGAGAGGGAGAGACGAGAGGATTCCGGAGGCTTGCGGGCCAACCAATCTAACTGAATCAGTAAGCTTCAGGTTCAATGAGAGGTATTTTTTGATAAAATAAAGTGGAGAGAGATAAATAAATAAAAACACTAACTTCAACATCTGAACTCCTCACATACATACATACACATATGTGCACACACACATGCACACACACACGTGTGCACATGTATACATACATGCACATACATACAAAAGACACTTTGCAACCGAGAAATGTGATTATGATGTGTAAATCTTCTAGTTCATTAACAGAAAATAAAATTAGTATAAAGTATTGATGAATTTAAATTAAATTCTTTCTCTTCATTTTATTTTGATTATCCACAACTTTGTCATAAATACATAATTATGGATTTTCTGAGGTATCAACATGAAGTAAGCTATGACTGGGTTCGTGATGAATATTGACCAAATGTTACGACATAAATGTTCTTGTATTCTAGTTTTTGCTCAAGAGGAATAAAATGAAAAAAATAATCCTAAACGCACTGGGGTCTTTTCAGAATAGAATAGTTCTCAAAACTTCCTGGAAGGTTGAAGAAATCCTGATGCCCTTCTCACTAGTAGCCACGTGACTCTCAGTTTTCTCTTCTACAAAAAATGAAGCTGGTCATATCTGGTTCTTAATGTTCCTGAAAGGACGAAGTCAAGTTACTGGCTGCCTATGTAATATATAAACAGCATTAGCATCATTAGCATTAGGATTAAGAAATACAGTATAATAACCACGAGGAATCTGTAACACACATGATGCAGCTGACACCCATATCGAACTGAACTGCTAGGCAATATAAAATGGGAAAACACCAATCCAGAGTCTCACCACCAGATGTATTCTAACAGCTGGCCCTAAGCCTTGCAGTGCTTACTCCCTGTCTCTCTGGCTTTCTCATTTACAGTTTTAAAGAGTCAACCTTAATAGACTATAATATACCAAGAGCTCACATCAAATCAATGTTATATATCCTCTAGATTAATCATGGCTCTCAAACAATATCCAAGATGTCTAATGTCTGTGTGTGCCCTTATACTCAACTCTGTAAGAAAATAACTAGATCATATACAGATTTTTATAGACAATGGTGGTTATAGCACATGATGTCTCCCTAGAGAACTGCCAGCAGGACCACTTGAACTAACCTTCAAACCACATCCTCCTAGGCAGTTTGACCCAACCTCAAGTTCATTTGTTTCTGTTGTAAGGAACAGGCTACTGTACAAGAGATGACAAGCTTATCTCTTAGGGGCCCTCCGTGCTTCACAGATGCTATCACAGCCCAACTCTTGGTCGTTGAGGGCAGCGAGCACAAAAAGCCATTCTGATGAGTAATCTGAAGCATGAGCAGTCAAGTGACTTTCCCTTCAGTACCAGTGATCAAAGTCGGTGTCTATGCCCTGTGCACTCATTGAGCCTCCTAATTAAATCAATCGTTGCTGTCCAACTGTTGCTGATGACTGCTGTTATGAATCTTTCTCCTGGTGGCTGATGCAGGAGTGTTACTCTGAGGCCCCAGTTTCTGGCTCTGTATCCTCCACTCTACTGCCCTTCATCCACACAGAAGCATCACTAGCAGCAGCAGCACCACTGTTTACCTTCCACACACTACAACCTAATCAAATGCTTTCTTGATATTTTTTGCAACTAAATCATTATGTGTATTCTTTAAATGGTTTGTCTTTGAGGCCTATAATAAAGAATTTTCAAGTAAACACTTTGTTTTTCCTTCTCGCATCTACCTCCTAATCTTTTATGACTTCTTCCAGAAATATCTATGAGATAATGTGTGGAGTTCAATGCAAATGAAAATGAAAATGAAGAGGACTCTGTTTGAAATATATTGAGAATTGTGAGAGACAGACAACAGAGCCTTGACCCTCTGTGCCACGTGGGCCGTGTGGGCCATGTGGAAGAAGTGCCAAGCACTCACAGAGGCAGTATCTCACTCCTTGACACCTCTACAAGCGTAAGCTCTGGTGTCTTTCTCAGCCATAAAGCACTACCTCTCTCCCAAAACAAATGACAGAAATGTCTTCAGCAATATTTTGGCTCCATAGTTTTCTATTGTAGTCTATTGATATTTGCTAGTTTTCTCATTCTCAGAGATAATGCCATGAACAAGATAATTCACTGGACCAAATGAGTCCAATGAGACCTGGGAAATATAATCCTTACAGTTCCATTCAAGTATGATTTCTCAAACCTTGGCTACCTTTTTAACTGGTGAACCCATCCCTGGTTAATCAGGGAATTCCTGTGCATATGGGTGGGCAGTGTGAATCTCAATTTACCATTAAGCCACCTTGCAGGTGGTCCTCCTAGAAATAAGGATTGACCCTGGACACAGACTCTTCAGCTAAATGATTGATTTCATAGCAGACAAAACTTTCAATTCTAGAGCCAATAGCATGTCTGTAGGTTAGAGCTTGCTCTGCCAGTTAACGGGGGCTACAGCCTGAATCAATAAGTGGAGCCTAAAAATAAAGCCACATGATCCTTTTGGGAAAGTACTTGACTTAAAACAGACCCAAGTGGAATATTCCTTAATTACTGTTGTTTTGTAATACCATTTGACCCCTTCTGCTCAGGCATGTTGTGGCTCCCCAGGGTATTTCTAGGCATTATACTTAGCAATTTAAGCCTGCTTCCAATCTGCTGATAGCATCATTTCTTCTACCAAAAAAACTCTGGTCCTTGGCAGAAAGTAAAAATGAAAAAAAGAGAACTATACTAAGTACATTATGTGTTCTACTATCAGATGCAACTAGTGTTTTGAAGTGCTAGAGTTACTTAGAGGTCTGAGCAGTATTTATACAACATCCAATTTAAATGTGTGTTCTTTATATCATGTAATTAAAATACTGAGCATCAACTGATTCATAACTTTAAGCTAGAATTCATTAAGGAATCTTTATGGGAATCTTTCCTAAAATAAATCATATTTTGTTTATAGTAATCATTCCTGAATCTCTATTTTTTTTCTCTCATGTAGTTTATTATATTCTGATGTTAGTCACTATTACATTCTTTTTAAGAACAGTGCTCAAGTTTTATTGCCTGACAAGTTATAGTTGAAAGTATATACCCTTCACTCAGTTCAATAGAGTCAAAGCAACAGCACACAGATCAAGAGAGCATTGTCTCAGTGTGGAATTAAGTAACTACAATTCATATGACTCAGTAAAAGAAGGCAGGATTCATATGAACCTAGCATTGGTGTCATGTCTGTCTCTCTGGTAAGAAAAGAAGAGAGAACATATGTAAACATAGATACAGACGGAGAAGGAAAGATGTGTTTGTTTTATTTTCAAAGTAAAATGACAAACTTTGTATTAAAAAGTTATCAGAGCACCTTGGTTTTAGGGGTTCTGACATCAGCCTCACTTCCATCACAGATCCCATGAGCAGCAAGGCAACACATAGGCTGGTTTCTTTATCCAACTAGACTGAGCCTTTAAAGTCACTTATTCAAACTTTCTTCAAATTCTAAATTTTAGGGATAAAAATTCTACTTTAAAATAGGGTTAAGAAAGCTTGTTTCTGAAACACAGTCTCCTGTTTCCTGTTTGCACAACCAATATTTAAGTATAAAAATACTTCCATTATTGTAGTAGTCACCGTCACAAACCAGTTTCACAAAGATACAGTGAAAGCAGATAACTGTTGTAAATTTTCATTTCTATTTGCTTTCTGCCTACTCACTTGGGGTAAACTGGGGTAACCACCCACCTATCTGGAAAAAAAAAAGGGGGGGTTTCCTAAACCTCCATAGATGGAAATTTTTAATAAAGTTAAACTAATTTTATATCTTGTTACAAATTGTTTTCTGTAGAATATTTTAATGTATCTAGGAAAAGTAGATATTTTTACTTTTTAAATAGAAGTCATCCTTCTTGTATGTCTTGGTTACTCTCTGCATTCGCTCTGCTCTTCTCCTCGGCTTCATCGGTAGCACTAACTCTTGCATCTGCCCTGGCCACGCTGTGCATTTGGAATGTCTTAGGTGGCAGGCAGGATCATGTCTCCGCACACAGTACTCAGTATTTACTTTCCTTTGGATATAATTTTATCTGGATGAAATGGTTTTTCCTTCACATAAAAATATTGTAATACTACATTTTCTTAATACTAGAAAAGAAAAAAAAAAAACATTTACTTAATGGTTGGCTTTAGTTTTAGAGTTCCTGAGGAGCAAGTCCCCAACTATTCAAATTGGAGGTCTTGTACATGTTTAGTGAAAGGGTTTTCCAAGTAAGTTTCTAAAGCTTTGAGGATTACAATGTTTTTTGTTGTTATTTCTTGCCTTTCCCAAATACTAAAGATGTTTATCCAATTTTATTTGCCTATCATGTCCCTCCAGAGGTTTCAAGACAGAATTTCAGTCTGTTATTTTCAGACAAACATTGGTTTTGTGTTTCATTGTGTTTCCTTATTTGATAGTCGCAAGGACTCTATTGTTCAAATTTGCATGTGATATGAAAATATTTATTTGTATAAATTATACTTACAAAGTTTAGTATTTCCAAATGTGCGTCATAAAGACTACACTAATTATAGGGCATGAAAGATTGGAGCATAAAAGCAGGAATATCTTTTAGGAGGGGAAGATAGATAAACAGTCCTTCTCAAACCTCACCCCTAAATTTTTATATAAGTAAAATGAGCTTCAAAGGATGCTTTCGTCATTTATCATAGGTGAATACTGTAGAGGAGAAATGGACTTATTCATTGTTCAAATGGCTATTGTGATTCAGCTGTACAGTCTCAACATTGTATCCACATGTGCAAGTGACACATCACATTCATAGAAGTGGGAGATTCCTTCTTCAATTACATTCCCCCAAAGAGTTAGTTTTGCTATCCACTTCCTTGAGTGACTGGGCACCATCTGGGATTCCTAGAAAGGACTGCGTGCTCACCACCACTTTGCACTGAGGGTAAATTTCCTTCAAGTTTAGGTCAGCAGACTCTTAAACAGTAACCTACCAAAAACTAAATAAATAAAACAAGAAATGCAGCATTCGTTTGCACTGTCTTTTTCTACATTGCCCATGAAAAGGGAAGATGCTAATAACGTACAGAAAGGACAGTGAGTTGATTAGGTGATGTGAAAGTCTATAGGCCTAAGCTTCTAGCTACGCATCGCTAAGCCCTATTCAAGACTTTCCTCACTTAAAGAAGCAAAGAATGCTACTTCCATCTGTGACAACCAGGAAGTGCTGACATTCCACTATTCCTTATATTTCACTGCATTTGGTTTTTAGTTCATGTAAAGTGAAGTCTAGAGTTTAGAAGGCTTAGTATATTTTGTGACATCTGACTACAAAGCACCTAAAATGCTAGGGGAAAAAAGTAAGGGCTAGGAGATGACAGAAGATAGAACACTTGTTCAGAGAGCATGAGGACCTGGGTTTGGGTCCTAAGGTAAATGTTGGGAGCATGGTGATGCAACTGTAATCCTAGATGCAAGAGGCAAAGACAGAAGATCCTCAGAGCAAGGTGGCTAAGTAGCTGAATCCAAAGCTCTGTGTTCAAGTGAGAAACTATCTCAGAATGTAAGGTGAAGCACGACAAAGGAAGACAATTAATGTCAACCTCTGGCCTACACATACACATATATGTATACAATGCACTGCACACACACATATTTTTGTGCCCACATGCATATGAATGCACATACTCATATGCATACCACACAAATACACACAAAAAATAGTAAACACCTGTTAAATGTACAGGAAGTTTGCAAAAGGAAAACTCTCTAAGAATTAGGAATCCTAAACCAAAATGCTAACCTAGATTTAAAATACAGATGAGTTCAGCATTCGTTAATCTCAGTGTAAGAAATTCACATGTTAAGAATCGTTTGTACCTGCCCAGGCCCAGTGACATAAGCCCATGCTCCCTCGACTATAGAAGTTGAGGCTGGAGTATCACTCGAGCCACCATATTCAAAGTCAGCATGGTAATATATTAATAAGAAGTCCTTGCAAACCCTAAAATTTGATCTAACTATGATAAAATCTGACTTTAATACCTTTAATCTAGGGAGCTGATGAGATGGCTCAGAGGTTAAGAGCACTGGCTGCTCTTCCAGAGGAGCCTGATTCAATTTGCAGCAACCACATAGCAGCTCATAGCTGTCTTTAACTTTCAATTCCAGGGTATCTGATACTCTCACACAGACATACATGCAAGTAAAACATCAAAGCACATTATATAAATAAATAAACAAACAAATAAATAAATAAATTGTAATACATACATACATAAGATTCTTAAATTAGGCTGGAGAGAGAGCTCCGTGTTAAGATTACACACTGCTCCAACAGACAACTAAAGTTCGGTTCCCAGAGCCTGTATCTGGTGGCTCACAACTGCTGTTGTTAAAGCTTCAGATTATGGCTTCTTTTGGCATCCATGGGTATTTGCACTCACATGTACATATCACCAAGATGAGCAAGGGGAGAGAGAATTTCTTATTTTAATTTTTTTTTAAGTCCTTAAATTGCTATGCATTTAGTAAAAGAAAGACAGGGGGAAATAGGAAACTAACCTGCCAATACTGATGACAAAGAAGCAACTCTGTGATCTTTTGAATTTATAATTTGAACCTACCCTTCCCATGTGGTCCAGGAACTCTATGACAAACATAAAAATAAAAAGTAGAAAAGCCAGACCTACCATGGTAATGCCTGTCTCCCTAGCAGAGCCAGTGCATAGCATCTTCAGAAGGGCACATCCATGGCCCAGTCCTCAAAGTACTCTACCTCACAAAGGAAGTATTTGTCTTTACCACATCTGAGAGAATAGTGAGATTCGAACTAATCAATTAAAATCTGGTTACAAAAGACTGGGTGATCTATTGAGTCCTCTAGAGAAAGTGGTAATTAAGTCCTACCATCCTTCTTTGCCATTCCAGACTGCAGGTCCAAAGGCCAACAGCATAACTGCTGACTCTAGGAGAAAGCCAAGAGAATAGATTTGTAGCATCTTCAGGAGAAATTAATAATGACTGGAGGTAGTGACTGATCTTTATGGAATGGCGTGATAATGGTTATAATTAAAGGTACCTTTAATACAAGTCTTTGGCATAAATACAGATAAAACTGGCTGCTGGCTTGCATGCTGTTTATATGCATTTGTGTAGTTAATAGTGTTGAATACCCAATAATCTAATTATTGTTGCCATTTTGCTTGATGTTTATACAAGTCAGAAGCCAAAATAAGTTATGCTGTGTCTGTTTATCAACAAACCAAACCAGAAAACACAGAAACAGGTCTGTACTCTCCTGGGTCCAGACTTTCAGTGGCAATTATTTGGGGCATATTCTGGATCTCTGGGCAGTATGTCAACGTAGACAAGCAGTAGTTTGTTCTGCGAGATAAGACACTGGGAAGAAATTCAGCAGAGGGAGCCAAGACTAATAGAGACTAAGAAGCAAGGGCCCAGAGTTCAGAAAAGCAGCAGATAGCAATCTCCCTCCAAACGTCAGCAGCAACTGCCTGCTGGGTATAGTTTGCTAAGACTTCTTCAGTATCTAAGAGCTTACACTGCTTGCAGAATCAGTTAAAATGTACTGAGGCAGAAAAATGGGACCAAGAGTGAGGTCAGAGACCTTATATAAAGCCTTACAAAATTAACATATTAAATAAACAACTTGGCAAAGAGGAAGGCTGGAAAACCCCTCTGCCAAGGTTGAATAAATTTGACTATTGACTGTCCCAGAGCACTCTTGAGAGTCTCAAGGGGACCCATGGCTCTATGTAATACTAAAACACCTCTTGAGAGTCTCAAGGGGACCTATGGCTCTATGTAATACTAAAACACCTAGTCCTGGGTAGAGAGGTAAGATGCTAATAAGATATGGGAGACATGAAGTTGTATGTAGACCTCCATGTAATGGCATTCGCGGAAGACACATACTCTACAAATGAGCAAAAGGCCTGAGCTATGTGATATAAAAGCCTCACCCTTTATGCTGTAGGTCTGTTGAACTGCTCAATTTGTTATGTGCTTGAGCCTACTTTGCTCAAGCCTGGAAATGTACTAGGCCTTTAAAATCTGTCAGGTTCTGTTGCAACTGTCTCTGTTCTTGTGTTTAAGCACAAGGGATTCAGGAATCCCTTTAGAGATGCCCTCCAAGCCCTGATATTAGCTACTATGTGCTTTCTGTGGCTGCCATGCAAAACCTATACAATGTCACTAAGGTGCATTGAAAACAAGTTTATTTACCAATAGGCCACTGATAATGAAGTAATCACAAATCTCACTTTTAGGTAATTGTTAAAAATGGCAAAGGTTGGTATTTATAAGTTCGCAAAGGTCATTATTCTGTTCTTGTAAAATTCATTTTAAATTATAACTATATAAACTTATCAAATAGCCCACAGAGAAATAATAAACAATAGCTAATTGCACATGTTTTAATTTTTTTTGTTTGTTTGTTTGTTTTGGTTTTTAGAGACATGGTTTCTCTGTGTAGCCCTGGCTGTCCTGGAACTCACTCTGTAGGCCAGGCTGGCCTCGAACTCAGAAATCCGCCTGTCTCTGCCTCCCAAGTGCTGGGATTAAAGGCGTGCGCCACCACCTCCCGGCACATGTTTTAATTTTTATTACTTTGGACTTGAGAAAGAGAGGGCTGATCATTTGGGAATAGAAACAGAGTCCCTTTCTGGTCGGCCACTGATCATTCTTCATTGTCATTTTTCAGTGATCACTTTGTGAACAATAGCTATGGTCAGTGGAACAAGGGAAATAATCTCAGTGTCCTTGAATTGATGAACGAATAATAAAATCTGGACATATACACAATGTAATTCTATTCAGCTCTAAAGGAAAGCTGGAAATATGAGATTTGCAGGTAAATGGACAGAACTGGACACTATTATACTGAGTAAGGTAACCCAGATCCAGAAAGACAAACATCTGATACCCTCTGTTATTTGTGGATCATCACTCGAATTCTTTAGAATCGAGTATAAAATTTTGAGTAACCACAGAGGCCAGGAAAACAAAAAGAGATGATGGGGCACGAAGGGGCTCTAGACAGGGGTCTGATGAGATACAGGTTCCTAGATATTTCAAGAAGTGCTCAACGACATCCTGTTCCTTCTTGCTATTTTATTATTTTATTCCAGCATTTCTAACACACACACACACACACACACACACACACACACACAAATACTAGGCATAAGACAAGGGCATTAAACATCTCCCTATAGTTTGCATTCAGAAGATTATGTCTGAAGCACTGTATTCAGTTCAAAGTTTAGCAGGCATGTCAACAGACTGAATAACGATAGAATCAACAAGCAAACAATAACAGTCAAAATACTGGCTCAGAGGAACGGCAGGAAGAACTACATGGTTAAGCCAGAGAGAGAGAGAGAGAGAGAGAGAGAGAGAGAGAGAGAGAGAGAGAGAGAGAGAGAGAGAACCTTTATTGTGAGCAGGTTGCTGTCAGTAGTTCCCATGGCTTGATAATAGTGTTTGCAATGGTAGTCTGCCTGTTCATTTGTACTCAGATCTTTTTTTTAAAAGGGGTTTTTCCTTTAGGCTGCACATTGACAAAGCCTTGAAAAATTAATTATTCAGAGGAGAAGTTTTGACTACAACAGTTGAAAATTCTCCAGAGCTGCTGCCTCCAGCCATCTGGACATGTCAGATGTTTTGATAAGTTTAGATAAAAACCTCTTTTATCAGCAAGGCATTGCAATGCCACGGCACTACTTTCCATATTCAAAAAACACCTCTCTTTGCATAGATATGTGTCTGTAAAACTAGAATTTCATAGCACAGAGACCCAGAGTGCCATAGAAGGTAATTATACAGACAGTGGCGTGTTTTTATGCCAGGAAAAATAAAGTACTTGGTGTCTCGTGCAATTTCAGAGCCTGATTTCAAAAGGATCATAACAAGGAGAAAATAAAATGTAGCTTGGTAGACTGCTCCACGGGATAAATTTGTGAGTATGAGATTCAGTAAAGAGTTGGTAAACTAGAAGAATGTTGTCTTGATATAAATTCCTAATGAGTACTGACTTCAGTAGCTGAGCTGTAACAATGTATGTAAGATGTTTTTTCCAGGAAATAAACAAAATTGTAAATACATACTTCTTTCTTGGCTTAGATTTTCTGTACCTCAAACTAAGAACTGTTTTCTATAAAAATTTAGTAAGCCAACAGAAGATATATTACAGTTTTAGGATATGTTCTTTTCATGTGCTTTTTATGTGTATGCTAGAGATATAATGTCAGAAAATTTAGTATTCAAATTACTGATTACTTATATCAGTTTATTAGATCTGTTAATTCCAGTGGGGTCTTTTTTTGGTAAGGTCTGTCAGAAGCCCCGTTAAATGCAGTGTATATAATGTCTTCTTTCCTTATGCTGTGCCTAAGGAAAACTTCATAAAATTACTGTTTTTTAACGGCAGGAATTTTTGTACCATTGCAAAAAAGAGTTGGTCAACATGTAAAGCAGTCCAGGTTTTTCTAAACTATATTTGACCTGCTAAAATAAAAGAGAATGGGGTGGAGATATGTTGTTTGGTCATTTGTTTGAATATGAACAGAAAGAATTTATTGATTTACCTGTCAGGACTAAAATGGATAAATTATAAATTTATTTATCTTTATTTTACTTTAAGACTTAATTTAAAGGTAGGAGGATATGTGAATCTATTTACGCCATAGGACTCATTTATTAGCAGTATATTTATTAGTACTCTATTGATGAGATGTGCTCCTTTTTTAAAAAAATAGTTATCCAAAGAAAATATTGAAAAATATGAAAAACAATATTTACCCTAAATGTACTATGCTTGAAGAGTAGTAAAAGTGAGGTTGGAGATTTAACTCAGTGGTAGAGTGCTTGTCTAGCAAGCACAAGGCCCTGGGTTCAGTCCTCAGCTCTGAAAAATAGAAAAGAGTTGTAAAAATACACATTAATTTTACAGAGTAAAAATTCAACAGAGTAAAATTCAACAGAGTAAAAAAATTTACAGAGTAAAATTCAACAGAGTTTAGAAAAAAAGGTCAGCAAATTAATATGTAATTAAAATAATCATAAGACAATTAAATGAAAGCCAATGAAGAAACAGATAAAGTTCATTCATGTATTTTATAATAATCTATGAAATAATGTAGAAGTTATTGGTTGAAAACAAAGGCAAAGTATTTGTTGAAATCCTTGCAATGTATTGTATTTTCACACAAATACTTCTACTTCCACTTATTTTTATCATTACTTTATTCTTAGGTTAATGGAATGTTTCTACATCATTTCAGCAGCATGAGAAAAACAGGATTATCACTGATTTGAAGCCTGGTGAGTTATCCACAATACAAATCAGCCTCACATCACATCAATTTAGGTTGTCCTAAACTGGGATCTCTCTTTTTTACCAAAATAGAGTTCAAGTTCTAGGGAGGATTTGAGGTTACCTTTTATTTCTTATTTGTGCTCTAATTTGAAAAATATAATTTAACTAAAGATGTGCTTAGTTGGATTTATCCAATAAAACAAATATAAGTTTACAAATGGGGTGCATTAATTTAAATGCTTATGTACACTTCTTTTGAAAATTAGAATTCACAATTTTTTAAACACCGACTAAAGTTCCTCTACTGTAAATTTGAGACCACTTGACCCTGCATTTCAAATTTTGGTGGAGACTAAAGATGAAGATGGATGATTTAATGCTCAAAGATTGTAGGATGTAGAATGGCCATGATTTCTTTTTATTTTTAAATTAGAAGTATTTAGAGAATACTTCTTTTAGCCATTCTTTGTCCTCAGACTGTGAGTTATGTGTCCTTCATTTGGTCAAATGAAATTCCAAAGTCTGTGTTTTTTCTCACTTTAGAGGTCTCAGAATTTTAACTCTACCCTCTATCTGCTTCCTAGCTTCCAAAACAACCTTAAAATATTTTATTATTTTTCCTTTCTTCTTTACTCTTTTTCTTCTCCTTCAGTTTAAGTCTTGTATGTTCTTTATCTCTCATTTTACCAGTGTTTTGGTTGGAAGAGAATGTGAACTCAGTTGGTCACTCTGACCTTTTTATTTAAAATTAAATATTTGTGACTTGCCTCTTTACTTCAATCTAGAGAACATGGTGAGATATAAAAGTGTTGTCCTTCAACCTGGCAAAGTTATGGTGTATGGTCATGAACCCAATAACAAACAATATGAGGGCACATAGACATGTGGGTGGGCATTTAGTTCTATAAATCTTAGTGAACAAAAAAGGAACAAAGGTCCTGGGCAGACCTGGAATCCGACTTGCAATGCTAGGACAATCTCCATCAAGTCCTAGCTTGATGAAAGCCAGAGAATATCGTAGAACAATTCTTTCTGTATTCTATGTATTCTATGTATGTCTAAATATTTTCTACAGATTCATTGATAATTTTTAGACATTGTATTCTATATATATTCTGTAATCTAAAAAAATCTTTGAGCGTGGCTTGGAACACATAAATAAGATGAAAACAACTGCTACAAATGTGTATTGAATAATATGTGAAATTACTTACAATAGTAGCTGATAAGTTAAAACTTTAAATAACATGTATATGTATCTAATGTATGCATATTCATAGCTATATATCAATCCATTCAAGTGTTGCCCAAGTAATTAATAGCTTTGTGGCACAGAACATTGTTCTGTATCAATCATCTGCCTAAGCACAAGGGGTCCTGTTGATCTAGACAGAGCTTTGCTGGGATTAGAAAAAGCAGAAGCACACATGGGTTCTTGTAGCTCTTGAGGTCCTGTAGTTTGGCAAGGGCACCCACATGGATCTCACTCTCTTGTTTCCCTCTGAACTGTGCATTATCTTCAAGAGGACAAACTTGGGGAACTGTTCTGTCTCACCTTTCTACTCTAGCATTTAAACTTCTAGACATGCAAATCTTATCTTGTGGCTTCTGTCCTTCAGTATGACATTTATTCCTGGAGGATTCTAAATATCTGGAGCTGACTCACCAATTCTATCTTTGAACTAATCTCTAAAACAGTGACAAAAAAATGAGGTAGCAGTTAAAAAATAAATAAATAAAAGGAAAAAGAAATAAGATTTGCAGAGAGTATATTCACTTGTAGAAGAATGAGCAATATTAGGAAGGAAAAGTAGTCTGAGTTGAAATTTTAAAAGGAGGAAGGAATATAGTCTGATAGTATGAATACTTCCTTCCTACAAAAGGGCTTGGGAAATACTTCCTGAGTGACAGAGCACGAGAAGCTAAAGTTCAGATAAACCAGAACAGAAACTTTGCATGCATCTATTTTTCTAGTCTTCATTGTTCCACTTCAGAGAAAAGGAAATAGATAATCTGAGAGGTAAATTAATATGCCCAAGGTCACACGGCTGAGAAAAGTCTCAATTCAAGCCTATGTTATTCTAGTTTCAGAACCCTAGCTATCTGAATATACCACTCTCAGCGGCTCTGGGAAACCCCTAAAGACGGGTAGATTTACAAAGTACCTCCACTGTGCCTCTGACCTCAGTGACTGCAGCATACTGCCTGCTGTGGTTTTCTCTGTTTCCATTATATCTGTTAATAATATTATAATCTTTAACAGATATATATTAGAGTTACAGAGATGATGAAAATATGTACACATGGCTCTAGTAGATAGAGGGAAAAGACAATGAAACAAAGTCAATTTTTGAAGAAGCAATATGGAGTCCTTGTAGGAGACAAGGATGAGTAGTTGCATTAGCAGCGAGGATGTTCAAGAGTAAGCCAGAGACGTTGGGCATGGAAACTCAGCGTCACCAATAGAGTTCAGGGCCCAGTTATATGCAGCGTCATTATAAATCGCCCATCATCGCTATGAATCGCCCATCATCGCCCTGGTTCTCTTAGCCTCGGTTATTTCATTATAATTATCTTTAGTCAGATTTATTTTTTAAAAAATAAAGACTTCTATTTTCATTGCTTTGATTTCTTAAAACTTCGGTAAATTACTATTAACCATACTTTAAAATGCAATGATTCTTTCCTGTATTTAAGGTCATCTAAAATCTAGTTGCATATACACATAGCCACATAATAAACTTGAGTGTCTACTTATGTTACTACATTTGCAATCAAAAGAGGCTTAATCAATTACTCTTCATCCCCCCATTTGTTCCCTTGTGTACATCTATTTAGCTGCCCAAGGCTTAGTCTATTACTTTTCCTAATTCTCTCATGTCTTCTAGCCATGGATATCATTTAGCAAATTCACTGGCACAGACTACAAACATGCGAGCTAGAACAGTCAGGAGAGAGAGTCCTGCCTCTGTATCCCTGCTGGATCACTCTCCAACAGCTTTCACAACAGATGGGGGTGGTGGGACTGGCACTCCATTTTATTACTTTCTCCACCTTGTTGCTGCCCACTCTGATCCACGTTACCCGTGACTGGCATTCTAACAGAGCTGGCAACATCTTCCTTTCCTTTCTTCAACTACTCATTACCTCCTAACCTTTACCTAAGCAAGCCCTCCTACATTCTCCATCTCAGCATATCCCATTGGCTCCTGCTTAGATAATACTTTACCAGGATGGCTTCACTGATCAACTCTGGCTCAGTTCTCCTCTTGCAGGTATACAGCCCCTACAAGAAAGTCCAAGGGTTTTTTATCTTGCGCATAAGGACAGGAAGAGGAGACGCGAGGTATATGTAGATCAGTCACTGCCACTGAGAGCTTGGCAGAGAATAGAAATTCAAGACATTTTGAATGAGTCAATAAAGTCATAGAAGCTCACTATTGATCCTCAGTGGTTTACTTCACATAACTACCGATGGATAGTTACTAAACTATTTCCAGATCTTATATAAAACATGGATTCAATTATTCCTAGCATGTTTTAGCTGTTTCTTTCAAAGTCCCAAGTTTAAAAAAGCCTATCATGACATGCATTGCTGTCTATACACTTAGCCTAGACTAAGTCAACTCTGTCAGAATTTCAAAGTTACAATGTCCAAAAATGCCCAAATTTATGTAACAATTACTCTTCTCAGAATGTATTCTTAAAGAGTTTTTATTTGCCTGCTTATGCTATTAAATTTGACTAATTACAAAGAGACAAGTTTTCCTTCATATATTTAGGGAGCACTCTAAAAAAAAAAAATTGTCCCAAAAAGGAAGCTTTAGACATTGATGAGTTCATTGTCAGTGGCTTCTAATTAAAATACAGTTCTCAGAGCTCTATATTTAGGGAAAAACCCCTGTTATTAATGAGTAGGTAGGTAAAAGGAATTCCAAAGTCGCTGAGAAATCTAGTCATTTATATTCTTATGGAATATGTAAGAAGTGAGTCATCCCCCTTGTTTTCCTTCATGACCCATAGTGACATCTAGTAACTTTAAGAATTCATGGTTTTTCTGATTTATAACTTTATATGTTCTTGAAAATTGACTCTCCCAAGCAGCCACTTTACATGACTAAATTATATACCTATATACTTTTTTTTTTTTTAGGAAAAAATGAGCAGGCCTATTTGTTGGACTTGTAAGCTATGCAGAGATGAATCTAAGAGGCTCCCTTCAAAGTAAGTAGCTTTTAAATGTCATGGCCATTTAAAAGAATTCTTAGTCATATGATAAATAGATATGTATTTACTCTAATATATTTTGCTCTAAATATATTTTGCTGTAAATATATTTTTCATTTACACATGAGAAACTCCACTAGAGAAGCAATCATGTGTCACACTGAAATTCATTTCCATAATTCATGGTGTACACCTGAAAACTTTGTAACTTTATTACTTTAGAGATATGTTACAAACATTCTTTACAATACAGTCTTGTGTTGTTTATATCAAAGGGTTTTTTTTAATCTAACATATTCTCATAATTAAGCCCCTCATAAGAAGTGACAGACACTTCCATTCCTTCCTGGTATTTACAAGAATGGAAGCCTATCAAGCTCTCGATCTTCACAGAATGCAGGCAAAGTTGTGATTTGTTTGTTTGTTTGTTTCCTTACTTTATACAGTGTCTGTTCATACAGGCCAGGCCATCCCCAACCTTGTGATCTTACTGCCTAAGCTTTGTGATCTGGGATACATTTTATTGTAAAGATCCAGCCTTCCCCCAGCCCCCTGTCATCTGGTAGAGTAAAATGTAAAGGGTGACTGGAAGGATAACCAACAGTTGGGTTTATAACAAAGAATTCACAGATTGTATATTAACTCAATTAAATGAACCACGCATGCCTAACATAGGTCTTACTGAAGGTCTCAGTTCTGAACACATTCTTGTAGATCAGAACTCTTGACCTGTCTGACTTCCCACTAAAGTAAGGATGATCTCAAAAGGTCACAAACTATGGCTTGGTAAAGAAAGGTAGATGTAGTGGTGGGTGATAAATCCCAATGCTCAAAATTCTAGTGACAAGTTGAAGTTTTGTGAAACATTATGTATACCCATGGAGAAAGATATAACTGAATGAATAAAAATAATTTTCTTCTATTGATTATCCCTAAGGCCTATTATAATCAGAACTTGGATTTCTTCTCTGCCTTGTAGATCCTCAATAGAAAGGAAGAGTTCAGGAAAAGAGAATTCATATTTATAAGGCTGCTTAATGTCATTTGATAGGACATTTTACATTCATAATAACTTGGTCAGATATAGAGATAGTAACAAAACTAAGGTGTGGAGATGTATTACGTCCTGCATCAGAATTATATCCCCCAACCCTCAGACTCTAAGCATCAATGCCAAGAGTTTCATAAAGTCCCCATGTCTGATTGCTGTTTTGCTGCCTACCCGTCCAGAAAAAGGAAAAGACACAAAACCAGAGAACTCAGATCAGGAAACTCAGGTTGATCTGGCAGTAAAAGTGCCTAAAATAATCTTTAAATAATTCTGAGGAAATCATCTTCATCATGCACAAAATCTGTGACACTGACAATAAGCAAGGTTCAAATAAGACAATTTCTCCAACCATGGTCTACATTAAGTCTCATAAATCTTACAGGCAAAGACATTCACTTCGCAACAATTTTCAAACATAGTGATATTTTGTCCCCTCACGGGAGATTTTAATTTTTCCTCTACAAGGAAATCTGTGAGATAGAAAAGTATGAAAAGAAAGCTGCCTTCCACTTCCCACTTTAATAAACCTAAAGCATTATTTTAACCTATTCCTCTGAAGTTCTAGTGAGTGAAAAAGACGATGAGTCAGAAATAATTTCATGCAAATGTTATTGAAAGCACTCAGCACAGTGTACTGTTCAGCCTAGAAGCTGATGTGAAAGTCTCCATAAAGCTGGCAGGACCATTAGAGTTGTTACAGGACTAATATTGTTCCATGTTCTGGATTACTTAATTATTTAAGCTTTTGTTATGTTCATAACCAGTTAATGCTTATGCTCACTCTTGAAGAATTAACAATCAGACTGACTCTACCATGCAGCAAGGAGCATGTCTGGCTTGCATCTTCAGTTTTCTTATATTATACCAGTGCAAAAGGTGGGAAGACACATGGATGCTGATGAATATACTAGCAACCTTGGTATAGGGAAATAAAGTTACTCATGCCTAAGAAAGGAAGATCACTTGCCAGTTAACTCATGAAGCTCACCAACAGAAACCAAAATGAAACATTCAAGCCAACACCTCCAAGTATAGCTTTGTTCATTCTGCTAGGTCGAATATAACTTGACATATTGTATCATCACAAAAGTTAAAACCTTCAAAATCCATGTCAAATAAGAAACTGCAAACATAATAGACAAGACATTTTGTGAAAATGTACACATAAGCTTTGTAGATAAACTCTGCATTCATTATGCTAGTGCATACATGTGTGGCAGTAATAGAAAAACATGAGACAATCCTAGGGAGACAATGTGTGAGTCCATGCCTGGAACTCTCAAAATGTGTGCTTTCTAATGGTTTTCAGCTTGTTTCTGCTACCCTAGAAAATTACTACAGCTACACTGTCATATAAGCTGGACTGCATGTAGTCAATGGTAAGAAATAAGAAATACTCAGAACTGTCTAGACTAACTATATAAGCTCTGAAAGCCCCCTTATAGAATATTACACTGTTACCAAGATGTTCTATGTATGATTAATTTATAAATATAAGTTAAAAAGTAAGATCATAGTAATCACTTATAAAATGGATACAAGAAAAGTATAGACATGCAAAGTAGGTATAGAAAATATAATTTCCTGGTTAAAAACACAAACATATACATAACAATAGCTACATCGATCACAGTTCCAATAGGAAACAGAAAACAAGATTATACAACTATCTTTAATATTTATTTTATAATCTCAAGTATATACATCTTATTTTTTCACAGTTTAAAATTCAGTGAAAAATAAAACATAAAAGGTCAAAGGATAATAAGCAATGTAAATTATATTCTTCTGTTATTCTCAATATAGTATAGATTTATTTAGTTTGGCAAAACTTTGATAATAATTTAGCTCAATCAGTGCTTTTGCTTCTTTTCAAAGCCTTACTTTGGATGAAGTTTTAAAATGGGCCCAGTCTTTGGAAAGTCTGATGGCTACAAAATGTGAGTATGGTGTACATGTCATCTTTTAAGGAGCGGCCTGTTTCACATTCATAGCAGTGGGGGAGGGGTACCAGATGACAAGTGTGGCTCTGCTCATGGCCTTCTAACTGGCAGCTGACACGGTTAAAAAAGGAAAACCTGAAAATAGTTTGTCATGTCAACCTTGTTATTTTCTTTGGTGTTAATTAAAACAAGATTAGTCACTGTGGGTCTCTATTCTTCACAAGTATATGTATAAAACCCATTGGGAATATGCTGAAATAGTAACACATACGGAAATATACTGCCTTTCTATAGCTTGTTAAAGTTACTCCTTGGAAACTATTAAAAAGTTGCTGGTCTAAGTGCTATCAAAAGTAAGAACCAATTTGAGCCTCATTCTAAAACTGTGTGGCACTCTTCAGTCTTTAATTCCAGTAATTCTGGGTAGACTGGTGCAAACATCAGTATTCAAGTGATGCAAAGGAAAAACCATGGCTATGTAGGCAAAAACATAGCTTCAGAAGCTCAATGCACTTAATATACAAGATGAGGGGCACTCAGGGGAACTGTCTACTCTGTTTGGAACAAAAAAACAGTAGATGGTAGGAAATGATAATGACAAGAAGACAAGTTTTAAAAAAAAGTAGAGGGTACTCAAAATTCTACTGAACTTAGTTCCTTTATAATAGTGTTATCCCTATTAAATGTCTGCTAATTTTTATCTATGAACTTAGCTCTTTATTAAGGACTTCCCTGTGTGAGGCTCTCTGTGAATAATGAATTGTTCGGATCTGATTGTGAACAGGAGATAACTGTAGTACTACGGTATTTCAATTAGTGGGTGTACAGGGTTATTCTAGTCAGTACATCCTGTTACTCTTGGGGACTTCTGTGTTCCTAGGACACTACCTACTCGAACAGCCTCAAGAACATCTTTAATACAACATCCGTTATTTCTGACTCACAGGGAAATGGTGAGAGGTTTGAAATTTTGACTCAGCTTTTTCTATTAGAATTCCTTAGTCCCTCTAGCTCTGACTCTGAGGCTCCTCTCCTCATGTTGTACAGCCCCAGATCCAGGGCACCACCTAATCACCTATCTTGAGTTGTAAGCCACTTCATTGAAAATGTGTGTGCCATAGTTTCTTTCTTCCCATTCATTTGAAGGGAAGTTTGAACTGTGACTTTTACTTATCAAGTATTATTCATATTTCTATGACATAACTTACCAGCATGATCATGAATTGAATATTATATCTTTGCACTAAGGTTTTGGTCACTTAAATGGAAGAGCAGAAATTTTCCTGCTAGGTCAGCTGTATTCATTCTATTCCAAAGAGTTTTGATATCAGCTCTAGCACATGTCCACATCATGGCCAGGTTAACCTCACTTTCAGACTTACAGGCAACTCTACTGTAAAGTGAGAATAATATCATCTCTCTATTCATCACTATTGTACAGGTTGAACATAAAAGTCATAGTTCAGTGCATTATACAGCTTGAGCACAAAAATAATGGCCATTTGCTCTTATTAGTAATAATGTACACATCTCTGATTACAGTCATTTGTCCTCTTCTTCCTACTAAAAGTCCAAATTCTTAATGATTCAGGATCCATGATACCCTAAACCAATTTACTTTATGAAATTTATCTCTAGTTATGTCGTTTACGAAACACAACTTCCACCAATGTGGCAACTGCTCCATCCCTTACTAGTACATCAACAAGTCTCCTGCTGCAGGCTTTGGCTTGTTGTCCATTTTATTCTCACCCAATCCTGCACATCCTCAAAATTAAAATTCAATTTCCATCTTTTTCTATAAAATGATTTAGAAAAAATCTTCTGTTCTATTTTCTTAGTACATTAATAATCCTCTTTTTTTATTCTTTATTTACATTTCAAATGTCTTCCGCTTTCCAGGTTTCCTCTTTGGAACGCTACTATGCCATCCCCCCCACCCCTGCCTCTTTGAGGGTATTACCCACTCATCCACCCAACTATTCCTGTCTTCCCTCCCTGGCAATCCCCTATACTGAAGCATCTAACATCCTACACACTCAGGACCAAGGGCCTCTCTTCCCCGTGATGGCCAACAAGGCCCTCCTCTGCCGCATATGTGGCTCAAACCATGGGTCCATCCATGGGTATTCTTTGGTGGTGGTCCAGTCTCCGGGAGTACTGGGGGCTCAGGCCAGTTGACACTGTCACTCCGTCCATGAGGGTGCAAACTCCTTCAGCTCCTTCAGTCCCTTCTCCAACACCTCCATCTGGAACCTCACACTCAGTCCAAAGGTTGCTGTAAAGTGAATCTTGGGTATTCCAAAGTTTTGGGCTAATATCAACATATCAGTGAGTACATACCATGTTTGTCCTTTTGTGACTAAGTTACCTCACTCAGGATGATATTTTTAAGTTCTATCTATTAGCCTGCACATTTCATGAAGTCATTATTTTTAATAGCTGAGTAGTATTCCATTGCACAAATGTACCACATTTTCGGTATTCATTCTTCTGTTGAGGGTTGTTTCCAACTTCTGGCTATTATAAATATGGCTACTATGAACATAGTGGAGCATGTGTCTTTATTACATGTTGGGGCATCTTCTGGATATATTCCCAGGAGTGGTATAGCTGGGTCCTCAGGTAGTACTATGTCCATTTAAATGAGGGTCCACCAAATTGATTTCCAGAGTGGTTGTACCAGCTTGCAATCCCACCAGCAATAGAGAAGTGTTCCTCTTTCTACATCCTTGCCAGCATCTGCTGTCACCTGAGTTTTCGACCTTAGCCATTCTGACTGGTGTGAGGTGGAATCTCAGAGTTGTTTTGATTTGCATTTGCCTAAGGTTGTTGAACATTTCTTTAGATGCTTCTCAGCCTTACTAGTTTCCTCAGTCGAGAATTCTCTGTTTAGCTCTGTTCCCCATTTTTTCATAGGGTTATTTGGTTCTCTGCAGTCTAACTTTTCGAGTTCTTTATATATATTGGATGTTAGCCCTCTATCAGACTTAGGATTGGTAAAGATCTTTTCCCAATCTGTTGGTTGCCATTTTATCCCATTGACAGTGTCCTTTGCCTTACGGAAGCTTTGCAATTTCATGAGGTCTCATTTGTCGATTCTTGATCTTAGAGCATAAGCCATTGGTGTTCTGTCAGGAACTTTTCCCCCGTACCCATGTGTTCGAGACATTTCCCCACTTTCTCTTCTATTAGATTCAGTGTATCTGCTTTTATGTGGAGGTCCTTGATCCACTTGGACTTGAGCTTTGTACAGGGAGATAGGAATGGATCAATTTGCATTCTTCTACATGTAGACCGCCAGTTGAACCAGTACCATTTGTTGAAAATGCTGCCTTTTTTCCATTGGGTGGTTTTAGCTTCTTTGTCAAAGATTAAGTGACCTTAAGTGTATGGGTTCATTTCTGGGTCTTCAGTTCTATTCTATTGATCTACTTGCCTGTCATTGTACCAATACCATGCAGTTTTTATCACTACTGTTCTATAGTACAGCTTGAGGTCAAGGATGCTGATTCCCCCAGAAGTTCTTTTGTTGTTGAGAATAGTTTTTGCTATCCTGGGCTTTTTGTTATTCCAAATGAATTTGAGAATTGTTCTTTCTAAATCTATGAAGAATTGAGTTGAAATTTTGATGGGGATTGCGTTGAATCTGTAGATTGCATTGGGCAGGATGACCATTTTTACTACATTAATCCTGCCAATCTATGAGCATGGGAGATCTTTCCATCTTCTGAGGTCTTCTTTGATTTCTTTCTTCAGAGACTTGAAGTTTTTGTCATACAGATCTCTCATTTGTTTGGTTAGAATCATACCAAGATACAAAGAAAGAAAACTTCAGATCAATTTCCCTTATGAATATCAATGCAAAAATTCTCATTAAAATTCTTGCAAACCAAATCCAAACACATCAAAACGATCATTCATCATGATCAAGTAGGCTTCATCCCAGGGATGCAAGGATGGTTTGATACCTGGAAATCCATCAATGTAATCCACTACATAAAAAGCTCAAAGAAAAAAAACCACATGGTCATTTCATTAGATGCTGAAAAAGCATTTGACAAAATTCAAAATCCCTTCATGATAAAAGTCCTGGAAAGATTAGGAATTCAAGGCCCATACCTAAACATAGTAAAAAGCAATATACAGCAAACCAGTAGCCAACATCAAACTAAATGGAGAGGAACTCGAAGCAATCCCACTAAAATCAGGGACTAGACAAGGCTGTCCACTCTCTCCCTATCTATTCAATATAGTAGTTGTAGTTCTAGCTAGAGCAATTAGACAACAAAAGGAGGTCAAAGGGATACAAATTGGAAAGGAAGAAATCAAAATATCACTATTTGCAGATGATATGATCGTATACTTAAGTGAGCTGAAAAACTCCACCAGAGAACTGTTGCAGCT
>CM052711.1:45595593-45613913 GCA_028551405.1 Uromys caudimaculatus
TATATATATATATATATATATATATATATATATATATATCCAGAAAAAATGACAGTACTGTCTCTATTCATCATTAATAATGTTGAATATTGCCCCAGCAGTTCTTATTTCCTTTTCTGGTTCTTTTGAGGCACCAGAGGGGAAAGAATGTCGGCAGGGGTAACACTTGGTCTTATGAGATATTTAGTGTTGCTGTATAAAACACTTACTTTTATTAAGTCTAAGTCACTTTGATGCAGTAGCTGAACTGCCTGCCTGAGTTCTTCTGAGGCCAGAAACTCTTTAGCACCTCATTTTAAGACTGTAGGAGATTAAGTAAAGTAGCCTTTGTTCTATCTCCACAGGAATTGAGTGGCTCTAACTTTCAGTCTGCTAGTTAAATTCTCAGGAAAAAAAGGGAAGGACACTTTGAAAAGAGATTTTGGTGTTTATTTCTAAGTTTTAAAATGTTTCCTATGAAAGCTTTCTAAGAAAAAGAAGGAAAGGGCTTGTAAGAAAAAGGGGATAAGAGGATAAAAAGGAAAAGATAAACCAAAAAATGGGGGATGAGCAGTGCTAAGAAAAGGGGGATCAGAAATACTCTCCTCTCTTTGTCCTCAGCACTAATACATCTTTCAGAATACATGATCACATGGTAAAAAGTTCATCACAAGTTTACACATAAATTCAAATCATAAATCAAATAAGTTTATAACAGAGAATCTTTACATGCATATTCCTTAGGAGTAATTATCTGGCTAAGCATTTATCACTTGTCACAGTTCTACAGGTTCATGGAGAGATAAAACCATAACTTCTGTGATTAAGTAATTAGTGAAGTTTTGTGTAGATAAACCCAGTCAATATTTTATCTTCTGTACTTGTACCTATAGTAAATCCTTAGTTCCCTTTTTATGATCTTTGTTTAATGGTTTTACAACCTCTCCGAATGTGCTCTGAGTAGTAGATGCCTACATAGCCAAAGCAGTTTACATGTGAATGTAAAGAAACCATCAGTACTTGAACTTTTCACACTATTCTCAGTCAGCCAGATGTGGAATCAACACTAGTGTCAAGGTGTTTAAATTGGTAAAGAAAATGTGGCTGACATATATGTGTGAAAATATTCATAATAAATATTTTAATTATAAAAATAATAAAATTTTGTTGGTTGTGGGGACATAGATGCATCTGGAGATAATTATGGAAAAGAGTCAAGTGAATGTAAAAATATCTTTTATTCGACTGGTTTAATCTTTGAAGCATACTGCCTCTATCTGCTAATTTAGGCCTACTCTTAGAAGCTTCTAGCCTCCACACAAACTTATCTCTGCCTAGAATGTTTTCAGCCTCTGAGATTTACTGTGAAATAAGCTCACTCTTTCTTTTTCTTTCTGAACTCAGGTTGGGTGATTCTACTCAGCTGTTCTGGCTCAAACTCCTCTCCAAGCTGACTGATTCAATCTTGCTTCTTTCTAGGTTGTGACTTAATTTCTCTGCTTGGCCTCAAATTAAATCTAGGAATCTGTTCTAATTTTCTGGCTCATTCTCATTCTCTGGTTCATTCTGTCTTTATCTGTGTCTAGCTTTTCTCTCTTCAATTTGTCTCTGTAAAACTCTCCTAGTAAACTGCCTCTCTCTCTCTCTCTCTCTCTCTCTCTCTCTCTCTCTCTCTCTCTCTCCTGTTCTTTCTTAAGTAGCTTCCCTTTGCTCCTTCTTCTCGAGAGACCTGGGCATATACTGTTCTGTAAAATCTTCCTCTGATTCATGACTTTGTCTACCACTCAATTACACATCACTTTTAAACATGGCTGTTTCCTTTTATAAACTAACTTTGCTTTCATTGTTTGGAATCAAAGGTGTGTATAAGGGAGTGTCTGTATTCCAGCCAGAGGTATTATATATAGGTGTGTACTAAGAACTGAGCTACACAACAACTAGAAACAGATTTTTTCAGTAAACTCCACAATCACCAAGCTCATACTGTGATCAAATATTCTACAACAGACAGCTCAGTGGATTAAGGTCCTGTAATGTAAGTATAAAATCTAGAGCTCAAATCACCAACACCCAACAAAGGCAGAAACAGTGGCACACAGTTGTAGTTCCAAGTATGCCTACAGAAAAAGGGAAAATGGAGACAGAAGGCTCCTCCAAACCACTGGGGACAATTAGACAAAGATCCTGCCTCAAACGCATTGGAAAACAAGGCTTGACACCCTAGATTGTCCTCTGTCTTCCACTTGACATGTTCGATCAAGCACTCACACACATACTACACACAGCAACATTTTAAAAATGAAATTAGTCAGACCCACACAGACAAATACTATATGTTCTCATTTACATGTGGAATCTAAAGCGTCATTCTCAAAGCAGTGAAGACGATTTGGTCTCCATCTTCTGAGAAGTGTATGAGACAATGACGAACAGAGAAAAGGTGAAGAAGGGGCACAAAGGTGCAATTTGATGAGAATAACTTCTAATGCAAAACACTAGGATAACTATATGTGAAGGCAAATAATTTAACATTTCAAACTAGGTAGGAGAAAAGGTTTTTGAGTACTCTCAAATAATACATGTCTGAAGTGATAAATACGTTAATTATCCTAATCTAATCATTACATACAGTACACATAAGCTAAACCATCACATGTGTACAACATACTAAGAACTATCACTATTTGTCAGTTTAAAAACATAGACTCTCAAGAAAAACAGAAAAGAGGACTTATAGAAATACTTTAGTCAGTAAAATGCCTGCAAGCATGAACACCTGAATTCAATCCCCAGAGCCTCCATTTTAAAAATAAGAAAAATGCCTGGGCATAGTTGTGCATACTTACAATCCCAGTTTAGGGGAACAGAGACAGGTAGAATGCTGGAGCCTGTGGGCAACCCATCCTAGCCTACTTTACCTGTTCCAGACTAGTAAGAGGCACACACACACACACACACACACACAGACACACACACAAATGTAAATAACAGAGACAGGAAAGAGACATATGGTAAGGAGCAGGAAGGAGGTGTGGGGTCAGTAATTGTTTTAATAGCAGTTAGAAACACAGCAACATGCTTCTCTGATGATGACAGCTAACAGAGAGGATGACAGAGAGGAGAGGGGGTAATGGGGTAAAAGCAACTAGGAAATGTAAAGTACTAAAGAAAGCAAAGGCAGAAGAGAACCTGGAAAAACTTTAGCCAGTACAAAAGGAGCCAAGATAATTCTTTGGGAAAATTCTAGGGCTATATCAGAGAAATAGCAATTGACAACTGCACATTGTTGAGTGATGTTTAAAATAATTGCAGAGATTATTTTAACACAGAAAGCACAGCTGTGAGCTTTCCTGTTCTGCTAAGCTGCCCAGCACTGATATTCTGGATAGACAGAAGTTCTGATTAAGAGCTAGTATTAGTCCTTTACTTTGGGTCAAAATTATACTTAAATGTACTTTATACTCCCCCCCTTCTAATGTAACATAATTACAGGTAGACAGTCTTTTAAAATACTGAATTTAACAGTGTAGGATTGGCAAGCTGCTCAAGGCAATGAAATCTCTCCCTATTGATAAACCATCATCGGACTGGTGGAGCATCATTATTGATGTAATGACACAGGGCTGACATGAGAAGTTTGTGGAATTTTTTTGCTCCCTCTGTGCATTGTCTCAGCTCTCTGCATCTGTGAGAGATTTCCTGCCTCCCACTGAGGATTGGCAGCTTCCTACACTACCATTTATCCTAAGGTCTGCTAACCATTGCTGTTGTCATGGTTACCTCCATCACACCTTATATTATTGTACAATTTTGCCTCAGTTCTTTCCATTTAGCACTTTTTGTCTTCTCCAATTTCTCATGCACTTTTTCACCTGCCAAAGTGAGAAAAGAAATGGCCTTTTATAGACATTGTTGTTCAGCCAGCACTTTCTTCTCCACGGTCAGAAAATGAAAAGCAATAGTTATACTATTATAATCCCTAGGTCTTCAGTACCCCCTGCATGGGGAATGACTAGAGTCTACATTACTTTTTAAGATGTATAAGAGGGTCTATTAAAATGTAAAGCATGAAGGATACAGAAGTCTAGATCATAAAATATTTTATCCACCAGGGCCTACCATTTAACAGTGAATAGGAGCTCTATACACAGTAGTTAATAACCTGCAGTCCTGGTTCTCATAGCTTCTCAGTTGAACGGGAGAAAATCAATAAATATAATACACCATAATATACTTATTGGGATTATAGATTCTCTTTGTATTAGGTGTTTTTGTCAACTAACAGAATAATTATGCAACCATGAGAGTTCAGAGAACTTTTCACGGAGCTGTGATCCAGAATAAAGTGCAACACCGGAAAAGAACTATATATATGAGTGACATGCCACATAACCACAAAGCGTGTTTAAAGAAGTGCATATGAATATGTCTCAGGCACTACATTTATGAGTGACTAAATGTAAGTGGGAGGGGTAGAGTACTGTGTCCAGTAAGCCCAGAAATTACAGTCAAAAGCTCCAGCCTTTATCATTTGAGTCATGGGAAAATATTGGTAGGGTATAATAATATGATACATTTTTTTAAAGAACTTTTTCCTCTAATAAAATTCCCAATGGAGCATTTGGTAAACTGACTGAAGCTTTCTTATTTAAGATGGTTACAAATGATCCTCAAAATAACATGCAAATAACAGAAGATAATACAACAGTGTAATAGTATCTTTAACATTTAAAGAGAATAGAAAAGAAAAAAAACTCTAACTACAAAACACTAATTTGAATAAAAACAAAAGACTGCTATAAAAGATTATAAAAATTCTAGTAGAATTATAAACTTTAGTGTGCCCAGTGATGTAGATTGAGAGTACAAGAATTAAAATTTAGTGTGCACATATTTTAGCATGTATATGTTCAGTGTGGCCACATCTCACCTGCCAGACTTAATGCATGATTAAGGCTTGCCTTATGCAGAAAGCACAAAATTGGAAAGATAGGACACTATTCTGACTCAGTTCAAAAAAATCTCTCATGTTCCTTCCCCATCAAGTAACTATAACATGTCTCTTTGTGTGCCACAGACATACTAATCTCAGTACTTTTTAAAGAGCAATATAGAGATTATTAAAGGTACCACCCACATTTTTAAAGGAAAATGCATATACAAAATATGACACAAAGTATTTTCTTATCCTCTCAAATCATCAGTCCTGGTCTTTCTTTCAGTCACTCTTCTAAGCCACATCAAGTATCCTGAGCACCATTTCAAACTTGAAAATGGGCTATTTGGAGCTCTAATTTAGGAAAAACATTTCACCTTATAATTCACTTGTGGTATGAGTCACCAGAACTATAAACTCAGCAAATTGATTTTCCATTTAGCATTTACTAAGATTCCTGAAATTTTTTGCACAGATGTTCTAGGTGCTTGTTTAGGTAGCTAGGTAGCATTCTCAGACAAAAACTTACTTGTTTTACACAGATGCCTGTAAAAAAAATAATAAGCAAGCATAGTCATTCTGCACACTAGAGCATGTCTGAACTATTACACGGGTTCCAGTAGTCTGGGTCAGCTCTTGCAAAATTATGATGAAATAATAAGTACCATTAAAATCCAACTTGATTATAATAAAAAAGGTTTTCTTCTCATTCACGATATATGACAACTGAGGTCAGTTGCAACTCTGTTCCATGCCTTAATTATGGCATTGGGCTAAAAGAGTAGCTTTGTTCTAAATTTATTCGCCTTGTGACAAGAGAACAAAAGAGCCACCTGAGGGCAAAAGTCTTCTGCTTTCACCTTAAAATGCACTTTTGCATAACTTTCACTGACCCATGTGAATGCAGAGCCAGTGTAGAGGTGAGTGGGGTAAGGAAATAAGGACCTCTTAAAAGAGCAGGACTGAAAATAATGCCCTGTGCAAGAAAAACAAAAAACAAAAGCAAAAGCAAAAATAACAAAAACCATGAAATCATTAAAATGAGAGACTGAGTCCATTTCTTTCCTGAATCTCAAACAAAACAAGATAAGAGTTGTTTTCACGTGGGGCAAAAATGGAGCAGCAATGGCCATTTCCTGTATTGCAAATAGAAAGAATACATTTAGAAGAACAATGAGAAGGAGGAATTGGGGATAGCCAGCCTCCTACATCTCAGTGTGTTTCATGTTTTCCAATTTGACTCTGATGAGTTATTTTGTGCTATAAGTTACTAGTTATTTTATCAAAACATGGTGGCTTTCACTTATACATTTTCTCCTTTAATTAAAATTCTTTGTATGTTGATGATAATCGGCCTTGATTAACCAGCATAAATTAATGAAGTTAAATTGGTCCTCATGAAGAAGAAGGAGGAGGAGGAGGAGGAGGAGGAGGAGGAGGAGGAGGAGGAGGAGGAGGGGGAGGGGGAGGAGGAGGAGGAGGGGGAGAAGGAGAAGGAGAAGGAGAAGGAGAAGGAGAAGGAGAAGGAGAAGGAGAAGGAGAAGGAGAAGGAGAAAATAGTAGGTCTACTAGAGCAACTACCCACACTCAGTACATTTCATCTATCAACTATAGGATAGTGAAATTTGAGAAATAAAATAAAATCAACTCAGAAAAAGTTTCATTAGCAAGGACATGGCTATTTCAGGAATTATAAAACCATTAGTCCAGCCAAGGAGAAAAAGATATTTATTCGTCTCTCATAAAATGAAAGCTAGAGAAAGCAGTGATAGGTGCAGGTAGATTCTGGAGTAAGAATTTAGAAACATTTTAGTACAAGTTTAAGATAAAGATAAATGCACATTTAAATGTAATATAAAACCCCTTATTGGCTTCCAGACCATAAACTCACCTCAGTCAACTACCTGTCCAACTGGCCAAAAATCATCTCATTCAATGACCTATGAACCTTACCAATATCTATTTTCTGATTTATTGCTTACTTCCCTATTTCAAAGTCCTTGTTTCCTAAGACTTAAGTCTTCAGTCAACATTCCTCTAAGTACCAATTATATAAATATATTCATGCTAATAAGATTTTATTTTGATACATGCTGGGAATTTAGGGCTTTAAAATTTTCTTATTAAAGAAGTAATGACTTTTTGTTTTGTTTGTTACTTGCTCACAGCTTTAGCTATTTCTCTAACATGAATTAATAACCACAACTGTATTTCTCAGCTCCTAATTTTCAATGCTTATGGCGAGGCACAAGCTATCATTAAGTGATGTCAATGGGAAAACAAACTTCTTATTTGAAATGTGTTACAATATATTTCCCATTAGCAGTAATGTCTAACTCTGTCACTTTCTAAGTTACATATCTATGTACACCGTGCCCTCATCTGATCTGTACTGTCAGCCAGGGTGAACTTTCTTTGAAAACTCTTCCATTCACTGTACTACAGGCTGCAACTGGCCACATAACTGTGGTCCATGCTCTAGGTCTCTATCCCCATGCCAAACTTGCAGATTATGAACTCTCCCCAACCCTGAGAGTTTCATAAGTGGTATCTACCTCTATCTGTGTTATTTTCCCTGAATATAAAATGTTGTCTTTCTTATTTCACTGCTGATATAATCAGTGAAAATCAAAGGAGCATGTAGCTTGATTTTCTTTTGTTTTTTCTTTTATTTGGCTTTGAGAATTACTGGACGTAACCCCTAATCTACTCTTCTAACTGCTGGTCTGGCTACCTCCCCAGCAGTGTACCCAGATACTTGCTGTTTCTCCTGGCCATGTGCTCATCGTCCATCTCCCCTCATGGTGGATTCCTCTTTCCTCTTTCTTCTCCTTCTCCTCCTGATCTCTCCCCCAACTACGTCACTCCAAACCCACCCACCTCTAATCCTTCCAGTATTTGGCTGTAGCCAATTTTATTTAATCAACAGTTTTAAAACAAGGAACAAGGCTTGTAAGGGAAAAAAGCTTGTAAACATGGAAATTCACTCTTAAGCCTAGACCTGATGGTATGCAAATTAACATTACAATACATAGCAATTAAACAAACCTCAACATTCATGTATGTTTTAAAGAAGAAAGGCAATGTCTTTTCTTCCAAAATGTTATCTTTCCCAAAACATGAACTTCACAGTATCCAATACAACTTCCTATGGCATAAAGGCAATAAGGATGAACATGTGTAACTGATTGTCTTAATCTCTCCAATGGTGTTAAGAGTTGGGTTTCTTTCTTTACGCATATGTGTTTTAAAGAAGAAAGGTTTACTCCCAGAACATCCTGTGTTTTTTTAATATTCAACTGAATTTAGTAATCTCTGCTATCGGTGTGGTTTGTTTTAGTAAGAGAACACTGTTCTTTTTTTTTTTTTTTTTTTTTTACGTTTCTGTACTTTTACATATGTGTTTCACAAAATGCAATACACTGCATATGTGTAACAGTTCGTCTTAATCTCTTCAACGGTGTTAACGGGATTACTTTTGTGTACTTTGACATATGTGATTCGAAGAATGCAATACAATTTCCTATAGCCTAATTGCAATGAACATGCATATGTGTAACTGTCCTGATCTGTCTAGTGGTATTAGGGTAAGAGTTAGGGTTACTTTTTTACTCGTGTGTGTGTGTGTGTGTGTGTGTGTGTGTTAATTAATTAATTTATATTTTACTTATTTATTCACTGTACATCCCACTCACTGTCCCCATCCAGGTCACCCCTTCCCACAATCCTTCCCCTATCTCTCCTTCTCCTCTGAGCAGATGGGCCCCCCGGAATCCCCAACCCTGGCACTTCAAGTCTCTGAAGGAGACTTCCTCTCCCACTGAGGTCAGACAAGGCAGCCCAGCTAGAAAACCACATCCCACCTACAGGCAAAAGCTTTTGGGATAGCCCCTGTTCTATTTGTTCTAGACCCACATGAAGACCAAGTAGCTTGATTGTCTAATGCTAGGAAATTGATCTAATAATGTCTTCTATGAAGATGCAGGAAAATATGACTTTATTCATTACTTCTATTCCATTTGATGTCACTATTTCCCATGACAGATAATGATACTAGTCAACATTTTTGTTATCAAACTTCTATACTTTAGAAAATAATGGATACTTATGACACAACTTATGATTAACAATTTCACGGACAGTTACTGACCTCAAAACTCATCAACTTGCAAACATTAAATGATGCAGTGAGTGTTTGTAAAAGAAAAAAAATCACACTGTCAGTCTGTAAGTGGTCTCATATTCAGTCTGACTAAACATCATTCTATTAACATTAATTGAAAGTTGCTTCATCATTTTAGCATTTAGCAATTAAATGTCTCATATGTACCAAAAGACTCCACAGTCACCCAAAGGAGTTTAGTGTCAATCTCAATGTATTCATCTCAAACCTTGATGCTCGATGGTCCCAGGGATGATGAGTAACAAGCTGCACTATGAGAGCATGACTAATCTATGAGCACAAGCTCCCTCAAATTGGGGTCAGAATAAAATTCCTCCCATTCTGTATTCATCCTCTCACCCCAGGGACTGTTCAAGACCAGAACTGAAGATAAACATCTGAGCACCAAGTGCCATCTCACAGTTATGTTCAACGCAACACATTGCCTTGTGTTAGGTTCTGAGAAGATGTCCAACATCTCCCTAGATTCCATTCCTTACTTGGTCCCTATTTCTGGCTTGAACCATAAACTATAAATATGATATTCAATTCTTCATCTTCCTGTTCTCCCACTGATTGGACATTGAGAAATACTCTGCACAACTCTAGCTCATCAAAATATCCCTCATACATAGCTTGGATAGTTTCCTCTCAACTCTGACTTGCCAGATTGTTAACCTAGTTCTTACCTAACACTTTATTGGGAGGTCTTAAATATATTATATAACTTTATGAGAAAAGTTCTATCTGCCTATGTAGCTTAATTCATTTGTGTGGGTTCTCATGACATCTTGTGGCCTTTCTGTCATAGGCACATCTAAACTGACATTTTTCACTGAGTGACTCAGAACAAAGGGGTAACTTCACCAACTAGTGGCATATTGAACATACTTCAGATGTATAGAAACCTGAATGTGTGTTTCATAAAGTTATACTTAGAAGGTATCCACTTTCTCTGTGTCTTTAGAGCTGTTCTTTGGGCTTCTGTATTAAAGCATATGAATTGTTGTTTAAATTCTGTTAACCCATGAAAACATCATATTTTTTCTACTTTTAGATGGCCCAATAGTGTACACAGCATATTTAAAATTGGAGCACAGTGATGAGAACATTAAATTCTGGATGGCATGTGAGACCTACAAGAAAATTGCTTCACGGAGGGGCAGAATTTCTAGGGCAAAAAAGCTTTACAATATCTACATCCAGCCACAGTCTCCTAGAGAGGTAACAATGGGACATGGCAGTTGGGGCATTCCTTGGAAGACACTAATAACTTGAGCACTATTACATGTCAGTCATATTCCATCCCAATATCTCCTAAAAATTATATAAATTAAGAATTACTAATCTTATTTTTCAGTCACAAAACCTAAGAATTGGATAACTTAATGAATTTCCCCTGTGTGAGACATTAAGTAGTAACAATAGAATTCAAAGGTGAGCTACCCATTAGCCTATCTTAATGTCAGCACAGTTAAAAAGATCAAAGGGATTCTTGGAAAAATTCTCTGGCATCATAAACTTGAAATGTCATAAATGAACACTCCAGTGAAGTTCGTCCTCTGAGCCATTTCACGTTAGCATAATCCAACAACCCCAGCTGACATTCAAGTTGCCATTGCTACTCTCACACTGCCTAGCACTGAGGCTCCTGACAGAGAGATAACCCAAACTTACAGTTCACACTGAATGCAAGGGTGGAGGATAACATAGATCTCTCTTATTCAGCATAACCCTATATTATTCAGTGATTCCCACAAACCCTTCTGGAAATTTTTAGTTTTCTGAGATTACCACTTCTTCCCTCTATTTCTTCACTTCTCCTCACTTGCTTCCCATTTCAGGACTCGGTTGGCTAACACAGCATTTGTGACTACCAAGGAAAGTAAAGTTGAAAGCAACCACCAACTTCCTTTTTTCTTTAAAAAAGAGCCCTCCCGTTCATAGACTTCCACGTTTGCAGACTAACACTATGAAACCACTGGCACGTCCCAAAGAAGCAGTGGCTTGTAGAGCTCCCTAGTCACAGACTTCATGCTTTCATTCTGCCCTGGGTGCTAACAGTGGATTTTTACTTTAAAAAAGAGAGAAGACTTCATTTCCTAAAAGTCCTTTCAGCTACCTATGAAAATTGAACCTAAACTATCCTGTTACTCTGATGGTAGTAAATTAAAGCATTCCATTGCAGGCGTATGCTGTTGTGCTTAACCTAATAATGTTATTTTTCAGATTAACATCGACAGTACAACGCGGGAAGCTATCATCAAAAGCCTTCGAGAACCCACTCCAACATGCTTTGAAGACGCTCAGAAGATAGTATATATGCATATGGAAATGGATTCTTACCCCAGATTTTTAAAGTCTGAAATGTACCAAAAACTACTGAAAACTGTTCAATCCAAAAGCTCTTGATTACTGCCCAGAAGTTTAAACTGAAGATGGAATGTTGTAAGTGCTAACATAATTTAGAAAATGACACAAACGAGAATGAAAGTAGAAATGAAACAGAAACCAAGCCATAAGTTGATCTCTAGTTCCCAAGGGAAATTCATTCCAAACCTAAAGAGCTCCCAGATGCTGGAAAATTTTATAGCATACTTACAGAGAGGAATTAAATGCTTCCTTTTATCATATAAACACTATAATATTTTTACTATACTAAGCAACTAATGATATTTTTCATTAAAAAAATTTGGCAGTCAGAGCACAAATAACTGGTTTTAAAACCATTGCTCTGTGAATTTTGTCTCTATGTATTCTATAGATATGCTCAGAATATATTGAATTAGTATATAAATGTATTAGTCATAATATAATCAGTTGAATTTTAATATAATCAGTATTGAAGATATAATATTAAGAGGGAATTTTCCCAGTAGTATGTCCATGATTGACTTTAGAAGGTCAATTGACCTTTATTACGTATGTCTTCTACATGTTAAATCTTTGGGATGATTGTAAGCTTTTACTATGTGTAGATCTTTTTTCATTTGTATTTTACATTTACAATGTCATTAGGCTATGAAATTGGTCTTTTATTTGAGATTAACTTTTTCACAATGTGAACTCATCATAGTGTTGGAAATCAATAACTAGAAGCTAAAAGCTGTGTGCATATTTTTCAAAGACACCTTGTTGTACCTTACAATGAACATTTCAAAGGACCTAAAGTTTGCAAATGCAAGAAAATAAAATAAAGCAGTTTAACTTGCTTGTTTGATGTCACCTTACTGTCACTTTAAAACATTAAAAGACTTTAAACTCAGTCCCCAGATCTGACATTCTGGGAGGTCAACAAAACATACAGGGGAACAAAATTTGAACCATTCCCTTTTGTACTGTAAAATAATGTCAAGTGTTGCTTGACATTTTTTATACTGTAAAAAATGTCATTTTGTTACTGACGGACAGGAAGCATTGAAACTGACCCTCACCCTATCCCAGATTCACTTCTTAATCCTCATGTTTTGACTTGGTTTTGAAAAGCACCTTAAAATAGATTTTACCCTTCTGGTGAAACCAAGTTCTCACTCTTCCTAGGAACTCCTGAGTTCTCACAGTACCATGGTTCTTACTCCTTGAGCTATTGTATTGTGTTCTATTGAATCTAAAAGGATAAAGTCTACCAGAGGCATTTTAATTACTGCTTTCTAGGTTCAAAGGGGGGCAGCAGGGGCTGGAGAGATGGCTCAGTGGTTAAAAGCACTGTCTGCTCTTCCAAAGCACCAGAGTTCAATTCCCAGCACCCATATGGCAGCTCACAACTGTATGTAAGTCCAGTTCCAAGGGATTTGACACCCTCATGCCAATGCATTCCAAATAAATTAAATTAAAAAAAAAAAAAAACAGCAAAGGGGGGCAGCATGAGTGACTGCACAGCCAACCACAGTCTATTCAGATGCTGAGAAATGCTAAGACACCAACCACCTGCCTCCAGCCCCAGAGAAGCCAGTCAAATAGCAAGTGAATACGTGAAGAATCACTGGCAATATAGCAGGGAAATGGATGCTTTGACTCTACACATGGAAAGAATACTAAATGTATTATAAGAGACTTAAGTTTCACTTTTGGGTTTTCCAAACTGACAATTATGTGAATTTGTTTAGATCTGTGTGCACTATAGAAGTTAGAAAAAAATTTCACAGTGTCTCAGCTCTTCAGTTTTTCTTTTTAAATTTACTTTACATTTTATTTATTGGGGGGGGTGTAGGTACATGCATGAAACATTGCATGTACAGAAGAACAAGTTGTAGAAAGGAGTCAGTTCTCTCTACCTTGTTGGTCCCAGGAATCACTATCAGGCCATCAGGTTTAATAACAAGCACCTTTATTCGTTAAGCCATCTCTGAGGACCAAGTTTCCCTTTCTATGCCCTGTCTTTACTTTCTAAGTCACCCACCCTAGCCTTCAACTCACTCTCAAACCAAGGCAGATTTGTTAAACCTCCTGCCTCAGTCTTCAGAGCAATTTGAATCCATAGGTTTGTTATCCATAACTTCTTGCATGTTGTTCCCTCTGATCCTGTTTTCTCTAAGATTTATCATGAAGGCATGTTGGATTTAATTGCTCAGCCAGGTTTATTGTTGCTCTGTTTACAATGTAAATGTCCTTCAACAGAGAGTTGGATAATGAAAATGTGATACATCTACACTGTAATTCTATCCATCTGTAACAAAAGGAAAATCGTGACATTGTAGGTAAACGGATGACACTAGGAAACATTACACTGAGTGAAATCACTCACACACAGAAAGACAAATGCCTCTTATTTGTAAGCCCTAGCTCTGATCTTTAGACATGAGTATATCACCTGAAGTAACCACAAGAACAAGAAAAAATCAAAAGGGACCAGAGATAAGTAGGAAGTCTACAGAGGTCTAGAAAGGGGATATGGTAGGGCACAAGTGCTGTGAAGGAATATGTGAAAAATGGGAGGCAGGAGGGAAGGAAATACTGAGAGAGTGAGAGAGACAGAGATAGAGAGCGAAAGAGAGAGAGAGAGAAAGACAGACACAGAGACAGACAGAGATACACAGAGACAGACAGAGACAGGCAGAGAGACAGAAAGAGAAAATGGATGATAAACAACATTAAGGATGATTGAAAAAGCCATAAGGAAAACTACTGTGTGTGTGTGTGTGTGTGTGTGTGTGTGTGTGTGTATACATACATATATACATATACATATACATATATATATACATATACATATATATACATATACATATACATATACATATACATATACATATACATATACATATACATATACATATATATATATATATATATATATATATATATATATATATGAAATTGTACCACTTGGGGGGACAGGGCAAATCTCCCTTTTAGTGGCTGATCATGAATATCCAAGAGACTTCCAAAACAATATAGACTATTGGCATTGTCTTTAGTTGCCTCCCAGTACTTGAAGGTAAGACCTTATTACTGAAGACACCAAATGCTTCAGACACAGAACTTGGAGTTATCAAGCTAGAACTAACTTGGAAGTTTCTCCCTGAGGAATAGCTGTCAAGGTATGTAAAAGTGTTATACAGGCTGCCGATAGAGACATATAAAACCAGCTACCATATAAAAGCTAGGTACAGCAGTGCACAGCTATAGACCAAGGACTAAGGCGGGGGAGAGACAGGTGGATCCCTGAGACTCACTAGCCATACATCCTGGCTAAATAGATGAATTCCAGGCTCAGTGAGAGATCCTGTCTCAAAAACTAAGGTGATGGTGGCTGTAAAGATGCTCAGCAGTTAAGAGAACTCTCTGCTCTTGAAGAGTACATAGGATCAGTACACAGCACCCACCTGCTGGCTCACAACATTGGGTAACTCTGGTTCTAGTAGATCTGATACCTTTGTCTAACCTCTGTAGCCACTGGGCATGCACATGGTGTACCAATATATTCTGGCAAAGCATTAACATACTCTTTAAACATATAAGAAATTTAAACCATAAAGTGGAGAGTGATCAAGAAAGGTACCTGACACCTCTGGCCACCACATACACACATACGCTTGCACACCCATATACACATGTGTACATATTCACATACACACAAAAGACTTCATTATCTCTAAGTAAAGATGCAAGCATTTCAGTATGAAAATAGTGATAAAGAAATATGTTAGAATTCATATATACTAGCACAGATGACCATTTATTTCTATTTATACTTCATCACACACACAATTTCATTACAAAGGATTTTCTATCAGTTTTGGAATAATGACTATAGAAAATACATATACAAGGTTTTCTTCAAAAGCATAAAAGATTATAATTTAGATAAATGGTAAGTCCCCACTGCCTAAAATGTATCTTTTACCTATCTAGGACTTGAAAGTCCAATCACTCACCGTAAATGAAAATAGCATCTAAACTCACACAAGAATGAGTCATTAATGCTAACACATTAGCTGTTGCCTAGCAGAAGACAAAACCTGCAAAAATAAAAGACAGTAATATAGCATAGTATAGGAAAATATCTAGGCTCAGGGAACAAAGACATTAATTAGGAAAACTCTAGAACTGAGAATAAGAAAGGGGAGAAAACAAAGTATTTTATTTATAAAAGTTTCCCAGTGTTGTTAATAGGAAAATTAAGGAGAGGAAATAAGCTTCATGTGAATTATACATCTTGGTAGAAAAAAGTAATGTCCTGCAAAAATAGAAGAGCAAATATAAAATTATTACATAAGTGACATTTATAGAGGAATCTGTTTAAGAAATTAACCTGGCTCCTGTAGCACCAAGATATTGTGCAGACAACCTTTTATTATGGTATTATGGTATGTTTCCCACTCTCCGTGACATGTGCAGTGATAACTAAAGCCCATAGCAACAATGGCCAAGCATACATGGACAAAGGCTGCTTTGGAAACTCAGAAAAAGCACCTTCCTCTCTACACAGTGGAACCTGTAAAGAACAGGAGACTTGCTGTTTGAAAGGGGCTGTGAAGATATCTTAGTCAGGGTTTCTATTCCTGCACAAACACCAAGAAGCAAGTTGGGGAGGAAAGGGTTTATTGAGCTTATACTTCCATGCTGCTGTTCATCACGAAAGGAAGTCAGGACTGGAACTCAAGCGGGTCAAGGAGCAGGAGCTGATGCAGAGGCCATGGAGGGATGCTGCTTACTAGCTTGCTTCCCTTGGCTTGTCCAGCTGGCTTTCTTATAGAGCCCAAGACTACCAGCCCACAGATGGTATCACCCACAAGGGACCCTTCTCCCTTGATCACTAATTGAGAAAATGCCTTACACCTCTATCTCATAGAGGCATTTTCTCAACTGAAGCTCCTTTCTCTGTGATAACTCCAGCTTGTATCAAGTTGACACACAAAACTAGCCCGTACAGAAGAATAATTAAGAGATCTCTCGGGGAAGAGGGGAAGGATGTGTGAACTGGAACAAGGACTGAAGACAGGAAAACATGTGACACTTGGGAAGATGCAGAAGATGGTGAGAATTCTGCTAAGAGGCTGGCTGCTCCAAGTTCACAACCTGGGCCCAAAGCCTAGCAGCTATGCATATTTCAGAACACTGTTCAATCTCGTTGAAATTTATTTTAGTTTTATGTATGAAATAATACAATTAATTTACTGGTGTGGCTTCTTTTTTAAAAGATTTATTTATTTTATGTATATGAGTACCATGTAGCTGTCTTCAGACACCCCAGAAGACAGCATCGGATCCCATTACAGATGATTGCGAGCCACCATGCAGTTTCTGGGAATCGAACTCGGGGCATCTGGAAGAGCAGACAGTGATTTTTACTGTTGAGACCTCTCTCCAGTCCCTGATATAGGCTCCTATATTCAAAAATAGAACAAAAAGTAGCCATGTCAGTCACCTAAAAAGTCCAAACCAAAAGAAATGCTAGTGAAGCCTTGCAAGTGAGGAAAAGAGAATGTTTATGAGGAAGAAATTATGAACAGATTATATTTGAACAATGAGGGAAAGATCACAGACAACCAGTTTCTAAAGGAACCAGCATGATAAGTTCAAATACCATTTTGTGACACAATGACCTTAGAGATTTGGAGACTATGCAGAGGGTGCAGTTATTACATGCCGTGGAAACCTTAAGTGTGGTGCTTAGCTTTGTCAACTTGGAACAATCTAAAATCACTTAAAAAGAGAGTCGTAATGACTTCAAGGTTGATGTAGGAAGAGCCAGCCCACCGTATCACCATTCTCTAAGTGGGGATAATGGAAGGGATTCTGAAGTGTGTAAGAGTAGAGAACTGGAGGTAAGCAGAAGCAAACAAGCAGGCACACATGCATTCTTTTCCTTCTGCTCTTGACTGTAGATAATGCAACTAGACACTTTAGCTTCTTGCCACCTTGACCTCCTTTGGTATCTAAGGCTATAACCTGTAATTGTGAGCTGAAATAAGCCTCTTTTCCCCTAAAGTGACTTTTTGTAAAGGTATTTTATCAAAGCAACAGAAATGAAACAAGAACCATTTGTAGGACCAAGTAGCCAAGTAAGTGGATCTTAGAGGGAAGCAGTACATTGGAGTAATCAGAAACTCATAGGAAACACTGAAGTCCTAGAAAACAAAACAACAGTCTAATAATTCCTAGATGCTTTTTGTAGGCTCATTACTATGTTAGAGCAATGATAAAGATAATTTGTTGTATTTTAAAGAATACTATGTGTGTTGACAAATTCATTCAACAAATAGTTAAGTGCTATGTGTACCAATAGGGTGGTCAGATATAGAAATAAACCTACCACTAACAAACCAATCAGAAAGTGCCTTCATGAACCTTACAATGTCATTAGTAAAAAAAATTTTAAAAACACATAAGATTACAAAAAAATTCTATAAACAAAATAAAAACGAGACACCCCATGCCTTTTGTTTCCACAATGCTTCTTTTGTTTAGCATTATGTTCTGAACATTTATCTATATTGTTATAAAATATAGGACTTTATTTATGTTGCATAATATTCTATAGCAAGAGCAGAACATATTGAATATATCCATTCATTCATAATGTCTGTGTTCTCTCTTGCTTGCATTTCCCTAACGATTATTTACACAATGCTGTTTTGTATAACTTCTTGCTATGCATGCATCTTCTTTACAATATAGAACTTACACAAAAGCAAATACATGATCCAATGGAACTGAACACAAAGACTAGAAGTAAGTGTACACACATTGAGTCAAGTGATTTGACAGAGATGCCAAGAATATATGTTGGAGAAAGAT
>CM052711.1:45614413-45653442 GCA_028551405.1 Uromys caudimaculatus
CCCCCCGTATCATTTGAGACCTGAGATGTCCATGTGCTCTCTTCTCTTTTAACTATGAAACTGGCAACATCTGTAACATGCTCATTCTAGAATTCACCCTCACACAAATCTCATCAGTATGCCTGCACTAACTACCCTCAGATACCCTGGACCATTGCTAGCAATGTCACTTAAACTTTTGATGGCACTGTTAGTGTCCTAAACCTAGAATGTATTTCTAAAGTATTGAGTGTATTGGACACACTGGATTCCTGTACCTTGTTTATAAACCAGATCCCATGAACCTATGCCTAATCAGGTACATTTTACAGATATTTTTAAAAAAGGAATAATCACAGCCACTTTATTCATTCAAATGCAATTTATAGTAGCAACAGATACCAAAGTCTTAGGACTGCCTCTACTTCTGCCTCGAACATTCATGTATAAGCTCTGAAGTGCAAGGATTTTGATTAAATTAAGTAATTGACTTTGGGGTTTATATAAAACTAAAGGCACCTAATGTCCCAAAATGTTTTAATGTCAAATTGTAGAATGCAATGAAATTTTCCCATCTCCAGTTCCTCCAGCACAAACATTTGTCTAGACAGAGCAATGTTCCTTAACCTTAGCTCCATTGGCAATTTGGACTGGATAACTCTGATGAGAGGATGACCATGACCCACACGTGTCAGCACTGCTGGATGTGGAATCTGTTAGAAGACACACCTTTCTGGGTCTGGGTTACCTCACTCAGTATGATCTTTATGTTCTCATTTAAGGCTACTAGCTACAAGTCTTCTGATGTATATATCCTCGAGTAACTGCAGGGACAAGGAAAGTATAAAGGACCATTCCAGAGAGGGAGTAGAGAAGTAATAGAGAGGGAAATAGCAAGATAAAAGTTACTTAATAGGGGAAAATTGGGGGGTTGGCTTTAATTAGGGAGGGTAAATGGACCTAAATACAATGGGAGGGAAGTGGGTCAAATAAACAGCAAGAATGTCTGAAAAAGCTGTAAGGAATTAATTATGGAATAGTTAATATTATATTAACTATCTACCAAAGAATAATATAATATACATAAGTCTGTGAATAAAATAAGCATATATAGTTTAAGTAAAATTTCTCCATCTGAGTTGACAGAGATCCATCCAAGAGATAAAGACCATCTTGAAAAAAACTCCAACATAAGGTATGAGAGGCACTCTTTTGAGTCAAGGTTGTACTAGACACTTCCAGAACATCACTTGCCATTGCTATTGACCTTGTTTGCAAGGTTAGAATGTAAGGTTTTATTGCTAAAGACACCATGTATTTCAGACACAGGGCTCAGTGACCCCTAGGCTGAATTTGATCTGAAACTTCTCCTCTCTTTAGGTCTAGCTCTTATGGTACCAGAAAGCATTGTAAAGGCTTTCAAAAAAATGAAAGCAGCCAACAATTCTAACCATCTATGACACTTAGGAACCACAAGAAGCATGGCATGATAAATGTGAGAGACAATAGTGGTGTGCATACCTTGGCAGTAACCAACAGCTTCCTAATTGGACTTACGACTGCTCATCAAGAGAGAAATCAGACCTAGTATGGAAATCCAGCCAATCGTCCGTGGATAATGGAGTCATGGATCTTGGAGGAGAACTTCCATCACCACTTTATTAAAGCAGCATAATCCCTAGCTACATTCTAAATAGTTGTCCTTATACCCACAGATAAGTGTAGTCCTCACTTCTTACCATCTTTTTGCAACAGAGACAATTATAAAAAATGACAACCGATCAAAATGGAGTTGGGAAGCCCAGTCCAATGGAGATATCTACAACACAACATCCAGATCTAGGCTTGAGGGTTGCAGAAGAAATGACAGAACGATTTGACCAGATGAGCAAGGGTTTTGCGATGAGACTGTGTCTCAAAGGGAGGTCAGAAACTTCATTCATAAGGTCTCACCAACATATTTGCCTAAACATGAGCTGAACAAGAAAGACACCGATAAACATGTTAACATAGATGAGGTGATAGCCCATGAAGCCTCAATCCTGCACACACACACACACCACCACCACTACCACCTTCACCACCACTAACAACAACAACAAATACAAATACAGCTCTTCCCTTGCTCTCTTACTCTCTTCCCCCTCTGTCCTTTCTCTCCCCATTCCCCTCCCCCCTCTCTTCACGTATTCATGGCTGGCCTCTACTCCACTTCTCTTCTCTCTCTCTCTCTCTCTCTCTCTCTCTCTCTCTCTCTCTCTCTCTCTCTTTCTCTGTCTCTACTATCCCCTCAAATCCCCTTCCTATTCCCTAAATAAACTCTATTCTATACTAAAAAAATAAAATAAATACAAATACAAATACAAATACAAACAACTAAGAAATACTGAGCACAGGAGCATACTATCAGGGACAAGCACACCAACTATTTATTCAATACTATATGAACAGCATTGGAAACATACAACTAACATTATACGGACTGAGCAGGTTGTATTTACAGTAACAACAATTAATGAGAAATGAATCCATGAATTTGAAGTAGGGAAAGGGGAGAGATTTTGAAAGGTTTCGAAGGAGGAAAGGGGAGAGAGAAATGATGTAATTATATTATAATCTCAAAAAATAGAAAGAAATACTTTTCAAACTAAAGACACAGCTTTAGGTGTGTCAGTTGCAAAAGCCTTTGCAGAAAAGATTAAATGGCCATGAATGTGGATGGTGCTATCCCATGAACCACGGTCCCAGACTGAGCAAAGAGGGAAAAGATGAATGTGAGCCAAGGACCACAATTTGTCTCTCTCTGCTTCTAGGTACCTAAAAATAAATCTTATCATGATCAAGAATATCACAAAAATAAATGTTGGCAAAATATAAAGATGGATGGGCAGTGGCTGTTCTCTCTGAGGTATAATAACCGTTTTAAGAGGTCCAGCGTGGTAATGATTAACAGAACACTGTGGCAACAGTGATACAGCTGTGCATGTAACCAATGTTACAGACTAGGGGACTCTACCGGATCCAGATGGAAGAGCCTAGGTTTTCCTACAGATGAACAAGTCTTCAAAATGTGTGCACAAAGGAGAGAATGTTCTATTCAGTTCATAGACGAAAAAAATGAAATCGCAGAGAAAATAAAAATACTATCTAATCTTACTGGGGTAATGAAAAACCCAAATGCAGGTATATCTGACCCCAAACCTAAGGTTTTGCAATATTCCAAGCTCCCGGATTTTTCTCATTGAGCAAAGGAATGTAGTTCAGTTCTTTATGAAAAACCATACCAATGTTGTTCCTCTTCCAGTACTTAATAAGGCAATCAAGACTTTGAGAATTCAAGGATGAATTATCACAAGTTGTTAAATATATATGAGTATGTAAATGTCTTTAGAACATATGTGAATGCATTATCCAAGTAGATAGCATAATATCTTAAGTAAAAAATTAGGAGGTGGATAAACATCTACGCCCTTCTAACAATGGGACAGATAAAGCACAAGCTAATATGGCTAGGACAGAAGACATTCTGGTATGGATATTTTTCTCCTTCTCCCCTTTTTAGGTCTTTTGTTTTAATGGGAACTTTGTTGGTTTTGTGTCTTCCCAATCTACCATAAAAAAGGTCCCCAGGTATTATGATCTTGTGCTTTAAATCTAGTTTTTTATGTGCTGAATGTTCAAAAATGAGAACTATCATTGTATTCTGATATACTCACAGAGACTGATAAATATTTGTCAATCATTATGCTCAACATAGAATACTTTATGTCATACTTATGGAGCCTTGTATTGCATTTTTATATCCCCTTAGAGAAATTGCAGCCTACAGCAACTGTGATATTCCAGTGTCATGTGGTGGGAAATTACAGACTGGAATTCAGATGCAGAGGTATCTAATGCCAAGCAGTCTTTGCAATCATGCTGGGCTTTCACTGGAGGAAATTCTGTTCTAATAATAAACTTTTCAAAATGTCAGCTGCATGCTTCACCTGAGGAATCAGACATGGCCCCTTCTTCTGTTTAAGTTTGGGGTGAGACGATCACTCTTGTGCCAAGGGAATGAAAATTCCCATATTTTTTTGGTTCTCCTTAGAGGAGAAGAGGAAAATAAAGGTTCTTCAGCCTGGCCTAGGCTTGTGTTGCTTGCCTTATTCTGGCTTGTTTTGTTTTATTCTGTATTGGTTTGGTTTGGGTTGGGTTGGGTTGGGTTTGGGGTTTGAGACAGGTCTTACTTTATACCTACAGCTAACCAGGAACTCATTCTATAGCCCAAGCTGCCTTCCAACTCATGGAAATCCTCCTGCCTTGCCTCCCTGAGACTGGGATTATAGAAATAAACTACTATATACAACTCTAATGCCATTTTTGGTACATAAAAATAAAATATTTAAGTATCAATTTGAGAATGGGTCATTCATTGGGCAAGCATTTTTTATCCCACAGTGTCTAACGGCACAGCTGTGCTCAAAGGAGGCAGTGAGCTAATTCTAAACAGTGTCACAACTTTATTAGCATATACATGTCTCACTTATATATTTCATACAATTTATAAGTCTAATTGTAGGGAGCTGCTGCCGCGCCTTAAAGATGGCGCCGGTTTCCTGCCTGACACCACCCTGCTGGTGGTAAACATTTTCCTTATATGGCTGTGGGTGGTGAATTACATGGCTTCCGCTTTAGAGTAGCCTATCTGCAGAACCTACGTGGTGGATTATGGTTGGAGGATTGTAGACTATTTAAGTGAGAAGGGGAAGGGGCATAAAGCAGAAGAAACAAACAAGCTTGTACAAGGGACCTGAATAAACTGCTCGAAGAAGATCTCAGTTGTTGCGTCTTTCTTGCTGGTCGAGGAGACGCGACATCTAATAATTTATAACTTAGACAGCATATTCCTCAAGAAATAATAATAATTAATTTTGGTTATAAAAAAGTCATGTTGCATAAATTTCACTTTAAACCTACTTTGTCCTAGACTGCAAGACATTAAAGAGCCTTGCGTATGTTTGAAGTGGTGAGAAGAGCTTCCAGTTAGAAATATCAACATTCACATATCGGAAAAAATGCCCCAGAATGGATGATGATGGTATCTGTGACGTTTTTTCAGTGTGCCATGCTGAGTTTTCTGAGAAAAAAGACAAAAAGATCTTGATAATATGTCCCACCTTACCTGTAGGTTGTGACAAGCCCCTGGAAACCCATAAATCTAAGTATTGGAAAGCCAGCTGACAAGAGCTCACACCCTCGCTCTGTTTTCTTGATAATGTACTAAAGCCAACTAGACTTCCTGGCCAAAACAATACATATGTCCAGTAGAATTATCACCAAATATTTTCTGGTTTTGTTTTACTTTAGTTAAATGTAATTTTATCTAGAGAAAATCACTTTGAAGTGGAAACTTAAGGGTTCTTTGGAAAGACAGTTGTATCGGATGATATTTTTGCTGGGGCAAGCATGTGAAGAACTGTTTTCCTGAAGCAGACACAAGCGAAAGAGTGAAAGGCTGTTTCACTAAGGCAGACACATGAAGGAACATTTTGATGAAGGAGATACAGGTGAAAGGATGTTTTGCTAAAGCAAACACGTGAAAGGACATGTGTGGAAGGATTCCTCACTAATGACACGCATGTATTAGTCTGCCTTACATTTCATAGTGGAGTTGGATTTGTTCTGACTCCATAGAGAGAAATGCACCAAAAACTTCTGGTGGTATGCTGGTGGCTTCTTGCCACTTCCATGGACTCAGGACGATTGGCAGAGTGATGTCAGCTGATACAGACTCACGTGGAGTTTTGATAAGACAGACTCACATGCTGAGGCAAGGCAGGTAAAGGAAGACCAGTGGAGAACACATGATGTTAGAAAGGAGCATTTTTTAAAAAAAAAAAAAAATCCCTCAGTGGACTGTGAGAGGGCCTTGCATAGCTAGCTGTGCAACACTTCGTGGTCTTGAGTCTTCACTGGTCTTGGCTTTGCTGAGAGAAGCATGGCAGGGAACTTCTCCTGGTGTCCTGGGTGGTCCTGCTCACTCCTGCTCACTCATGCCAATTGATCTGAGCCCTGACTATCTCTGCTAGGTCATGCCACTGCTGCTGATTCGTGTTCGCTATCCCACTTCTACCAAACTGGACGGCTGAAATATTTGTGAAGTGTTTGCACATGGATTGAGCTACAACTGCTGATTCCTGTTAACTGAACTACTGATTTCCTGACAATGCAAATGGGATTTGCTCCAAAAAAAATTTCTAAACATGTCCACTTCCTCTGTATCCTAATAACCTTTCTTTTCCATTACCTCTGCTGGGTGATGGGCTTGAAAGAAGGTTAAAGCATTTAAGATCCATCATTAAAACTAGGCTGAGAAAATTTAACATCACTTTGTAGTATAAATTTACCTTATGGATACTGAATCAAATTTCTACTCTAAATATTTATAAAGCAGTAAGTTAGACACCACATATCAGGCATCCACCATAATAAAATATTTAATAGATGTGTAGATGACCTTAGTCCAAACCCACATACTTGGCTAGGTTGAGTGCCTCTACTATTTATGGTTAAATATTTCCATTACCTGGAGCAATTCCTGTTCTGAAAGGCATTTTTGGAACACAGAGTACTAATCTCTTATTTTTAAATCCTGATGAGTAAATGACAACCATGTCAAATCCCCACCAGGCAGAAAACAAATGCTAAAAATAGACAGGGGAATACCTTCTAGAGAAGTTAAACAACCTGTATAAAGTCATAACAACTGTTCACAACCCAGACAACATTCTATAGACTCTTCGTGTCATTTCATAGGGCACTTCTATAACTAATTGCTTCACATAGATTCCCACATTATTGCTATTTAAATACCTTGATAAACATCAGGTACATTAATTCTCTACCTACAAGTAGAAACGCAGCATAGATTAAAAAGCACAGAGTATTCCAATGGAGAAAAAAATCAGAATTCAAACCATTCACTAAATCATGGAGCATAAACACTTCTAGCCCTTAATGTTCCTCTACAGCATTACATCATCATTCTCTCCCATGGATTTATTTTTGTCATTATAGTCCCTGCAGAGAGTATTGCCATAACCTCTATTTTATTCAAAATGTAATAATCTTATCTTCTCTGATACTAATAAATTATATAAATATCATACCCAGAACTTACAGATGTTAGTCTCAGTAATAAAGATATTATGCTTGCATTTGTAAGTTGCTAATTTCAGAAAATATTTTAAAATGGGCAAGTTTTATTTTTTTCTAAATGGACCTAAAACTCATGGCAAAAATATGTGTATGTGTGTGCATGTGCATGTGTATTTGAATATGTATATGCATATGTGTTTGTGTACATGTGTGTATGTTTGCCAGTGTGTGTGCATGTGTGTGTGTGCATGTGTGAGTGTGCGTGTGCGTGTGTGTGTGTGTGTGTGTGTGTGTGATTATGTCACACTCTCTCTTTGGGTATATTTTAGTGAGAACAATACTAAAATGCAGTTGTTTGAATGAGAAATGTCTCCCACAGTCTTGGCACTTGAACAGTTAGTCCCCGGCTGGTGGAGCTATTTGGGAAGATGTAGGTTGTATGGCCTTATTGGAAGAGGCATGTCCTTAGGGGCTCACTTTGGGAGCTTAAGGTTCCCTATGCTTCAGTTTGTTCTCTCTGCTTCAAGTTTTAGGTTAAAGTTGTGAGCTCTCAATTTCGTGTTTCTGCCACCTGCTGCCATGTTGTCCCTGCCATTATGGGACCCTCTGGAACCAAAACCGCAAATAAACTTTCTTCTCTAATTTACCTTGGCAGTGGTGCTTCATCACGGCAACAGCAAAGTAACTAACTCCTACATCTAAATCTGTCACTAAAATCAGGCTGAGATTGTACTGGAATTTTTGGTTTATGTGACGTGATAGAACTTAGACTTAACACATCGATCTTTTTAAAGTGCTTTGAACTCAAACAATGTTTATTTATTTTTATCCAATTTGTAGTGTTATTGATCAAACCTAGAGCCTGGCACGTGCTAGCCAGGCATTCTTGCAGCAAGCTACATTCTAGCCCATTTTGTAATTAATACTAGTTTGAGGTTCTTGTTGTTGATTGCAGCATAGCTGACCACTGGGTTTATTTTTAGAAAAAAAGTAAGATGAATCTATTCTCTTTTATACTTCAACAGTTTGACTAAATCATAAATTAAATTTTGAAAGTACTTACCTTGCTCTTTTGTAGTCTCTTGTGTAATAATATTCTCATATATTCCAATAAACTCATGTGTGTGCACACATAGACACATAATTCTTGATTAATTGCATAAAATCACCTTATTTTTAAATTTCAGTATTTTTCCTTTTCCTGAGTAATTTCATCTCTAATTATCACATCTTCATAGCAATTTTTTTAATTTAATACTTTCACACTGTGTGATACCTACTTTTATGTGACAATGGAGCCAAGATATAACATTATTGCTAGCTATTATGATTTGAATATAAATACTCATAAAAAGGTTCATATGCTCAAAGCTTGAATCTTATAGTAATTTAAGAAAGAACTGACTTACAAGAGACTAACTGCAACAGTAGATTGATCTTGAATAATTATAAAGCCCATGAGGTCAAGGACACCATAAGAAAATCTACAGAATCAACTAACCTGGGAACACAGGTGCTCACAGAGACTGAACCACCAACCAGAGAGCATACATAGGATGTACCTTGGCCCCCTACACATATGTAACAGATGTACAGCTTGGCCCTCATTTGAGAGCTTTAACAGCAAGATCAGGGGCTGTTTCTGACTCTGTTGCCTGACTTTGGATCCCTTTCCCATAACTGGACAGCCTTATGTAGAAGGAGATCTACCCAGTCCTACTGCAACTTGATATGTCAGGGCGGGTTATGTATATTGGTCACAGAAAAAAGAGATTTGACTAACACAGTGGGTATGCCTGAGCACGCGTTTTCCCAAAGAGCACTTGCACTGGAGCACTGGGTAAAGCATATGGCACTCCTCACTGTGGGTGGGTGTGGTTATTTGAATAAGAATGGCCCCCACAGACTCATATCCCCCCCCCCACTGAAGAGCTGTGAGGAAGAACTAAGAGATGTGACCTTGTTGGAGGAGGTGTGGCTTTGTTGAAGAAGGTATGTCACTCAGAATAGGTTTTGAGGTTTCAAAAACCCAAGCCTGGTCCAGGCCCAGTCTCCCCCCCTTCTCTCTCTCTCCCTCTCTTCCTTTCTCCCTCCCTCCCTCCCTCCCTCCCTCTTCCCTCTCTGTTTAATTGCAAATCAAGCTGTAGCTCTCTCGGGCTACTTCCACAATACCACATCTACCTACCTTCTGCCAAGTTCTTGCATCCATGTTCCACATCATGATGATAATGCACTAAACATCTACACTGTACACAAGCTACCAATTCAATGCTATCTCTTATAACAGTTTCCTTGGTCATGGTCTTCACAGCAGTAAACTACATGACTGAGACAGCGGGCATGGTCCAATCCATTAAATGCCTGAATAGAACCAGAGTACAGAGAACTATTGAATGTGCTTTTTTGACTGGCTCATAATCCCAGAGACACTGACTATGCTGACCTCAGAACTGAGCATACACCATCTGAGCGCCAGGCCCTCAAGCCTTCACACTCAGACTCGAATTTGTACTCCTATCTCTGCTTGCAGATGACAGACTATAGGAGTTTTCAGTTTCCAAAATCACATAAGCTATTCCTTATAGCATCGATTCATATGTATATGAGAGAGAATATATGCACATGAGAGGGTATAAGCCGTAACATGTATGTATATTTACATAAAAAGAGTATACAGGTAGACAGTATACGGATATGTTAATATGTATGTATATGCAGAGAAAGAATAAATTGATGCTCTACAAGATAAATTCTGAAATAAGTAAAAGAAAGCATGTAATTGAAAGAAGGAATATTTCATAGTGGAGAACAAGAGAAAATCAGTGAGCTATGACATGTGCTGAAAAGTTGCTTGCGGTTCATTCAGAGGAGGATCTTAAATACCTAAGACAAGATGTTTGAATCTTAACTGTTGAAAACTGGGATCACTACAAAATTTGGAAGTGATAAAAATAACCAAATATTGGTTTGGGAAAACTAGCCATGACATTATAGATGATAATGGGAGGGAAACAAAGCTTGTTTACAGGAGAATTAAAATAGAAAACACAGTAAGAAGTGGAAAAGATGCCCTAAGGAACGCCGTGGTCCGGAGACACTGGAACTAACACTAACTAGACAAACACAGAATAGGATTCAAAACCTGAGATCCTGAGACTTCAGATATGTGCAACTGACTGATGACACCATGAAATGAGTCGAGGTATTAAATTTGAGAAGAAGGTAAGTTTAAATTCTGGATATGAAGTATACCATCTGCTTCCGGGAAAATAATATATAGAAAGATAGCCAAAAAACAAATGTATAGACATGGTGTTAAGAAGCACACATAAAGTCAATTAGTCAAGGCTGTCCTAGAAATAATCAGTAGGAGAAATAAATATATGTGCATTCATATGTGATCATACTTATTCCTTTCTGTCCTTATTGACATCAAAATATAAGCTAACTGTAATGTCTTGGAAATGTCTGAGTCAGAACGTTCCTCCTCTTCTCATTCCTAGCCCTGTGGATCTCTGCTATGGAACCTATTAAGTTTCTCTTCTAAATTATGTTAGGTTCAGCTCAACCTAATAAATATTTATTAAGAGGAATACTAGGAGAAACCAAATGAGTCAGTGTCTCGCCTCAAAAATTTACAATCTAAACACTGAAAGACAGCAGTATCATAAAAAGATACAAACAAGGTGCTGGGGAGGATTAAGGGAAATAAATCTATATTATGTCTTATGCTGTTCACAGAAGAGCAAATTCTCTCCATCTCTACCTCTACCTCTACCTCTACCTCTAGAGTCTCAATGTCATGACCACTAAAACTAATAAAACTACTCACTCACACTAGCCTCAAGCCAAAGGCCAGAATTTCCCAGTGCCATGTTCTAGTCTCAAGGAACATATTTATGAATGAGAACCACTGTCAAAATTCTTAATTGATTTTATAAATTGGTACATTCATATGATATATCTTCAAAACAACAATGCTAAGTAAAACCTACCACCACAGGCATGACTGATAACAGCAGCTGTGCATCAAGAGCTGACTGAATTGCCACATCACTAACCAGTCTTCCACATGGAAACAATGCAAGCAAAAATATCTAAATGGTTAATATGTATGGTTTTTCCATTAATTTATTTATTCATTTAACATCCTGATTGTAGCTCCCCTCCCCTCCCCCAGTTTTCCCCCTCTCATGTCCCTTCCCCCCACCATCTCTCCCCTTCATCTCTAGGGGTAAGTGGGTTATTGTCCTTATCCCTTCACTGGGAGTCCTGCCTGGCTATAGGAGGTAGGAGAAGGGGGAGGCCCTATCCACTGGGTACCTCAAGTCACTGCAGGACTAGTCACATCCTCTCCCACTAAGGCCAGACAAGGCAGTGCAGTTAGAGAAACAGGATCCACAGGTAGGCAGCAGAGTCGGGGTAAGCACCTGCTCTTTGTTGGGGGACTCACATGAAGACCAAGCTGTACATCTGTTACATATATGCAGGGTGCAGGCTCGGTCTGGCCTTTATATGCTCTTTGGTTGGTAGTTCAGTCTATGGGAGCCTCCAAGGGGCCAGATTAGTTGAGTCTGTTGGTCTATCTGTGGAGTCCCTATCCCCTCTGAGTTCCTCCATCCTTCCCCCAACTGTTCCACAAGACTTCCCCAGCTCAGTCTAATGTTTGGCTGTGGGTCTCCACATCTGTTTTGATCAGGTGTTAGGTGGAGCCTCTCATAGGACAATGATGCTAGGTTCCTGTCAGTGAATCCAGGCTGACAGATACAAACATAGCCTGAGGTACCATGGCAGTTGAAGCAGGAAGACAGGCCTACAATGTGTGCCTATTGATCCTCTAAGGACAGCTCAGTAAATCACCTTCCCCCTCCCTGTCCCCAAAATGGCAGGGATTGCTACTCCATTCATTTATGGCCATCTCACACAGGGCACTGTATATCCATGCCAGCAGTGAGGAATATAGCTAACAACAGTGTCTTCACATGTGGTATCGTTGTGAGAAGGCTTTGACCAACAAGGCGGCATCAAGGTCTCACAGTGTGTCCCTGTGAATCCACTACTCATACGGTCACAATAGAAGTTGTTTTCTCTATCCGCAGATAGACCCATGGAAATATGTATGACTGACTGGCAGATTTATCAAAGATGAGTTAACAGTGGTCTCCAAGGAATATTCACAGAAGTAAGCCCTAAGAGCATCCTGACATGTGGTACCATGTAGGCACAGCTGCATCCACATTCCAACTCACAATTAACACCAAAATATTCTTGAGGACAGACACAAATCAGATCAGATGGGTAGGGATCAGAAACACAAGAAACAAAGACACATTCATTTTCACACTCAGGAATCCCACAAAAGCACTAAATTGGAAGCCATAATATATATGCAAAAATACCTGTAGGGTTAAAAACCAAGAAAGTGAAAATAAAAAATAAGGTAAAATTTTTTAAAGACATTCTACTCTACTCATATATCAGTGGTTTGCTCAGCCATCATCAGAGAAGCTTCCTCCTGCAGCAGATGGGAACAAATACAGAGACCCACAGCCAGACATTAAGTGGAGAGTGAAAGACCTTCATTGGAACATTCGCTCCTCAGTGGAATGTGTCCATCAAAGCCCTTCCCTGAAGGTTCAGAGAACCCCACAGAAGAGAAGGACAAATGAGTAAAAAATCTAGAGGGAATGGAGTCCACCAAGAAAGCAAGGCCCTCTGAATGAATCAACAAGACGGAAGAACATAGGAATTCAGAAACTGAAGCAGCAGCGTGCACAGAGCCTGCAAGGGTCAGCTGAAAGGAGAAGGGGACACATACCCTTATCCCTAACCAGGAAGCCTATCTCCAACTGACAGCCACTTGCAAATTCAAATTTCATTTCCTCCATGGGAGTCTCACTGAGGGAACAAACTAGTCTTAAGGGTAGGCTGCATACCCAGCAGTAGATGGCTAGCAAAAAAGGAGCTTAACCATGTCTTTGGAAGGTCCCATACTGTCACATCAAGGCTTTTCCCTTTTTTTTTAATTAATTAATTTAGAAATTGAATCCATTACAATTGTAACATACCGGAATCATTTCCTGAAAGTTTCTTGTTTTCTACATAGTTTTTCTTTATGCAGAAACAGAAAATAATAAAGTATTGAAATGACCAAGGTAGTGACATTGTGTTCTGACTCAATTTTGTGTTTGCTTATAAAGGCCTCTGCCATCTAACCCCTCCCCAAATGGTCACATCTGCCTTGGCAACACATTTGAGATAACTATGGCCTTGAACATGGTCCAGATACATTAACCAAAGTAAGTAAAATAAAATACAATAACTAAAAACATATAACTCAAAATAAGTTTCATGTTATGTTTGAAATCATTACTATGCTCTGTAAGGAATAAAAGTTTCAGGGTTACTCTGACGCTAGTCTAATGTGGGTGTCAATTATGGTCTTTATGGTATTCGCCTTTTAAATTGCCCTATGCTTGAGCTTGGCCACCAAGAAACTTTTAGAGGTACAGGACCAGTCTTGGTCTGGCCATTAATAAAATGATTAAAACCTCTAATTGGCTTAATCTGCATTGTTGCTGATAACTAGCTTGCACTAAATATTATATATATATATATATATATATATATATATATATATATATATATATTAGCTAAACTGATGTAGTATCAAGCTTCCTTCTAAATATTCATGCTTATATCCATAGACAAATGCTATTCTCAGCTTTAATCAGAGAAGTTGCCCTTTTCAGTAAACAGTGGTGAATACAGAGACTTGTGGCAGCTCATGGTTGAGAATAAAGGAGAGTTGAATACTCATCACCAAACAACGATATCTAAACCACCCCCTCCAAGGCTCAGGGAACATCACTGAAGAGAGGGCAGAAAGAACATAAGAGCCAAGCTGGATGATAGGGAGAAAGGCTGCAAAACATCTTGTTCTGGTTACAGCATAACCGCTGCAACCGTATTCTTACAGTAGCTGTGTTTGCCTGCACTTGGACAGTACAGAAATGGGCCCACCAACAGTTAGATGTGGATCAGGGAAGGACTCTTGGGGCCCTGTACCTGCTTGTTGAGCTAGTGACACCTGACATATTTTGGGAGAGAGGGGTTATTTCCTTTAGTTGTATGCCCTATTGTATAGCCACCAGGCTCCAATGGAGAGTTTCAGATCCATGATCATACAGACACTCCCACAGGACAAAAAAGTCATGAGGGTGGCAAAGGAACGCATAGGGAAAAGAAGGACTAGTGAGGGTGGGAAAGGGATAGGAAGCCAGGACAAGAACAATCGGAATAAGATTTAATGAATAAAAACATAATTAAAACATTTTAAGGACCAATAAACTTTAAAGGTTATTTAATAATACTTACATTTAATAGAATAAAAGATAAATAAGTAACCCTGTAGGAATTATCATGGTGCCATCCATAGTTAAGATGGAACATCCTACCTCAATTCGGCAAATCTAGAACTCTCTCACAGACATGTCACATGCTTGTCTTTTAGATTACTCTAGATCCTGTTGAGTTGTCAGTCAATACTAACTATCAAAGTAACACAAAAATAAAATGTTAAACTAAGCACTATTACTATCTCTAGTTCCAAGTTAATAATGGGTATGTATAATCCATGGAATCCATGAACATAGACAATTGTGATTACTATCTGGTTTCTTTTCTCACTTTTTCATGCATCAGGTAACAAAGGAGATAAAACAACTCTCCTTGAATCGTTAATATAAATCTGTCTCCACTTTGGTATTAGCTTGTTTTTAAGTTGTCTCACCCATTACCTATTCTAAGTAGGTCAAGCCTAATTATATAACATCATTTATCTAAAAAGTTTCATTAATGTTTTTCCTCTGTGCACATGGCTCACAAACAGGCCCACTTATTAATAGATCTTTCTGTGTTTTCATTTTTAAGTTGGAAAGTACCAAACAAATGGAAACCCTAGCAGTAGGAGAATACTTGCCAAAAATCAGTGAACGAAATTACAGTGTGACACTCTTGATCTAAAAATAGACTGAAATTTAATCATTTCCTTTGAAGGGAAACAAAATGAAAATGGCATTTAAATAGCTGCCTCAAATAAGTCATCTTTTTTGGAAAGAAAAAATATCTGAGCACATTTCCCAGTATTGGTAAGGCTGCCAGTCAGTTCTCTGCCTCAGACATCATAAAGCCCAAGAACAGAGAGAACTTGTCAGAACAGAGTTATAGACACCTCATTTACTCCTTGGTCTTTCCGAGTGCCACAACAGACACAAGAAATTTGGATCACACCAGTAGTCTCCCAAGGTCAATTCTCAACCGCACACATTTGATCATAAACACTATGGATTTAGGAGCTGCCAACTGCGTATTCTGAGCCAGGCAAAACTTTGAGTTAGAGGAGCTAAATTTTCCTTGAGTTGCATCTCTGCTCTGACAGATTCAAGATGCATTCATGACAATGCTTGGTTTTTACCAAAACAGCTAATTATCCTCTGTAAACACTGTGGATAACAATCAACGTTGTATCTAAGGACATCCAGTGACATGTGGGTTTATTCCCAAGAACCTGCCAGGAATACAAATGGTACTCAAGCTGGTGTTTACTTATGTCAGGATCCAACCCCATAAATACAACATGGAACTACAGCCAGAGTTCTTGCTGAAAACCATTATCCAATGTTTTTATTTACTCCTTATGGTTGGCTATTTAATTCCCCTACAGAAACAGAGCAAGATGCCATCAAAATATCTAGCCTTAAAGCTTTTATTCAGAATTCATATTCAGACTAGAGTGCACGTATCTCACTTTATAGCATTCCAAGAAAGCACACAGAAAGGCACAGTCAACACATCTGAGAGAATTAATATGGCTCTTTTAAAGATTTAAAAATGTCTGAAACAAATTATCATTCTGCTTCCACACTTACTGAATAACCATTTGTTGTTGCTGTTGTTGTTGCTGCTGCTGCTGCTGCTGCTGCTGCTGCTGCTGCTGCTGTGATAAACACCCATCTAACCATTTACAAAGTGAAAAGTTATTTCACGTGGGATTTCATAGGATTCAGTTCAAGGCCTTTTTTTTTTTTTTTTTTTTTTTGATTTTTCGAGACAGGGTTTCTCTGTATAGCCCTGGCCGTCCTGGAACTCACTCTGTAGACCAGGCTGGCCTTGAACTCAGAAATCTGCCTGCCTCTGCCTCCCAAGTGCTGGGATTAAAGGTGTGCGCCACCACTGCCCGGCCTTCTGTCCAAGGTCTTTAGAGCCATTGTTTTGATCGGACTTGATGTAGAACATCATGTGGAGAGTTTGACAAAGTTAAGCAACATAGCTCAGAGAAGCTAGGAAATTGCGAGGGAATGGGTATTGCTGAAGACAAGGTGTAGCTTTCTAGGGCGCATTGCTAGTGACTCACTTCCTACACCGAGGACCCACATCCCAATCACGGCACTATACTATGGCTCCATCCAGGACTGACCCACAGATCACATTAAAGCCCACAAGTCCAATCACCTCCTTACATGTCATCTGGCAAATAAACCTTTAACATAAGAGCCTTTGGAGGGAAGGGGCAGACAATTTGTATCCAGAGCATAGCACTCAACCCCTTATATACTTTGGAGTTCATAAGAGAAATTCTCTTGTATGCGACACTCGCTTTGTCTAGAATGCTGTCCCTAGATGTCTACTTCACCCTTTCACTCCTTCTCCAATGTGACCATCTCGGAGGGAACATTCCTGATCATTGCATTCAAAATGTGCCTCCTACCATGCTCTATCCTTTTAATCTTGTCTTTATAGCATCTTATATTTCATTACATATTTGTTATTTATTGTCTCTCCATATGAAAACTGGAACTTTAATTTATTATTGTACTTGACCCCTATAACAGTGTCTGCCTGGTACATTGCAGGTGTAAACACACTTGCAGTAAGTGAAGGAATACTGTTGCTAAGCAATCCATAATCAACCAATTTCCATGATAGAATAGGGGTGTTACTGTATGTCACAGTGGACCAGGCCAGGGGCTGTGCCATTTGCAAGTTCAATGAAGCACCTCTCTTCAAGGAAGTGATAAGGTTTATGTAAAGTACCTTCTATTTTCTCCATGCTAAGATACCTAAAAGTCAAATCAAGATTCCTCTCCATTATTTAACAGTAGTTCATTTTCATGTTTCAGATTACTTGTCCCAAGATTTCAATATTTTTCAATAGATGTAGTCATAAAAAGAAACTAAAGTTAAAATATATTCTGCTTTTATCATTTGTTAAGTATCCCTGGTTCAGGAAAAACAAAGCAAGTAAGTCTAAAATACCAGTATCTCATTAGTTTTATATATTTATATAGTTTTTTCACTTTTATTCTGTAAATCTTGCTAGAAAATCAACACAATGCAAGATATATAGCCCAGATTATGTTATAAATAGTTATGTTTGGAAATAAGAAGAGTCCCAAATTTGCCCAGATTTAAACTAATTAAAGTGGTCTCTTTATGCAGATAACAAAGCTCCCTATCCATTTGGGTACTCTCAATGTTAAAAAGACTTCATTATCTTGTACTAAAACCAGCAGCATGCTTATCAATGTTCACTGATACTGATAGAAATAGAATTCTCAGTGATAGATTTTCTAGCTGCATACACCTATAATCCCAGCATTAGAAAGATGGAAGTATAAACACTGACTCTCTGAGGCTATTCTAGGCTATTGTAGGTTCCAGAGTGGTTGGGACTACACAATAGTACTGTGTGTCATTTAAAAAATAAATAAATAACACAATTGAAATATATGGGCACAGACAAATTATAGAATAGACATTTCTCCTAATGTCTCCTAAGTAGCTAGCAACCTCTTTAGTCTAGCAGGTACCAGAGAAGTGGATTAAAACCACTCATACACACTAAGTAGATAATTTGACAAGGTTCTAGTACCATTTTCAGAAATAATAAATAAAACATCTTGACATGATAGAGGTATTGAACAACAGATGGCTACTCCATTTAAAACATGCACATGTTATGTATCATTTCTACTGGGAAGCTTCTTCACTGGACACAGAAATGACCCATGGGATAGCAAGAGCATTTATGTCTGTTTCCTTCCCCATCCCCAGAGTCATTAAACACTCAGAGCTGAGGTTGGTACAAGGAAGACTTTGGTAATGGTGCCCATCAAGCTCTATCTTCCCCATTTCTAAATTTTCCATTTGCAAGTACATGACCGTAATGCATTAACTAATGGCATAAAATAACAGTGTATTTTCATCAGTAACCAGAACGGCCCTGCCTCTAGAGTTTCTCAGAAAATGTAAAAAGGAATGAGCAAGCTTGTAACAGTAGGAGAAACTGAACTCTTATCACATGGATAAATTCCTGAATTATGTGTCTGCTCTCAGCAGTCACCTTACAGCAAATACAAATAAATAAATAAAAGCATATTCCCTTCAGTCTTACATTCTAGAGGTGCAGTCCCTTTTCCTTGTAAAAAAAAAAAAAAAAAAAAAAAAAAAAAACAGAAAATAACAGGCACTCAGTACAATGTGCTCAGTCAGGTGGAGTCAGAGCAACATCATTGTCAAAGTCTCATCTGTTCTTTTATGGACAGGAGAATGTGCAACAAGAATGTGCATTCACAGGCCTGTTTACAAGAATGCAGAACAACAACAGCAGTTCACAGAGGTTGCAGAGATGGCTCAGTGGTTAAGAGCACTAACTGCTCTTCCAGAGGTTCTGAGTTCAATTCCCAGCAACCACATGGTGGCTTACAACCATCTGTAATGGGATCCGATGCCCTCTTCTACTGTGTCTGAAAATAGCTACAGTGTACTCACATATATAAAATAAATAAAATCTTTAAAAAAAAAATAGCAGTTTACAATGGTATAGCACTGACCTTGTGCTAGGTATTCTCTATGCAGCATGTGTAATATAGGTGTGTGCGTGTGTGAGCTAGACTGTTCCCAAGACTATTGGTTACTCTCCTCAAACTGATGCTCATGTACCTATTGCTGAAGACAACACCTACACAACTCATTGAACATAGTAAAGTCAAGCTAGTGGCTACCAATAGCCTTTATCCGTCCAAATGGACTAGTGCTGAAGATACTGAAATCTACTCAGCATACAATAAAAGAAGAAAAAGTAAATACCATGCTAACTACAAAACTTGTGTGACTAACCAACCAACATCTGATTGGACGTAAAGCCCGCTGTGTGAGAAGGAACCTCCCCAACACTGCTCAGGTGGTCAAGAAGCTGAGGTGAGATCAACTAGGGACCCAGGGGAAATCCAGAGTGTGGATTTGCATCAGAGAAGTAGAGAGGGTCTGGGAGACGTTAGAGGAAAGAAAACCATAATAAGAACATATTGTATTTAAAAAAATTAAAAAAAAAGAACATTTTGTATGAAAAAAATCTATTTTAAATGAAAGAAAAACCAAAAAATGGAGGGAGGGAGGGAGAGAGGGAGAGAGAGAGAAACAAAAGTGATTATCCTTAACCTACAGACTTATAATTCAGCAGAAATGACCATGTCAATGTCTTGACCCTGGGTTTCCAGTCTCTGTAGATGTGTTTATGTTGTCCAGTATTAGGGATTTTGTTGTGGCAGATACAAACAATGTTTAGTGACATAGACAAGACTGACTGTACAACTGTGTTCATGGAAGAGATTCAGGCAGCGGAGAGAAGTTCACTGATGGAAATATTTATTCCCTTTACTGGAAATCTTTAGAAAAAGGAAGAATTGGGTGTTAGTCATGGATGCCAGCATGATTCTGTCACTACTACTAGCTCTCTGAATGTTTTAGCATAGCATTTATTCCTCAAACTACTCCAATGAGAAGTAAATTCTTAAAGATTTATTTTAGATATGTGAGAACACTGTAGCTGTCTTCAGACACAGCAGAAGAGGACATTAGATCCTATTACACATGTTTGCGAGCCACCATGTGGTTGCTGGGAATTGAACTCAGGACCTCTGGAAGAGCAGCCACTGCTCTTAACCACTCATCTCTCCAGTGAGAAGTGAATTCTTAAGAGAGAAATTTCCCCCAAAGCACACTGCAGCACCTAGATGGACAAACTCAACCCCAGCACTGTAAGCAAAGGCCCCCATTCCATCCCAGCATCATGCAGCGAGTGACAAAGGAGGACAAGCTTTTCTAGTGGAGGCTTCAGAGGTCCTGACCCAGCAAGGGGGCCTAGAGTCAAAATCCAAGCCCCTGTTCTGTCACAGAGTATGCATGCCTGGCACTGTAGAAATGGTCCAAAGGCTATGGCTAGGATCTCCATGGTCCCCACTGGGAGAACCTACTACTGATGCTGTGCCAAATGCTCAAGTCACTAAACTACCTTATAAATGTTTATATTCTACCCATGACCCTGTGCAGGTACTCCTCTAAGAAGCTTCTTTGGCCAGTAAGCAATGGTTAAAGCTGGGACTCATAACTGGCTGAAGGCTTGGGAATATGTAACTGCTCATTCCAAGGTCTAGAGACCATCAGAGAGGAGCAATGTAAGGACTGTGGGAGCAAAGGACAGAGAGAGATGTAATGGAACACTGTCACCTGATGATACACGACCTTGTAATTATGAAGGCATGACAGCTATGACTGACAGCATGGAGGAAGAAAGGAGGAAGAGAAATCATCTGAAAAGAAGAAGGCGAACGAAGGAAGTGGAGGATGAGAAAGGCTACTGGGTGGTCCATGTGGTTACAGTTCACTGTATGTATGATAAAGTCAGATTTTTCAAAAAGAAGAGAAAAGGAGGCTTTTAAGGTCCTGCTAGAACAAAGGATCTCACTTATGAAGTGATTCTTCCTTTCAAATTAACCTCAGTGGACAAAAAGACATCACTCACACAGTTGGACATGGATTTTGCTGCCAATCTCAATTTTGATGGAGACTTGGACAGGTGATCTCTTATCTGAGTTGCCTAATCCTATATTGTATTCCCTTTCAAGTGAATGTGAAAGCTAATAATGTTTTAAGGCCTTAATTTCAGTAATGAATATTTATAATATCTTGAATGTGAACACTAACACTCCCTTTTTGCCCTGAACCCCAAATGCTGTGCTCTAATAGGAAACTAGTCAGTAAACTGTTGAGTGTCTGCAATGTGGCTGTGCTTTGGCCAGAAATGCTCTATTCATCTGAGCATTATGTTGTCAAAAACATCTCAGTACTTAGCAAAAATTGCCCCACAAATTAGTAAAGGCATTCTTTGTCAGCCATCTGGCAAGCCACTAGATGAATAATTTTCTTCTTTTTTCCCAGTCTAATGATTTCAGCACAGTCCACTACCAGATGTCTTCTGTTTTTGAACAAATAATGATAAGTATTTTGGGACTATCCACAGATGTATAAACAGTGACAACTCTGAGCTCAATCTAAAATATAGCGTAGCAAACTGTGGGGATCTGAAGACAATGTACACTATTCAATTTCTTCCCAACTTTTATAGATGTTTTATATTCCCCAGGATGATTCCAAGGGTAAAAGGAAATGGTACCTATTTTCACAGAGTTAGACATGGCTCTTGTTCGGTGACATAGAGAATATCTCACCAAATTGCATGTTTCTAAGTGTAGATCTAGTTTTTTACAATAGCCCTCCATATCATAAATGGTGTATTCTACCCCCTGGACTGACAGCCACCTACAGTTGGATCAGTATTCACAGAAGAACACTTTACAGGAGGACTTCAATAACAATCAGATGCGTATTGTTTTGGGTTTTTTCCCTTTTTGACGGCTTTATAGATATGCAATTGATATGCAATAAACTTCATGCACTTAAATATATAATTCAATGTCTTGAAATATTTATGTTAAAAAAAATGACACATCCCAGACAATGAACTTGCATGTCCCTCATTCCATAAGCTTCCTTGTTCTGTTTTGTAAGCTTTTTTGTTCTTACCTTCTTATTTCAGTCAGGTTGCCACAAAATTGCCATCTCGAAATAACACTTGATTATATCAAGCCGCTGTAATTATCTTTATTCAATTTCAGGAACTCTTTTCTCTTTCACCACTGATTAAGAGTCATCTTAATCCATATAATGTTTTATTTTACTTTTTGCCCTCCATAATCAGTTCTATGACTGTCTTCTCACACTATAAGGAGTGCTAAGATAGCCTGTAGTAAAAAAAAAAAAGATCTTAATCTTGCATGGATATCATGGCTTCCAGGTTATTTTTTTATAAGATTCATGAGCTTATGAATAAGCAAGTCTCTGATTCTTATGCCTTTTTTGAGCTCTTCTCCTTCTTTTTGCTTGTCTTGTCTAACTCTGATATGATAAATTGTTTTATCTTATATCTTATTTTGTTATATTTTATTATTATCTCCTCAAAGCCTGTTTTTTTTTTTTTTTGAGAGACAGAAAGGGAGTGGAATTGGATGGGAGGGGAAATTGGGGGGGACTGATCAGGATAACACACACACACACACACACACACACACACACACACACACACACATACACACACACACACATCCTGAGGAGAAAAAACTATTTCAACAGAAGTACAAACAAATCCTCAGTTTTAACATGGCTTAGTAGACTCTTTAAAATTAAAGAGACTATAAAATACCCATAGGCATTTACTATATTTTTATCATGACAAGAGCAAGAAGGCAATAATTTGATAAATGTTTAAAGAAACATAGGTTCCTAGAAAATCAGGCCTTTAAGTCATAAAATGAATCAACGAATATGTACTTCTCACCAACACCACAGGACAAATTCCATCTTTGGGGCAAGTCCTATCTTGAAAATTGTCTGCCTTAAAATAAATAAATAAATAAATAAATAAATAAATAAATAAATGAAACCTTCTTGGCAATCATATCTTCCAACTGCACTAAAATAGATCATCTACTTAGAGTCCAAAAACTTTATATCCAAGGAACAAGTTTGCTGGAAACAAATCTTTTATGATCGTAGTTCTGAAAGCAAAGGCTCCTGCAAGTATGCCTTAACCAAAAACACATCATGCTAGCATGACTCAGCAAGCCGTGAAAGGTCATGCCACAAGCCACAGGGTAAAGACATCATCCATATATTGTATTACTGAATGATGGTAGTGACATCATAGCAAATGTCTGGGGATGTCTGGATTATGGCAAGTCCCAAATGCCATACCCCAAAGGGGTAGGGGTAGTGTGTGTGTGTGTGTGTGTGTGTGTGTGTGTGTGTGTGTGTGTGTGTGTGTGTGGGTGTGGGTGTGGGTGTGTGGGTGGGTGTGTAAAAGAAAGAGGTTACCGATGTGATTTTTGAGACTAAAGTGTTTTTAAGTGAGTGAGAGTTTCTTTAGTCAGGAACAGGTGTTCTGAGAACATTCTCTTCTGGTAGACCCTAATTGCTAGAAGATGATCTTACCTCACTAATCTGAGGGCACTCCAGCTGTTTGTGCTGATTTCACAGCTAGTTCCTCGGCCTCACTGATCCTTGCACTTCCCAATAGGCACAGCATTTTTGTTGGTGGCCTGACAGAATTAATGAGTGTAGAAGAGACCCCTTCGTGAATACAAACATCCATTTGTGAAACAGAACTCTGGCTTCCAGAGCCAGCGCTCTTGTTTTGATTGCTTATTTAATGCTAGTGCATGGCACTTCAGTCACAGGGGACCAGGAGGATGGCAAGGACTTAAAGAAGCATACCAATAGAGGCAGTGGCACCGTGGTTAGGACACAGGACTTAGTGCAAAGAATGGCATGGGGCACTATTTTCTGCTATTATTATCCTAATATTTCCTTTGCATTAATTTATATTCAACATCTATATATTTGGAGACAAATAAATAGAAGACAATGTGGTTTGAAGGGCCAGGTATTCTATTTGGACTGAAGAGAGAGAGAGAGAGAGAGAGAGAGAGAGAGAGAGAGAGAGAGAGAGAGAGAGAAGGAGGGAGGGAGGGAGGGAGGGAGGGAGGGAGGGAGGGAGGGAGGGAGAGAGGACAAAAAGAAAGAAGGAAGGAAGGAGGGAAAATCTAATTGTGCATTTTAATGACAATCACACAACTTTCATTTTCATCAGAAAAACAATGGGTTTCCTCCAAAATAGTCTTTGATACAGTACAGAGAGGGCACTGTTATTATATTTCAGCTTTGCATGCAGTTCCCAGTATACGAAAGTGGTTCAAGAACCCTCTAAAACTGAGGAAGTAAATAAATGAATAGAAAAACAGAATCTGTCTGACTACATTAGTTCTGATTCAAAAGTTGCAATGCAGATGATAGAGGTAAAAAAAGAAAGTAGGGAGAGTGATGTCGAATAAGGAGAGTAAGGCACAGACGAAAGGGGCTTTAGAGTCTACTGTGCAGTCATGAGATAAGCTGGATCTTGGTTTAGGAAAAGGCAGCTGGGTAAAACAATATGGGACATAAATGTGGACTGAGTACAGGACAATACAAAACAACTGTACTAATGTTGCTGAGCATGACAGCCATGCAAATACTCTCTAAGGAAGGAACCTTTCTTCTGAGTACATGCAGTGGGTTTTGAGATAATGATGGGGTGTTGAGTGTATTTGCCTCACATCTGCAATGCTAGTTGAGCCGAGCGCTCTGTGCACGCTTTGTAAGCATGTTATCACTGAGCTTCACCTCCGGCACCAAGAGTTGTTTGTACCTGTCTTTCAGAAAGAAAGAAAAACTTCAAGATGGAGTTGAAGATGATTGCTCAGCCTTTAAGAGCACCAGCTGCTCTTCTAGAAAACCCAGGTTCAATTCCCAGAATCCATGAGGCAACTCATCATTGTCTGTAACTCCAATTCTGGGGGATCCTACACACGTTTTTTTAAATGCCAAAAGGTCATGGTGTGCATTCAGCAAAGAGGATATTGAAAACAGAGGCCCTTCACTAGTCCGAAAGTTACTTCATGATGCTGAAGGTCTGTTGTTTGTGTGGGAAAGCGTACTCCTTTTGTTTATTTAAATCCATGGAGAAAAAGGACATTCTGAAACTGATACCAATGTAATTTATCTGAAGAACTTATGAAAAATTTTAACTTTATAGTACACTAGAATAAAACAATCAAAATATTCATTCTTGTGCAATAAAATGCCAGACCGGCTGCGCATCTATCCCTGCTTTTAACATCTTCTGTTCTCATCCAATCCTTAAAAATCATGCCCACAACTCAGGGTCCATGTGCAGCAGAGCCCTGTCGAGGAGACAATGGCATAGGTATCACCATGTACCTTGCTATCCCCAGGAGCAGGACACTGGAGGGAGCAGTTGAATCACCTGGGGTGGGTAGTGTTGAACATCTTCAGGTCCAAAATCCTAGAGATGGGACCAACAAGCATGATCAGAACCAGGAACTTTGCTTTCCATCCTTGCTGTCTGTACAGGTTGGGTCCAGTGTAACTTCACGTCAAACTGAGAGAAATTCATGTTAACATTTCTTACAGCGCAGATCTGCAGACAAATAATCTTCATATATGTTTATTTGCAGTCCTTTCCATGTCACCTTTGTCATGGCAGGGTAGCTTTGCTGATTCTTGTCTGGCAGTGGTTTTCATTTTTCTTCAGCACTTTGTGGTTACGGTCCAAAGTCTTCTGAGTTCTACAGTTCACGATGAGAAGTCTCCAATAATCTTATCATTAGTTTTCCATATCTGCCTCCCACATTTTCCTGCAGTCAGATACTCGTTTTATCTATGAGTGTTTTGACTATGATATATTCAGAAGTAATATTGACTATTTAGCCTCCTTAGCATTTAGTGAGTTTTTGAAACTGTAATTTGCAATTTTGCATTAAACTGTAGAGTACTGGACCATTATTTCTTTAGCATGTTTCTTCTGTCTCCTTTCTTACTCTAGGATTCTATTTACAGGTATATTAAACTGTTTCACAATATCCCATAAATTGTCAATTTTTATTTTTAAAATTTATGTTTTCTTTTATTATTGTATATGTATATATATTTTTCATCAATCCCCCCAATTATTTATTCTTTAAATGATTTATTTTTTTTATTTTATGTGCATTAGCATTTTCCCTGAATGTATGTCTGGGTGAGGGTATTGGTGTTGGATATTCTGGATCTGGAGTTACAGACAATTGTGAGCTGCCTGGGGTGGGGGGAATTGAACCCAGATCCTCTGGAAGAACAGGCAATGCTCTTTAATGCTGAGCCATCTCTCCAGTCCACTATTTATTTTTATCCTTTTCCTCATCTCACAAAATCCTTTCTGCTTTCTAAGTTCCCTTGATACTTCTTGGTGTGTGTGTGTGTGTGTGTGTGTGTGTGTGTGTGTGTGTGTGTGTGTGTGTGTTACATCCACTATGGATGTTAGCAATTTAGGCTCAGAATTTGTATGTTACTTCTGACCGTATTATGTAACCAAATTTTTCTTAAAAATTCTAGCCACTTCATCTACCCTAAATACTTATATTGGCACTATTATCTGGCAACAGTGCAGTTTATTTATGGTGCCATTTTTCATAGTCATATCTGTGAGCATTGAGCATCACCCTGGAACCATAATCTGAAAATTCACAATTCAAAACTGTTTCAACTGCAAGTTCTCAAAACCTCCTCTCACAGATTTCTGTTTGTTTTTAATGCTTCCTCCTGCCTTTACATGGATTTTTTTCATCACATGATTTTATAATTATCTATTAATATTTTACTTCTCTGGTAGTAAGTACATTCTTTTTCTGAACTGCCATTTATTATACATCTAATAATACCAAAATACATTTTGGTTCTAAATACATTTTATACAAATACATTTTAATAAATGATATGAAAAAATAGTTTATCTATACAACAATATTAAAAGAGAATAAGTTCTAATAGACTAACTTGTTCAATGTCACTCAATTTAACCTTTAGTTTTGGGGTTGGGTGGTTTGGTTTGGTTTGGTTTGGTGTGGATTGAATTGGTTTGTTTGGTTTGGTTTGGTTTTGAGACAAGGTCTCATAACTGTAACCCAGACTAGACTGATCTCATGCCAGTCCTCCCACCTTATCACTACACAGAGCTCAATGTCATTGAATTCAATGCATTAAATTTAAATTAAACACACATGTCTCTGTCACGAGCATTATTTGCTAATACATTCCAGGAAATCAAACAATGATTTGTATGCTACTGAAGAACTTAGAACAGATGCGTTGTTTCTAATTAATGCAATTAGTCCTCACAAGTAGCCTCTGAAATGGATACCACTGTCAATCAATTCAATACATGAACAAACCCTAAATACAGTTTAGCTTGTCTATAAAAGTAACTGCTAAAGCCAAGATCCAAAAGTATTTTCATTTGGATTCTTAAATTCCACTGTTAATCATGAGTCATTCTATGAGTAAAGATAAGATCAAAAGAAAGATTATTGCCAAGTAACAAAAGATTAGCTTTAGAATAATAAATTGTAGTCCTCTTTGAAAAGCCAACTGTAGGCAATAAAGCTGCATGTAATCAGCTTTTTAGAGGCTGAAGTACCCTATGCAAATCCAGACGGGGAAGACCACCTGTCCTAAGACTATTGCTAAATCTACATTTCCTAGAATAGATTGTTCATGGGAGTCAGAAACTAGTTTATTTCTTTAGATAAATATTTTCCTAATTCACACATAGCAACAGTTTCTGTCTACACAGTTCCCAAAATGAGGGAGCCGCCTTTTCTTTTATTCTCAAACCTGTGAAACAGACTTTGGTCTGGGAAACAATTTTTATATTAAGCAAATGGTTTAATTTCCATAAAGAAATGACTGGAGAAAGTGATGTAACTCACCAAAGAATGCCTTGGAAATGTGCTGGTTACGTTTCTGAGTCCAGTAAGCTCTAAGGAAAAATCAAAGCAATTTATTTTCTGAAAGAAAAATATCAATCATATTATTCTTTGATACAAGATAAACTAATGAGGATGTGAGGTACAAATAAAGTAGCAATAACTTTGCAAGTAACTTTAACATTGTATAGCATAGCAATGGAAAGGCAATACAGAATCACACTGACTATACTCACCTTATTTCCTGCCATAGGACATCCTTTATTCTTGTGAGAGTAACCACCTTAAGGAATGTCAAGGTGGGAATATGGGGATGGGTGGGCGGGTGGGTGGAAGGTGGAATTCCCTCATAGAGGCGGGGATGGGGAGGGGATAGGGGCGTTCCAAAGAGGAGACCTAGAAAAGGGGAAACATTGGAAATGTAAATAAAGTATCAAAAAAAAATAATAATAATAAAAATAAAATTTAAAAAAAAGAGAGAGAATTCCCACATCCCAAGCTCTGTCAATGCATCAATTGCTCTTCATCATTTGGGTTCCTAATTCCAGCCTTAGAATAAATTTTAATTGTCAATGAAAAATGAAGAAATCATGATGTGTACAAAAATAAAACATGTTCACTTCAATAAAAAAAAATGAATACAGAAACCGGTTTTGAATGTATAAGTGTATTACAGGGCTTTCTCAGCTACTGAAATCAAGTCTACATAAAAGGAAATTCCCAATTACTACACTCATAGAAGAAGCATAAAGATAGTCCCTTGAGGTAATTATCTCTCCTCTGGGATTCTGTTAACTCTTGGAAAGTCCTCTGATCAGCTCCAGAAGGCCAAACATATCAGTGTTGCTAAAATAAACAACTGTATCAACCTCCAGGAATATCTGCATCTCAATATTAGCTGTTAAAGTGGGAAGTCCTTCTAGATTCAAGGAAATAAATCATCAGGTAATGAGGACGCTGTGAGGAAACAAAGAGTGAATTACCTGTTCTGAGCACAGGGTATTTCTCAGAACCTGCTCGATGATATTATGTAAGCAATCCTCTAGGATATCAATTTCCTAACATGGCCACTAAAGTGGCTATGACCGAAATCAAATAATGCCTTGTCTCTACCGTTGTTCATTGAAAGGCTTGATAACTTGGACCGTCTCTAACATAAGGTTTAAAAAAAAAATGGCAACATGGGAACAGAGAAGCAGGGGATAATGAGACTAAGTCCTAATAGAATAAATGATGAGATGACAGTGTCCCAGGGATGCAGTTGCCTCTGATGCTCATTTAAGCAAAAGTCACATCAGGTTTTACATCACTGGCATGTTATCAAGTGCTCAACTTCTTTCTAAGTGATAAGTAAGTCAGTAAAAGCATCCTACTGACATCCTATATTACAGAAACATATTTAATATCCAATTCTGCTCAACAAATGTCCTCTCTAAATATTAAATACTATCTCTACTGCATGCTGTGTATATTTTCATTATTCTTTATAAGCCTCATCTCAGTTTAGTAATCGCAACTATTTCAACCGAAAGAAACCTTTAAACTCAGAGGCCACCATTGATATAAAATTTGTTTGTACAACTCATAGGTAAAGAAATAACAGCAAATGCATAGAAGAGTATAAAAGCACCCAGTAAGACATAGAGCAGTTCCCTCCATAAGCTAACTTGTGCTGGACAGTTTTGACTTCCAGCAGCTTTAGATAGACACCTAACTTAGCATTATGTGTGGGGCTCTCAGGCTGAATCATCCACCTCTAGCTATCCCAGCAGCCCCAACAAAAGATCAGGATTTCCTCTACAGGGTAAAATAGAGACTAGCTAGGGATATGAGCCCCAGAGGACATTCTGAGAATAGCTACTTCCAATGAATATAAATGAGACCTCCATTTGTGCTCACAGAGCACACGATTTCCTCCACTACTGGAGGTGTTTTAGTTTAACTCGTAACACTTACATCATGCCCAATAAGATTCTAAGCTAGTTTTTCCTTCTGTAATAGTAAACAACTATGCATATAAGCTAGAAGCAATCCAACACAATATACTCTGCCATCTGAAGAGAGTCACTAACCTACGTGAGCTGATGGCACAGCTACAAATAATGTGCATTTTATTCAGCCTAAGAGGCAGAAAGTATTTCAACAAAAACTGTTGCTTGAGAGTCTTTAAGAACTTGAGTGTTGTGATTCTGGGACTGAATTTAGGCATATTACCCACGTATGAACCATCTCCCAGCTAATCTTTAAAAGCTAGTCTTTTACATGCACCCAACAACCTAAGGCATGTTTTTAATTTAAAAATATATTTTGGCAAAAGTTCCTCTCACTCACTCAATTCATAACCATTTGACTTCTGAGTGACTCAGTTTCAAAATCAGACCTACTACCTACGTAGTGAGAGTCCTGCTAAGACAATGCAGTGTGCTTCTGTTTTCTCCACTGTTTTGTTGATAATCACCCTGGATACATGAAGCCATGGAGGCCCATGAGAAGTGCGATAAGACTAATCATATGTGGTGAAATGCTGGAGTGCTATTACAGAATAGTCAACGCTACTACAGATGAGTCACTAACTTTCAGATGGTGTGTCAACACTGATACACAGTATTGATGAATTAGATGATGTACAAACAGTAGCAGTATTTTTTATCTAAAAAAGTTTTAAAGACATTATATCATCATGCTATCAAAGATTAATTTTTTAGCATCAGATGTTAAATATCACTATACGTGCAGCTATTATCATTGTTCTCAATGTTTGGTAAATGTGTGCTTCTGTGGTCTTGGGTTTTATTCTGCCATTTGTATTTCCCATCAGTTATAATCAGTCATGATAATATAATTAAAAGAAATTTTGCCTAATATTCTTCCTACAGTATTAAACTCTACCTTATGACTGCATCAAGACAATGCCCCACAAGAGAGGATATTGCAACGTGTGAAGTTTGTCATGGTATTATTTATAAGATACTTACAAACTGAATATGTCACCAGTGGTGTCTTAATGAATGACTGCTTATTAGAAAGAGAAATTTGTTTCCAAAATTATGAAGAATTGAGATATAAATACATGATAAGTTAATACTCCTTTTTCCATTCCTCAAAGTGTGTTCATCGAAGAATGGAAATAGCAGTATTAACATCACATATTTATACATATATACATTTATATATATACTTCATATACATATACATGTACATATCATATATATGCATATGTACATATACATATACATATTACACAAATGCAAGCTATGTCTCTAGAAGCCTGTGCAAGAGAGTAGTGGACTCAGGTGGTTGAAGGATGTCAACTGAAACTTTCAAAATTCCAAACTAGCAACTGAGATGACCCAGTAGTTAAAAGAATTTTTTCCTCTTGCAGAAGAACTGGGTTTGATTCCAAGCAATGATATGATGGCTTATAACTGCCTGTAACTCCAGTCCCACGGGATCAAATGCCCTCTTCTGACTTCTGCAGGCACCAGGTGCCAGTGTAGTATACATACTTATATGCAGATAAAATCAATGCGCATAAATAAATCTAAAAAAATTCTTTGCCTTTTTAGTATTCCAAACTAGAGGAAAGAAAAGACTAAAAAGGAAAATTAAATATGCCTTCCTTGTAATTCAAAGTATATGAACTAATGAATAGAATAAATGAGCTTCAAAGGAAAAAACTACAAATTATCAATAAATCTTTTTAAAACTCTTCAGCGTTCTTAGACTTCAGAGAGACATAAACTAAAGTGGCTTTAAGGTCCCTTGAAGGATGGTTATCTTCAAGATAATAAATGACAGTAATATTGGTAGGGAAGTAGGGAAAGAGGAATCCTTAGTTACTTATGATAAGAATACAAATTTCTGTAGCCATCACAGTGACCAGAATAAGATTATTCAAAACTGAAAAAAGAACTACCAACTCTGCCTGGGTGTAGTTGAGTTAAACACACCCAAAGGTCTCTAAGTAACACACCACTGAGATACTTGCACATCCATGTTAATTCACAACAGCCATGAGATGGAACCAGCCTAAGTGTCTATTAGCAGATGAGCACATAAAGAAAATGTGGTACACACATACAGTGGAACTTTATTCAGCTCTAAGGAATAATGAAATTATAAGAGGAAAGTGAATATAACCAAAGACAGTGGAGATATATATATATTAAAGAGGGGGTAGAAAAAGGTAAAAAGAGGCCTAAAGGAAGGAGAGAAAAAGAAGAGAAGATGATACACACACACACACACACACACACACACACACACACACACACACACACACGCATGCGCACAAACAGAAGGTTAGGTAATAATATAATATGATATTCTTTAGTAGATAAGAAAACAAATTTGAGAGACAGGCAGATCTCTGAGTTCAAGGCTAGCCTAATCTGCATAGAGAGTTCCAGCACAGCCAGGAAGATAGAAAGATACTATCAAAAATACTCAAAAATTCAAAAGACACAAAAAAGAAGAAGAAAAAAACGTTTGAATTTAGCTTTATTTCACTATACCTTATGACCTCATTACCACCTCAGGAGAGGCTTCTTTATCTACAAAATGAGAACTATAACACATTTCCCATGAGGTTTTATTCCTAGATGAGAGAAATTGCATTCTAAGCACAATGCTTAGACGTAAGAAACATCTAATGGTAGTAGATGCCCAATGAGTGACGCAAACAAGTTGATGACAATTAGAAATTAAGTAGAGGAACTCTACAACAGAACAGCCAAAGGAAACTTCAGGCGTGAGGCAGAACTTCAGTGAGACTCAAACATGGTTAGGATATGAATGTGCAGAGATGAACTGTGTAGTCATGCAAGCTGTTTGGATGGAGTAATTGAAGGATACACACACCATGTGTGCTCAACCGTAACTGGAGCAGAAGGTGTGGCTTTCCGTTTACTATGATGCAAAACTGATAAAAGAGCAGAGGACAAAGTAAGGCACTTGAATAAAAACCTACATAATCTCGCTAAGTAGCAAGGTGTAAAAAAGGATTGATAGTTTTACATATTATTTAAAATGTTCATACAAATTTATCAGATCTAAGTAAAAAAATAAACCCAAGATAGTATAATAAGAGTAACCCATGAATTTAGAAGCATGTTTACATTTAAGTCATGGCTCTGCCACATCATACTCCATTTCAGAGATGTACAGAACTCTGACTTTCAGTACAAAGTGTTATAGTTAATCTATTTTTACCTAGCATACTAAACATGTTTGGCCAATTGAGATCCGCAAATGTAGGGACACGTGATGCAAGAGTAAGCAGATATATGTAATGAGTTAATTGTGTGTCTAATTTTTAAAAGAAATTGTCTACAGTATTGCAATCACTCAGGTTATAAAGCAACCATTCATCAAAACTCATCAATTGAAAGAACACATAAAGTAATAATTATTAATACTTAACAACAAGACTTGTCAGACATATCAAAATTCTTATATATTTAATGTCTTCTGTGATCCAACTTTTAAAAGATAATGGAAATATTTTGTTTTAAATAATTAAAGATCAATTTCAAATTTGACATTTTTTCTGTATGCTTCAGGTTTTCCAATATTTTCATCTATGAAAACTGCAAAAAAAGTTAAAGAATGGCACTTACATTCAACTACTGACTTCAACAGATGCAAATAAGTAGTTTTTGCTTTAATAAAAATTCCTTTTTATCCTATAATAAATTTTAATAGTAAATATCAGAAATTTCTCACATATCCTCTTGCTCCTGCATTTATTATTTTTCTCCTTCAGGATAAAGAAAATAGTTTTCAAGATAAAAAGGATTCAGGACCATACCTTAAAATTAGTATAATGTGATATGGTGGAACACACATGCTATCCTAGAACTGGAGAAGCTTAAACAAGAAGACCTAGATCCCAAAGCCACCCTGAGCTATCTGGTGATAATAACAACAATACAAAGAAGTAGAACCTGATACAAAATACACCTAAATTTGGAGGTAAGAAAACATTCATCAACTTTTACCAATGAAATTACAGTGTCTTAGAGCCAAAAGCTATAACAAGTATGCTTAGCACTGACCACAAAAGAAAATAAAAATAAAGTATATGCTGTTGACACCTGTATCCTCATTCACCTGTACCTCCTGACAGAGTGAGGCTGCCTTTTAAATACCTTTAAGTCAGCAACTACAATTGGGCAGGTAAAGAAGGGGGTAGATCTTAGAGTAGTTGGAAGAGGGAGGTGAACGTGATCAAAACATATTACATAAAATTCAAAATAAAAATGATTTATATGTCCCTAAGTATGTTCTCAATATCCTCATGTCCTGATACACACAGCTTTGTGCTCAGAATCAATTTTCTGCTTTTCGCTCACTCAGTCTCAAGATCCTATCAAATAAATTAAATAATAGTCACAAGATTGAAATATATAGTGAAAAGATATCCTGTATCTGGGATAGCATGAGCAATGAAGAATCTGAGTTTCAATAGATATGTTTTTGAGACAAGTTGATTTAGCCATTGGGTGATAAAATTGATTGCTGCCTTAAAAACCATAGAGTACTGGAACACAGATACACTCTGGAAGAATTCTTCAAATCATATAGTTTATCTCCCTACTTTCATTCTGCCTACAAAGAGTCAAATCTACTTGAAGCTATTTTTTTTTTAAAATTACTACTACCATTTGTTTACTTACTTACGTACGTACGTACTTACTTACTTACTTAGAGAGAATGAGAACATTCTATTCCTACCTTGAGTGGGGGATGGCATTAAGGGCAGCAGCAATCACTCTGGTCAGCTCCATAAACAGCCTAAGGCTAAAGAAAGACTTCTGTTTCTGTTCAGTCTGGTTCCAAAAAGCCCTGACCCAGCACTGAAGAGCAGTAAACACAGCACTACAAGAGATTCTGTGACCAGTCTCAGAACTGCACTCAGACTCAGTGACTTTCCACAGTCAACTGTGGACAATAGTAGAAAGGTGGGAAAACTTTTCATCCTTACAAACTGACTTCATCTTCCTTCTGACGGAAAGAATCTCAGTAAGTGCTTGGCAAATCCATTGTCGCTGGGATAGGATCCACATGTCAAAGTTTCAGTACCACGGACTGTTGAACAAAAAGCAATCTTTTCACTGGCTAACGAGCATACTATCTAATCTAATTCAGTAGCAGAAATTACAAAAACAGGCTCACAGTGTGTCTGCATCCTAGTAAGAGTTATCCCAACACCCTTGACTTATATGGCTGTTGAAACCATTATACATTGTGGCTGGATTAAAGTTCATCTTGAATGCAGTGACTGTATTTTTTATAATCCACTATAGTGTTCAGCACCACCCTGATATCTAGTGTCCATTAAACCACTAAGAAAATTTAAAGAGACTGTGATAGATAGGACTTGAGGAGCAATTTAGCTGTTAGTTTTAATCTTGCTGTGCATTAGCACCTCTAATGAAACTGGCATCACCCAGTAGATAAAGCAGAGGATGGACCAGTGATTACAATGGAGAACTCCACATCTTCCTGAAGCATTTTCTAAAACAGGTGTCTCTTTTAGGCTTAGTCTGAGGCCCTCACCATCACGCCCAGAGCAGGTTACCTAGGGAAATATCAATCCAAATTCTATAACTGCAACAATAAAATGTACCTGGGTTTCCACCACATGCTTAGCATGTGCCATAGGTACTAGTGTGAATAATTTTAATAGTGGCCAATTTATTCATTAGGGTTCTTATAAAGTTACCTTTAAATTTTAAAAAAATATGGCCAGTGAGATTACCCTGTGGATAAGGTATCTCTCATCAAATACAATGACCTCATTTCAATTCCCAGAACCTACAAGTTTTCTTCTGACCTCATGTAGTAAATTTGATTTTCAGTGGATGCGTGTCTTCTGCTGAAAATTAAATGACTTTTTTCTTATGCAGCTATTCATTTTCTCTAAGAAAGCTGAGAAGCAGAGAGGGGACGTATTTGTGGTATTCACTCAGCTCAGGTTGGACATCTAGGCTGGATCCATATCTTAGCCATTGTAGACAGTGGAATTGAGTACATACAGAATGATACACGTAGAAATTTATCGGGAAACACACTAAGCTGCCTCTGCAATCAAATCTTTTATTCCTTTACTTTATTCTCAAAAAATTGCTTTTTAAATCTTATTATAATGGGTTATATGGAAAAAATGATTTGGTGGGAACAGTTTGGGGTGATGAGTGATTATTCAGCCATACTTTCAGATTAACATGACTGAGATCTGAGTGAATTTTAAGCAATAGTGAGAACTGATCAGTGTTGATTTGTTCAAAAGGAAATGCGGGTATTTAGGCTGAGAAGGTGTATAGATCAACCCCTGGCAGCAGGAAGCTGGACTCTCTTCCATTGCTTAAAGGCTCTGCTGCCAGTGGGACGATAGATTTTGGAGAAATTAAGATCTTTCCACAGAAAATAGAAACACAGTTTCACAGATGAGTCACAGTTGAGTGTCAACTATTTTTGAGTTTTTGTAGGTATGTTTCTCGAACTTACTTTAGAAGCCATTTGAATTAACATTCCTGACTCATCTTTCAAATGAAGACTGCAAGTGAACTCTTAAATTCCTAATAATTCAACTTTGAAATGAGTGTTTCCATCTTAGAACAAACTGTAGGCATGGGTCTAGGAACCTTACGTGTTCTTTTTCATGAAATTCTTGACATCAGAATAAACCTACAGGAGGTGGATAACTAAGTGAGAGACTGTGCCCTCGGCACAGTGGAGCTGCATGTTCCTTCCCCAGTAGCAATAAATAAGTAAGTAAGTAAGTAAGTAAATAAATAAATAAATAAATAAATAAATAAATAAATAAATAAATAAATGGTTCGAATGCCAATGTGCACAGGCCAGACACACCTGGCTCGGCACTCTAGGCTGCCCAGCACAATAGTGTTTCCTTGGTTGCTCATTTTCCTAATTCCTACCTACTTTGCTCGCAAACTTTCTAACAATTTTTCTCACTTTCTTTATCACCTGAGACTCTCATTCACTATTTCCCTTAGAAGAGAAAAGTGTCCCACTTCTCACCTTTCCCCGTGTCTCCTTCTTCTTGCCCCAACTTCTATAAACTATCATTCCATTTTGATTTCTTTGGAGATCAATCAGCTTGTTTAGATTTGCATCAAGGTAAGATCATGTGATCATGAATATTCCTATGTCTGGCTTACTTCAGTTAACACAGTGATCGCCAGCTGTATCTGTGCGTTCACGTGTGGTGGGATTTCCTTCCCTCTTCTAGATGAACACTAGTCTGATGTATATGGCCTTCACTCACCAGCTGATCAACACCAAGGTTGAGTCTATATGTTCTCTACATTAATAGTGCTACAATGAACATGGGAATGCAAGTATCTCTTGAATATACTTATTTCATTTCCATTAGACATATTCTCAGCAGAAGAGTTGCTATTTCATATAGTAGTTCCAAATTTCAGATATTTTTTAAAGACTTATTTTATATGTATGAGTACTCTGTAGCTATCTTCAGACACACCAGAAGAAGGCATCAGATCCCATTACAGATGGTTTTGAGTCACCATGTGATTGCTGGGAATTGAACTCAAGACCTCTGGAATAGCAGTCAATGCTCTTAACCAGTGAGCCATCTCTCCAACCCCCAAATTTCAGTTTTAAAGGAAATTCTACACTTCCTCCCAGAACAGCCGACTTATGTGCAACACTGTGGTGTGGTAATAAATTATACCATACTGCCGGGCAGTGGTGGCACACGCCTTTAATCCCAGCACTTGGGAGGCAGAGACAGGCGGATTTCTGAGTTCGAGACCAGCCTGGTCTACAGAGTGAGTTCCAGGACAGCCAGGGCTATACAGAGAAACCCTGTCTCGAAAAAAAAAAAAAAAAAAAAGATACCATACTATACTGTACATACGTACATATACATATATGTATACATCATATACATCATATATACCACATACATCATATACATGGTATACATTTATACATATACATAGAGAGAACATACACAATATCTTAAAAAGCTAGAAATGCAGGTATATGACTGTTTAAACAAGTATTTTTAACCTGATAGACATTACAAAATACATACACATACTGAAATATCACATTACCCCATTACTGTACTCCTGTCAGCAAGCACTTATTGGCATCCACAATAGTGTCTGGATTTGGTGACTGTATATGGAATGGATCCTCAGATGGGGCAGTCTCTGGATATCCTTTCCTTCAGTCTCTGCTCCACACTTTGTCTCTGTATTTCCTCCTTGAGTATTTTGTTCCTTTTAAGAAGGACTGAAGCATGCAAACTTCGGTCTTCCTTCTTCTAGAGCTTCATGTGGTTTGTGAATTGTATCTTGTGTATTCTGAGCTTTTGGGCTAATATCCACTTGTGATGGAGGAGTATATTCCTCAGTATACTATAAATATTATTTAGAGATTTCCGAGTTTAAGGGATAGATGACTTAGATGACTGGCTCAAGGTTGTTGCAAAAGCGATTTGGGTAAGAGGTAACATCAATGACAATAGGATTGGTTAAGATCTTTTCCCAATCTGTTGGTTGCCGTTTGGTCCTATTGACAGTGTCCTTTGCCTTACAGAAGCTTTGCAATTTCATGAGGTCCATTGTTCTATTCTTGATCTTAGAGCATAAGCCACTGGTGTTCTGTTCAGGAACTTGTCCCCCGTACCCAGGTGTTCAAGAGTTTTCCCCACTTTCTCTTCTGTTAGATTCAGTGTATCTGGTTTTATGTGGAGGTCCTTGATCCACTTGGACTTGAGCTTTGTACAAGGAGATAGGAATGGGTCAATTTGCATTCTTCTACATGTAGACCGCCAGTTGAACCAGCACCATTTGTTGAAAATGCTGTCTTTTTTCCACTCAGTGGTTTTAGCTCCTTTGTCGAAAATCAAGTGACCATATATGTGTGGGTTCATTCCTGGGTCCTCAATTCTATTCCATTGATCTACCTGACTGTCACTGTACCAATATCATGCAGTTTTTATCACTACTGCTCTGTAGTACAGCTTGTCCGATAGAGGGCTAATATCCAATATATACAAAGAACTCAAGAAGTTAGACTCCAAAAAACCAAATAACCCCATCAAAAAATGGGGAACAGAGCTAAACAGAGAATTCTCAACTGAGGAAGTTC
>CM052711.1:45653942-45669883 GCA_028551405.1 Uromys caudimaculatus
ATAGGGGGTTTCCAAAGAGGAGACCCAGAAAAGGGGAAACATTGGAAATGTAAATAAAGTATCAAAAATAATAAAATAAAAAAAAAAACCATCAAAGATGAACTGATGCTGGTCCTGGTAGAAAGTGTAGTTGTTCCTAGAATACATGCATAGATTTTAACTATAAAAAAAATATATTTTATATTTTTATTTATCAGCTAAAAATAAAATACTAATAACACAAGTAAAATAATAAATAATTTTAAAAATAAGAAAATACTGTCCATCACTGTAACCTGTTCTGATTCATGTCTCCTGCTTTTTCTCCAGTTACCTAGAAATAGATGCATAACACAGTCACCTCCTGCATGCCTAGTGACTTCTCCAATCATTTGTGCACCTCTCTCTCCTCTCTCTCTTTCTCTCTCTCTACCACATATCATCAATCCTTCTTTATGCAAATCTTTGAACTTTTTAAATTCATACTCCACCATTATTATTTTTCATTTTGCTCCATTTTCTGCCCGATTTCTTCATAGAAGATTTCTAAAAACAATATTCACCACCTCCAATGCCTCTTCTCTTGTCATTCTGTCTTAAAACTGTTTCTGAAATGTCTCCTTCCAAGACTGTAAACAATCATGAAGTTGAGCCCGTATGTGGTTCTCGCTCCTCATGTTACTTTATAGAAGTTCAGCATAGGGCAAGGGTGATGGCTTAGTATTTGAAATATCTCACCCCCCTTCCTCGTTTCCCCCTACTTCGTGGACTCCTTCCATTTCTATAAATCCCTTCTCTGCTCTCTTAGCCTCAGGTCACCTGTTTGCTTCTTACACTCAGTCTCTCGGTACAAACTCTGAATACCATTCACATATTCCCTCACAAATATTTATCTTTATCCAAACCTTGCTCCAGACTTTTACACATAACTGCCTATGTAATGACTTCATCTCTTGTCTAGTAAGACCAACACTGAATGTCAGCCAGCTCCAGCCCTTACCCCACATCATACTCCCAAATCCCTACTGATAGCAGCCACAGGTGACTGTCCCCAGCCCAGCACCATTCTTGATGCCTCCTTTTCTCTTAAACTCAACACTCAACCTATCATTACTTTCTTCTGAGAGATGAAGACCTCGACAGAAAAGCTAAATGACTTGCCCCTCATTCTCAGCTAGCAAGGGACTGCCAACCCTCTAATCTTCTTCTCCCCAGTACTGCATGCAGCATGTGCTAGATCCTGAGTACCTCACCTTCATCTAGTGTAGACACTACTTGAAAATGAGTCATCTGGTCAACTGTTTACTGCTCTAAAGGTGGTGGTACCCAGGGAAAATGGAACTGATAAGGGAGGCAAACTAAAGTCTCATGAAATGTTCAGCTTTATTCTGATCATCACACAGTTTATACCCTGAGGGTTGAGAGAGGTCACATGACTAAAGTGTGCACTCACATGGGCAAGCTACATGTTGTAGACAAGCCAGAAGCAGCAAAAGCATTTTTCCATAGAGGCATATAAACAAATAACAATAAAGAATTTTAATGAATAATCTGAAGTAAATTCGCTCAATCTGCTACACCTGGGAGAGGCACAAGAGCATGATCCACAGACAATTTTGTGGTTTTGAAGAAACTGAGGTCACAAGAATCTTGCCTTGTTTTCTCACAAGTACTCAGAATTCTCCACAGAGATCCATTCTTGACTATCCCAACAGTCAAGCACAAACACTGGAAATAAATATTTATGGTAACTTTATGTAGCGTAAAGATTCTGGTTATCTGAGGTACTGAGTTATAGCTTGAAATTAATATATTGTCTATTATATATTACATTTTCACAGCTGGCAAAAGATTCTACCTTTTTTATTGAATACAGGGTGATATTTACCTCAGACTGGCCTTGAACTTTTTAACCTCCTTCCTCCACACACCTAAAGCTAGAAGTGCCAGCACACAACTCAATGGTGCAGAGGATCAAATCCAGGGCTTCATGCTCAGCAAGCATTCAACCAACTGATCTACATCCCTTAGCCCCCAGTAAAAAGATGTTTGTTCTAAAATGGGAGCAAATTATCATTAGTTTATCAAAGAGTTAGTAAGAGCTACTTTTCCTCTGTCTTTATACAAAATTAGCATGCACCAAATTATTCCAGTGTATGGACTCCAGCCGTAGATTTCCCAGTGCTCTTAGCAGAAGTGAGTGCCATAGACATCCTATGACCTCTCTTACTCTAACCCATTTGGCAACTGGCAGCAAATTCATGAGGTTTCAACCAGCTGTTTACGACCCCATTCCATTCTCCCTGATTCTATGAGCCACAAATGCCAAAGTTAGCAGATTGTCTCCACGATGTTATCTGTCTAAACTGTTTTGATTCTTAGCCCCAAATGTTTGTGTTGCACATACTCTACATGATGTCAAGACTCATCTTTTTAAGAGGAAAATGGTTTGGAAAAAAACCCACTAGGTTCACTGGACGTTGTTTATAAGCATTAAAATAGGTCAGTTCCTTTAGCAAAGACTGTTTCCAAAGTAGTCCGTGGCGTAATGTTTTTTGTAGCATTTTACTTTTACATCCTGGTATTTTCTCTTTGATTCTTTAGGCCTGTGTAAAACGATTGTCTATATATTTTACAAAGCACAATTAAGTTCTGGAAGAATATGGCTTACATGGATTCCAATCTGTCATTTTCATTTTAATGATCCAGAATATTTTTTCCTTTCCTTTTTTGTTGTTTGTTTGTTTGTTTGTTTGTTTGTTTGTTTGTTTTCTGGGGGGAGTAGGTTTTTGTTTTTGTGGGGTTTTTGTTTGTTTGAGTGTGGATGTATGTGTGTGTGTGGATGTGTTTAGAGACAAAGTCTCAGCTAGGTATTTCAGGTTGGCCTAGAACTCTAGGTAGATCAGGCTGGCTTTAAACTCACAAAGATCCAACTGTCTCTGCCTTTTCAGTGCTGGGAATAAAGGTGTCAGCCACCATGCGTACACTCAAGAATTATTCCGATATAATACTTTGCAAAACCTAAAAGTATTTTGTTGTAATTTTACATTTTTATGATTATGCTAAAGTCATAACAAGCTAGCTGCTCCCCTTTACTTTCCTATCTATGAGTCAAGTTCAACAATGCTTGTAAGCTACTGCTATAAGAAAGCCAGAGCTTGAACATACTCTTTTATTCAATTCTGTCATTATTTGCATTGCATAATAGCAATTGTAATCATTGCTTTTTCTTGGTTGTTGAAAATATCTAAAATGCAAGGTACATTTTTAAGACAAACTTTAAGTAAGAAGAACAATTAATCCAAGTATATTAGGGAGTATTTATCAAGCGCAGCGCATAGACAATCAGAACTTTAAAGATATCTGTAACCCTTGGTTTATGCAAATAAGCAACTATCTTTATCCCTCCATAGAACCACATACTATTCTGGTGTTAGATTTGATCTGAAGTCTCATGGCTTCTACAGAGCCTTCACTCCAAGCCTCATCAAAGTCTGGACTAGAAGCACTTCCATAGTTCGTTTGTCAGTCCACCTACCCAGGATTGCTTTTGCATGCTGTCTTCACTCAAGCATGGAACCAGGCAGAGAACATCCTCTAAACCATTCCTCAGACCTACTGTCACCTCTGGGAGCTCACCACCTGCCTCTTAGCCGCCTTAAGCAACAACAATCCAATCAGAGCCCAGGAACTAACTCAGACTTCCACCTGGAAATTGTTCTATTTTTCCTTATGCCAATGTCGGAGACAGTCTGTAAGAACCTCTCTGTAAAACATCTTTATGTCAGTTCACCATAGATTGAGATATTGTTGGAAGACTTGTAAAACTAGGCATGGTAAATATTATATCTGAAGACAATGAAAAAAAGGAGAATATGTTTCTTGCATTAAGTAGTTGAATGAGTATGAAAATTCCTAGAGGAAAATACTCTAGAAATGGAAGAAGTAAGATTCAAAGACTAAATTAATACTATAGAGTAATGATGTTTAGAATCTCTCCTGGTTATACATCCCTTACCATGTGGGAAACACAATCACTTAGAGACAGGTCAGTTAGAACTTGCACAGAGTTGATCCCAACTAGTTCTTATCATGGTGTTCAACATTATTAGAACTTTTTTATCCGTGGGTCACTCATAGTGCACAGTTCAAGAGTTTCAGCTAGAAACTCAGTAAAAAGGCTAGATTCTCATTGGTCGGCTGAAGGCACTATATACAGCTGACTCAGCCACTGTAGCATTGTGTGCATGCCTTGGGAGTAATCACTGAGGGTAAAGGCATAAAGAGCTGTGGCATTAGGGAACCAGAGCTGGGGACTTAGAACAAACATAACTGAGACTAAGTCCAGGCATGGGAACTTTATTTTCTCAGACTCTGAGAAGCAACCATCTGACTGGAAGGGGTATTACCACCCTAGTAAATATTCGTATGTTGAACTGGGCCACGACTGTTTCTACAAGCAGCTCTGTAGCAGTGACAGCACATTATGAAAGAAGAACTCTTAAGCCAGTGGTTCTCAACCTGCGGGTATCAGGGGTTCTTCAGGGGCCAACTGACCATCAGAAAACATAGATATTTATATTATGATTCATAACATTAGCAAAATTGCAACTATGAAGTAGCAATGAAGATAATTTTGTGATGGGGGGGTCACTACAACCTGAGGAACTGTATTAAAGGGTGTCAGCATTAGGAAGGCTGAGAATCACAGCCTTAGTCCCACTGCAGCAATGTCATTTCTATGACAAAATATTGCTGAAAATCGAATGAAGCCAGGCATAGTGGCACATGTCTACAATCCCAGAGCTTGGGAGGCTGAGGCCAGAGGAGAATGAGTCCAAGGGGAAGATCAGGGTGGAGAACAATCAGAAAATCCACCATGCTTCCATGATAGCTATGTGAATCTTCAACTCTAAAATGGAAGAAGTCATAATTCTTCATTACAAACGCACCTGCAAAATAATACCCTCCCATAACAGAATCATTGTTTATGTGTATAGCACATAGATAAAAGTCACTTAAATGAAAAAAATCAAATAAAAAGAAATGGATTCTCTGTAATACTCTGTGTGCCTGATCTCATAATCATTTGTTAAATTTTAGGTTTGTATAAAAACCAAATGATAAATCAGCTTCCTGATATGGAAAAAAAGCTATGGGAAAAGAGTCATGATTTTCCTCAAGAGTAAATGGACAGGATGACTCCTGAGTCAGTACTCACCTTAAAAATCCATGTGCTAGGTTTAAAGTTTACTAATGTGCAAGTCTGTACAGTAGATTCTTAGCAGACTCACTCTTCTAAGGGAGCCTTCCTTTACTGTGGGACAGGAGCACTTCTTAGTCTTCACTTTGGCTGTAATATCCCTGATTAGCTATTGGAAACATAATGCTTCCTGACTTCAGATGGTCTAGGTGCTGGGAGAAGGAACACCGCAGCAGCTGGCCAGGGAATGACTGGGTCAGCAGGGAGTCCGCTGTGCCAAGCAGCAGCTGGCCAGGGAATGACTGGGTCAGCAGGGAGTCCGCTGTGTCAAGCATGTGTTGATCCAGGGGCATCAGTGTAACTTCCCAGTGCCAAGGACCTTCCTCTAACTGACACAGTGAAATTAGTTTAGGTCCATACAGTGTACATGAACGTGTATTGTTTCCAGAACAAAGGGTTTCAGGAATCAGTGCTTTCTCCACACATTATTAGGTTTAGGTTTCCATGGTAACCTTGAAGCTCATGAGGCTGGAAAGAGAATTGCCCAGAAAATCTGATGAAAAGGCCAAGTGTATGCAGGTACACATGCACATGGAGGCCAGAGGGTCAAGGGAAACCACTAGACATCAACCTGTGGCTTCCACATGCATGTGCACACATCTACAAGAACATGCACACGTGCGTGCGTGCGCGCACACACACACACACACACACACACACACACACACACACACAAAGGCAACAAATGTAAGTTGATGACTCTATGAATGTCTCTCTATTTTATTCTCTTGTCTTGGTCATGATGCTGTGATCTCTGCAGTACAGACCCACTTACAGATCTCACCAACAACCGTGAACTCCACAATCCTAGACCCACTGGCAGTAGGTAAGCTATGTTAGTAGCTGTGATCAAAGAAACTATGAGAAACAAGGATGTGTCTCCCTTTTAGGTTTAGCCAGTGAAAGATGAAATAGAAGAAAAAAAGACCCTCCTGTGCCTGAATTAACATGAAAAACTAATGTTGAGATGACAGTATCAAAATGGATTCTGAGTCACTGCTTAAACAGTTATCCTGGCCATCTGCCAGGTATTCAGAAAATGTCCACAATTGACAAGTGGAAACTTCATGGCTCCTTTGACCCTGAAGCATACCCAAGGTCAGCCTGACTAAAACAACTACTTCCGATGCTCTCCTTTCTTCCCTTCCATAAGGCATAGGTATAAAATATCCCATGCTTTACAGGAAAGCTGCATACTGTGAACTATTATTTGCATTCATTAACATACAGGGAAGGGAACAAATTAAGACAAAGTATAATGACGCATAAGTGTGAAATGTTATAGTGAACCCCATTATTTCACATATTAACTTTTATAAGTAATTTTAAAAGAAGACTAAATAAATGAGTTAGGACTGGAGAAGTGGCTCAGCAGTCGCGATCAAGTTCTGTCCTTGACAAGGACCTTAGTTCAGTTCACAGCACACACATGACAGCTCACAACCCTATGTAACTCCAGCACACATATGATGCCCTTTCCTTGGCCTCTGCAGGCACGCGCACTCATGTGCACCCAGTCATGTGCACACATACACACACACACACACACACACACACACACACACACACACACACACACACACATACATAATACATACGCAAAAATAAAATAAATTAGGGAAAAGCCATTGGTGGGTTTTCTATGCCTGAGTGGAGGACCCCACACAATGTACATTTGGGCAGCACTAATTAGACTTAATGCATTTTTCTTAAGTAATACATTGTAAGGGGTAGGAGATATGATGCGGGTCAGGGTAAGCTGGAGGAAGAAAATGAAAGACAGACATGACCAACGTATGCTATATATGTGTGTGTGTGGGTGTGGGTGGGTGTGTGTAATTTAAATATATATGCATTAGCAGAATGGAAATAAGCTTAATTTTATTTCATTTTTCTGCCTGTCTCATTACAGAGTAAGATACACAATAAGTACCAAGGTTTGGGAATATTTTTTCCCATTAAATGTGTGTGTGTGTGTGTGTGTGTGTGTGTGTGTGTGTGTGTGTGTGTGTGCATATATGTGGGGGGGAGGGAGGGGAAGGGAAAGAGAGAAAGAGAGAAAGAGAATTTAAAGTATCTCAGAATTACATGTTTGAACCAAAGCACTAGATGACAAAGAGACCTATACATAGGGTATAATCTTATTAACTGCAATTAACGAAACAAGAAACAGTGTCAGTGTAACGCCAGCCTGCATCTAGTAGTCCTGGCCTGAATCTCTTTGAGCATCCTGGGAGTTGTTTGCCAGAATGTTCAGCATTCATTCTGCTCTGCACTGCCTCAGTGAGAATGAAGTGGCTCTAGTGGAAGCACGCACTTAGGGTTCCTAGGACAACCAGGAAAACATTTGTATGTGCCCTCTGTCTCAGTGTATTGCTAAGGTCGGGTAAGCCTGTTTTAAAACAACTCTTAAGTCAAATGGGAACCTCTGACATATATTCTGAGGCACCAAAGACTACAGTTTTGAGCTCAAAAGCTTTCTCCAACATAAATTCCTAAAGATTTAACTGCATGTGCTTAACTATTGGCACTGAAACCATGATTTTCCAGGACGGAGCAGTAACAAGATAGCGGGTGGTGAAAAGGGCATGTTAGCATCACCCAGGGAGAGTTTCCCAACGGCCTCACATCCCCACCCCTCACCTCAGGGGCCTGGTGTGCATCCCCTGGAAGGCAGGGTGTAGTGGGCATGAAGAAGTGAGTGCAGGCAGCACGAGGCTGTATAATCCTGCTCTGTCCTCACACTCTCCTGCAGTTAGAACTTTTGAAGTGCAGAAGAAAAAACCCATTTCTTAGAACTCTGTGGAGATGGACTCCTGACAGACAAGTACAAACAAGATGTTCATCAGAAGTCCGTGTTCCTGACTGAACCAAATGTTTCCGACTATTCTCCTCACACCTCTCTTATCTCAGAACATGAAAGTCAGTCCGACCTTCTCGTTTGATGCTCACATTCTAGGCATCAGAATGCTCACAATATTGACGGCAGAACACCTCCTGACAACATCTATAAAGTGTTAAAGAATCCAGAAAATTTAATACAATGCTCTGAGTTCTTCCTCCAAATTACATTTTGTTCACGTAATTCTGTTCACTCATAATGCTCATTCATTAAAATAATGCATACCTTTGGTATACTAATCTCAATGTTTGTCAGAAATATTTTATTAGCTCTCTTTGGTTCACATGTGTACCACAGCTCTCACCTGTCAGTGTTAACTTTAATAGACCTCTCTTCTCTCTCTACTGACAGAGATCAGATACAATTCATTATAATTCCAGTTTCTAGGAAGCCAAGTCAGGAGTATTAATTGTAAGTTCAAAGCCAGCATGACCTATTTAATGAGACCTTACCTGAATTAATGAGCCAACCAATCCATCAAAAAGAGGACTGGGATTAGAGCTCAGTGGTGATGGCCTTGCCTAGCATGGAAGAGGCTCTGGATTTGAGCTCCAGGACTACACAACAACAGAACAGTGCATTGCTTCTGAATGGATTTCAGGACAGAGTCTAAGCATCTTAATTTTGCCAAAGACCATTAAACTTTGCCCTCAAATCCTGTGAGCACTCACTGTATATAGCATCCTCTGGTCTTGCCAAACTCGCTAGAGTGTTTGAAACTTGATCCTAGGTGAAATAGAACTTTTGTTTGACTCTATCCATCCTGTGTACTATGATTATGGTGTGTTCTCCATTTTTTTTTCTAAAGCAGTTAAAATTGGTCTCCACATTGGTAATTCAAGAACTGACTCAAATTTTTCTTTCTCTTCAGAGGTGTTATTGCTCTGTAATAAGCTATTCTAAAACACACCACTTTCCTCTTCAACTGGAACTGTAATGTCTGTCCTTCACAAAAGATATCCTACTTTCCATCCCTACTTATTGAAAATGAACCGTGATGTCCTGCCCAGGCTCCAGAACTGGGGATGCAGCATCCACTCTTTCCAGGGAGGTAATCAAAGAGCTTAAACAGACTTTAAAACCCACACAAAAAGGTGTTCAGAATTTCCCCAGAGAAGCAATTATTCTTTCCCTTGTGTTCTATATTGCAACACACTGTGTAATGGTTGAATATTAATACTCAGAAAATAAATTTATATTTTGCAAGTTCCATATATTTAAATGCCAAAATTCCTAAAAAGTAGATACCTCAATATATGCTATAGGGATAGCTGACTTTTATGGAGATAGTCTTTTGGCAAGGGATGTCTTATTCTTTATATAAAAATAAATTCTAAGAGGACTAAATATTTTTAACTTTATAATTAAGTGGTATCAGTGACTTGGACATAGTGACACTTGTCTGTAATTACAGCCCTTAGAAGGATCAGGCAGGAAGATCATGCCTTTAAGGCCAGCCTAAGCAACACAGTGAGTCCAAGAGCAGCTTGGACTGTCTCCAAAACAAAAATAAATAAATAAATAAATAAATAAATAAATAAATAAATAAATAAAGTAATCCAAGTGTAGTGATATACACCTTTAGTCCCAGACTCAAGAGACAGAGACAAGAGGATCTCTGTGAGTTAGAGACCAGTCTGGTATACATAGTGAGTTCCAGGCAAGCCAGGGCTACATAGTAAGTCAGACACACACAGAGACACACACACAAAGGGGGCGTGTTCAAGCTCTGTGCCATCCCTGGTATATGCTATCAGCTTTTGGTGGCTGGAAGTCTGGGGTAAAGGTCAGTATGATGGTAGTCCCTTTAGACGTCCCAAGAGACAGCCTATTCTTTGCCTCTACTAGCTTTATCAGTTCTTTATGGCTAGTATCTACTGGTTTGACATCCATTCTAATTAGCACATGTAATGTCATACCAGATGCTGGGTATATTAAATTAATAATTTTATTTTTGTTTTATGTGTATGAATAGTTTCCTGTTTGTAGGTAAATAGGTAACTACAACATGAGTGTGCCCACGGAGACCAGAAGATCGTGTTGGAATACCCGGAGTTACAGATAGATGTAGTAAGCCACTATGTGAATGCTCAGAACCAAACCCAGGTCTCACGTGTGTGTGTGTGTGTGTGTGTGTGTGTGTGTGTGTGTGTGTGTGTGTGTAAATAAAACATAGGTGGAAAGAAGGGGAGAGGGGAACAATGGAACAGAAAGGAATAAATAGGGTGAAGAAGGACAGGACAGGGTAGATGAGGGAGTATGGATAGGATAACTAATACTAAAGCCCTCTGAAAACTCCACATGGAAATCTACTACTGTAGAAGGTTCCTAAAATCTATACACACACACTTATAAAGGGGGCTTTAAAAATTACCACATAATAGGGAAGACAATGCCTCCCCAGGCACTATTACTGGTTACCTCCTTTTGAGCTGTCAGTAAGATCTCAAAGATATTCCTCTTAAGCATTATAGGCTATTGCCATTATTCATTAGCTCCAGAATTTGATGATAGACACCCTATTGCTGCAGACACTAGACAGATACCTGAGTGACAAGACATAGAGAAATCAAGCTAGTACCAACTTGGAAGCTTCATTACTATTGGCTAGTTTCCAATGCTGGAAGATTCTATGCATGCTATTGAGGAAGGAAAGTCATCACCATTCTTACCCAGCTGTGAACCCTGTGAAATACAGTAACAATTAGTCAGGCAAATATGCCCATTGGCACAATATGGAAGTAACCAACTACTTTTTGGTTGTATTTAAAGCCTGACCCATAAGGTGCACCTCATATATACCTGGTGCTATTAACTCAGCCAAAAAAACCCATAGTTGTCCAGGTCCTACAGAACTTGGTACTATATTATTCTGCTATATACACATAATAATAAGCTGCACCCGAGGTTCTTTTCTTTATATTTATAGATTAGTGTATCTCTCAAGCCTCATCAGAGAAGTTTCTTTTTGTAATACATGGTGATTAATAGAGCCTCCAACAGGAAAAGGAGGCAAAAAGACCAAAAGAGCCCGATGTAGTGGACAACATTAAGGATATGGAGCTTTATAGACCCAAATTCAAACAACAATGGGCCATGTTATAAACACATAAGACCAGAGGGGCGGATTTATAAAACTATTAATCCCAAGAGCTTGTTTAATATAGAAAAGGGAGAACTCAGGGCTGGAGAGAGAGCTCAGCAGTTAAGAGCACTGACTGCTCTTCCAGAGGGTTCAAATCTCAGCATCCACATGACAGTTCACAACTGTCTGTAACTCTAGCTCCAGAGGATCTAATGCCCTCTTCTGTTCTTTGTGGGCACCAGCCACGTGTAGTACATGGACATATATAGATAAAATACTCATACACTTAAAATAATGAATTAATCAATTTCAATTTTTTATTAAGAGAAACTGCAGAACTCTGAACTATTGGTAAAAACATAAGTTTATGCAAACCCTGCAGGAAACAGCTTGAAAGTGTATAAAAGGCAAACTTAATACACAACCATAAAACTCTGCTTCTAAGTTTAGAATGGTGACTCCAGATCAAAACCACTTTTGTCATACTGCCAAAGTGCTCTGTTTTTCCATAGTCATTCATTCACAGGTTTGCAATGGAGTTTTCCAGATAACATATGATATGCACACATGCTAAAGCCATAATCAATAGGATGGTTACTTCTAAGAGGGAAAAACATGGAGAAACATGACTATAGAAGGACTCACAGGGTAACGATCATGTCATAAATTTTATCTCTTGATCTAGATAGCATTAATACTTGTGTCCATCCAATTCTTTATTTAAATTTCTATGAGTGCCTTATTCCATAGAAATTAAAAGTTAAAAATAAGGAATTCATCAAAGAAAAATTAGAAAAGTAAAAGAAAGAAAGAGAAAGAAAGAAAGAGAAAGAAAGAAAGAAAGAAAGAAAGAAAGAAAGAAAGAAAGAAAGAAAGAAAGAAAGAAAGAAAGAAGAAAAGAAAAGAATCTATGATGGTTGTTTGTTATTTGTTGTCAACTTGCTGCAGCCCAGAAACACTAGAGAAAAGAGTGTTAGTTAGGCTGACCTGTGTGCCTGTCAGTGGGGGGTTGTTTGGATTACATCCATTAATTGATGTGTGAAGACCTAGTGTAAAATTGGGTGGTACAGTCTCCTAGGTCTGGGCTCTGAGTTACATAAGAGTAGAGAAGTAGACTGAGAAGTAGGCATGCGTGCATTTATGCTCTCTCTGCTCCTGACTGTGGGTGTGACTAATTATTTTAAGTGCCTGCCTTGATTCACCTGCAATGGCAGACTGTAGCCTGGAATTTTGCACTAAAGTAAGCACCTTTCCCCCCACCTTTGTTTTTTACCACAGCAACAGAAATGGAACCAGGGCAGAACCACGTAGATACAAAATGTTCATTGTTAGCTTTTCATAATTCTCTTTTCTGGGTTACACATTAAGAGATAAAATCTCCTATCATGTATTTATATAAGCAAGCTATATTTACCAGTCTCACACTACTATGTTGAAACAATAATCCTTTTAGTAATTATAAATGCTTCTGTTGTTGCCTTTAGTATTTGGGGGTCAGAGAAATGAAGACATTTTAGAAATAATACATAGCTCAACCAAAAAAAAAAATAGTTTTTTTCCAGTCATGTTTATTAAGCACCAATGAACTCACCACTTGCCCCATGGAATGTATACATCTGTGTGCATCCCTTTTTATTTATTAGTAAAACCAAATAAATAAATAAGAAAGAGAGAAAGAAAATATTTCTTCAATAAGACTTGAAGTGTATTTGTGTTTTAGGTATGGATGCTATGGCTGTACTGAAGCCTCAAGAGGGATGCGAGCTGGGGAGGAAAAGGTTACACTTCCGCATCATAATACGTCACTGAAGTCAAAGACAGGAACTCAAACAGGGCAAGGATCTGGAGGCAGGAGCCGTTGCAGAGGCCATAGATTGGTGCTGTTTACTGGCTTGCTCCTCACGGCTTGCTCAGTCTGCTTCTTTATAGAACCCAAGACCACCATCCCAAGGATGGCACCATCCATAATAGGCTGGGCTCTCCTTTATCTCTAACTAAGAAAATGCCCTATAGCCAGATCTGATAGAGGCATTTTCTCAGTTAAGGTTTCCTCCTTTCAGTTGACTCTAGCTTGGGTCAAGTTGATGAAAAAAACTAGCCATCACAAAGAGTAAAGACAGGACTCAAAGAACTTTTTAAACACAGAAATGGCTTTCTTTTTCTGATACAGGATTTGTTCAACTCTTTCAAAGTAAGTATTTGATCAATATAATCCTCCTTGATCTAAATATACAAATTGTCTAGAATATACAAAGAACTCAAAAGGTTAAACATCAAGAAAAGAAACAAATGAAAAAAATCAGCTATGGAACTGTACGGAGTATTCTCCAGAGATAAACAAATGACTAAGAAATAGTTTTGAAACTGGTCAACATCCTTAGACATCAGGGAGATGCAAATTAAAACTACTTTCAGATTCCATCTTACCTGAGTAAGAACAGCTTTTGCCAAGAAAACGAATGGCAATAAATTCTAGAGAAATTATAAAGAAAGAGGAAACTCTTCTCACTCTGTGAAGTCACTATGACAGTCAGTATGAACCTATCTCAAAAGCTAAAAATAGGTTTGTTACGTGATCCATCTTTCCCACACCAGAGCATATACCCAAAAGTCTCTATATCTTATGACAGATATTTTCTCATCCATGTTTCCTGCTGTTCCTTTCACAACAACTAGGAAATGGAACCAGCCTACATGTCTATCAACAGACGAATGAAGAATGAAACCATTTTTTATATATATATATATACACATATATATGAGATATATACATATATGTGTATATATATGCATATATAGCATTGTATAATATATATAGCTATAATGAAAAAATAAAATTATGAAATTTGCAAGTAAATGAATGGAACTGGAAAACATTATACTGACTAAGGTAACCCAGGCCTAAAAAAGACAAACACCACATGTTCTTTTTCTCATATGCAAATCCTAGCTTTGAATTCTTAGACAAGTGTCTTTAACTTAGAGTGCCTAAAGAAGGTCTATACAGGGTGTCAGGGGGAAGCAGAAGCCTCAAGAAGGGGACAAGTAGAACACACGTGACAGGAACACAAAGGGTGAGTAGAATACTCGGGTTGGAAGGGTAAGCAGGGAAGAGGGTGCAGAGAAGGGTTTAACCAAAGCTACAGGTATGTAAAAAGCCCTTATGCAAACATACTAGTTTGTAAGTACATTAAAAAACATAATTAAAAAATTAACAGAGGCATCTGGCAGGTAGATAATGCTTCTCCCAAAAGTTATTAAATAGCCAAAACAGTGTCTGGTGTGGGGTACCTTCCTGTCAGTTGTCCAAGGATGTCTTAGAGGCTCCCAAAATAATATAGAATACTGCCATTGGTTTTTGGTCTCCCACTAGGACTAAATAGTAAGATCCTATTGTTAGAAAACATACATACTTTAGGTGCCGGATACAGAAAAATCAAACTGGCACTTAGAAATGTCTTCACTCCAGCTAGCTTTCACAGTGCCAGAAGTTTCCATGCAGGCTGTTGGGAAGGAAAAAATTCACCAGGTGTGAATTTAGCAATTTGTCTGGCAAAATATGCTCAACGAGTTAAAAAGTAGCATAATAATTATAGAAGTAAACAAGCACCTTCTCATTAGATTAGAGGCCTATTCTATAGGAAGCTCATGCCTAAGACTGGTAAACCTCGTCAAGACCCTGTGGCTATGAGGTCACAGGTCCAGGGAGGACTCTATTATTGTTGTTTTGCGAAATGCACATGTGGTCAAAAGGCCTTCTAAATAATAATCTTTATACCCCTTGATTAATGTGCTCTCAACCTTCATCAGAAAAGTTGCTTTTTACAGTGGGAAGTGGTTGATGAGACTCATAACTGATCAAAACTCTGAGAGTACGTTACTGTTGAGTGCTAACCTCTAAATGGTACATCAACCTCTCTCTAAGGCTCAGGGAACATTTCAGAAGAGGGCATGGAAAGGATTAAGAGTCAGAGAATGGGTAAGACTACTGTGAAACATGGTCTTCTACATATGCCAGTTTCTCTCACCAACTCAGTATATGAGATTGGGCCATTAACATTCCACCATACATCCGAAGGGGATTGGGAGGACCCACAGGACTGTGAGGAACTACAGACAGTTAATAGTGTCAGGAGACAAGTTGCCACTTTCTTCAGTGACATAGCCACTGATAACCTGCCTCTTTTCCAGGAAAACAACCCCCAACTATGCACATGAAAGCAACCATAATTTAACTTGGTTGGTCAAGCACACAGAAACCACATCAGGGTAGGAATAGGACTTATTGGGAAAAAAAGATGTTTCAGTGGGAGAGAAAAGGAGTGAAAGAAAGTAACATGTGGGTGAAAATGACACCCTCATTTAACCTAACGAAAAAGCTAGGAAAGGATATCTCAATTACCAAAATCAGACATGGAAATGGAAACACAACAATAGACACCAATGAAATCCAGAAAAATCATAAGGACATGTTTTAAAAGCCTGTATTCCACTAAATTGAAAAACTAAAAGAAATGGATTTTTTCCAATAGGTACCACTTACCACTTACGAAAGGTAAATGAAGATTAAACAATTTGAACTACAACCCATATTGAAATAGAAGCAGTCATTAAAAGTCTATCAACCAAAAAAGGCCTCAGGGCCAAAAGGTTTTAGCACAAATTTCTACCCACCTTTCTTTCTTTCTTTCTTTCTTTCTTTCTTTCTTTCT
>CM052711.1:45669983-45684749 GCA_028551405.1 Uromys caudimaculatus
CTTCTTCTTCTTCTTCTTCTTCTTCTTCTCCTTCTTTTTTGAGAGAGAGGATTTCACTGTGTTTCCTTGCTCTGCAGACCAGGATGGCCTCAAACTCACAAAGGTCTGGGATTAAAGGCATGTGTCACCACTGCCCACTGAGGCTATCAGACTTTCAAAAAAGAGTTAATGCCAATAGTCCTCAAATTATTCCACAAATACTGCCCAACTCATTTTATGAGAGCACGGTTGCAATGATACCCAAATATCATAAAGACCCAACAAAGAATTATAGACCAATTTTCCTCATGAACATAGATGCAAAATACTCGATAAAATACTTGCAAACTTAATATAAGAACACATCAAAAAGATCATCCACCATGATCAAGTAGGCTTAATTCCAGAGATGCAGGGCTGGTTCAAAACAAAAAAATCAATAAAGGCAATCTATTATACAAGTAACTGAAAAAGAAAAACAACATGATAATCTCATTAGAAGCAGAAAAATCTTTCAACAAAATCCAACAACCTTTCGTGATAGAAGTTCTGGAGAGATTAAGGATACAAGGGATATACCTAAACATAATAAAGGTAGTTTCCAGAAAAACCCATAGCCAACATAAAATTAAATAAAACCTCAAATCAATTCCACTAAAATCAGGACCAAGACAAGTTTGCCCATTCTTTCCATATCTATTCGTCTAGTACTTGAAGTGTAGCTAGAGCATAAAAGAACTGAAGGAGATCAAGGAGACACAGTGGATCACTTTGCAGATGGTATGACAATATACATAAGGAATACTAAAAATTCCTCTGAGAATTTGTACAGATGCTAAACATTTTCAGCAAAGTGACTGGATAGAAGATAACTCAAAAAAATCAATAGTCCTCCTATATACAAATGACAAATGGACTGAATAAGAAATAAAAATAATTAAAAACTGGCTTTTATATTAAGCTCAAATATTATATCCTTGGGCAATCCTAATCAAACAACTAAAATAATTGTATGATGAAAATTTTAAGTCCTTTAAGAAATAAATTGAAAAAGAAGTCAGAAGACGGAAATATCTCCTATATTCGTGGATTAGTAAGATCAGCATTGTGAATTAGTCATTCTACCGAAGCAACCCACGGAGTCAATTGCAATCTCTATGAAATCTCTAACTCAGTTATTTACAGAGCTTGAAAGAACAATTCTCAACTTCATATGGAAAAACAAAAACCCAAGATAGCTAAACACAATTCTATACAATAAAAGTACTTCCAGAGGTATCAGCATCCCTGATTTCAAATTGTTTTATAGAGCTATAGTAACAAAAACCCACATGATATTGGCATAAAAGCAGACACTTTGTTCAATGGAATCAAATGAAAGACCCATAAGTAAATCCACATACCCATGGACATTTGATTTTTGACAAAGAAGCCAAAAAGTATACATGGAAAAGGAAATCAATACTGAAGGCAACTACAAGACCATCTGATGTTTTGTGTCACCATGTGATAACGATTATACATAATGCCAATGACGAAAGTCTCATCTCTAAGCACCTCAGGCTCACGGCCCACCCTCTCTTACTCTGTAGCATTCATCTTTCTGAATGACTCTATTTCAATAAAGGATTCAGTATATGCTATATCTAACTCAAAAGCAGCTGGATATGACTGAAGTAAAACACACAGCATGCTAACAATTCCACTTCTGTATTCAGAATCTCAAATCTCAAGTCGACCTCAAAACTGCTGGGTACTGCACAACCTCTCCTGCTCTATGTGTTCCCCAACATGCAAATTACTACTTCATGACCTTTCTGCCTTCTTAAATCCACAACATTTCTGTGTAGCACTCTCATTATCCTCTAAAGGCCTAATGTAATTCACTGGGCATAAAAAAAGAAATTGGATGAATACTCCCTTATTTTTCCACCAGTAAAATATCTTCCTACCTTTTAATTCTTTCTTTCTATTCTAATGAATTATCTGTTCCATTTCTGCATGCTTTGCCACCCTCTATGAATTGTTCAAGAATTTTGTGTGTTATGTAATCTCCCATAATTACATAATAAAATAATGGCTGGGTGAATGGACAGGTGGAAAAATTGCTCCTTTGTTCATAACACTTTTACTGCTATAACCTTATTTCCCTGCCTGCTTGCCCAACAAAACACTTAACAGGATATCTAGAGTCTTTCTCTCCATTTCCATATGACTTTTCATCAATCTGATCTAACTGGACTCCCACCATTTCACCAAAACTGTGCTCAACAAGATCACCAACCACCTCCACCATGGGCAATCCAACATGACTTCTCACCATCCCCCAGCAACAGTGTGTGGGACACTTCTTTTCCTTACTATCCATTCTCAATCCATTCATAGCTTTAGGAACAACCGTCATAGTCATCGTTCATTTTCAAGAATTTATAGGTCTAACATCAGCTTCAAACTCTGTGTAAATGACATTTGAGTCTATTCTAACACATCTCAAACTAAGTGTTCCACCACACATACATGTTTTCCCATTATCTTCCAGAGCAAGACCAGACCAAAACCAAATTAATATCTAGTTCTTAAGCAATAACATGTACACTACTATGCTTACCCTGTCTGGGAATTAAAATCTCAAGGTACACTACTTTGAAGGCAAGGTTGTGTTCCTGTTGATAGAGAAACTATGAAGAAAGGCTTGATTCTGAGCATAGTTTCTGACTGATGACTGTGAACCTGATGTAGTTATCTAAAGAACAGCAACACCAATAAAACTCCGGTTTGTCCAGATTTAAAAAATAACTCAGCAGTCCATCTGTGACAACGGATCACAATAAATCAATCCAGCAGACTCTCAGTTTGGTTTGGCTTGGCTTTTGGAGAAAAACTAGAATGACCTCATTAAGTTACATATGGAAAATCCATAGGTACATGTAGAAGTACCATATCCTAATTCACATGGGACCTGTCATGAGCACATAACAGAAACAAGATGAGAATTACACATGTGTATCTTTCCACTGTGTCAGAATTTATTAGATAACCATACATTTGAAGGCAGTTTCACTGAAAATAATTCAGCACATAATGCCTAACTTTGTAATCTGGCTGAGGCAAACACAGGTTCTTTTATCCCAAATTTATTAACTTTCATACCACAATAGCATACAGCCAATGTATGTCTCTGTCTGTCTCTGTCTATCTCTGTCTGCCTCTATCTCTCTGTCTCTGTCTCTGTCTCTCTGTCTCTGTCTCTGTCTCTCTCTCTGTCTCTCTGTCTCTCTGTCTCTCTCTCTCTCTCTCTCTCTCTCTCTCTGTCTCTGTGTGTGTGTGTGTGTGTGTGTGTGTGTATCTGTGTGTGCATGCACGTGCATGCATGCATGCGTGTGTGTGTCTGTCTGTCTGTCTGTCTGTCTGTGTAAGAATGAATACAAGTTAAAGAAGCTACCATAGAGTTCAAGAGGTTTCATAAATGGGCTAGTCAAAATGCAAGTAGAGTCAGTATTGATAATAAAATAAACCCATTGGCAAGGAAGAAGTTGTTGCTGTCAGGCCATTATCAACAAGATTGAAAGTGAAGATATAGTCAGCTGCAAAAGTCTAAGGGCAGAAACCAGTCCAAAACAGAAACAGATAATCTAGGTCTAGATGAGCAAACAGATATACAGACAGGAAAATGGCAGTTGAGTGAGCCAAATCAATATCAGGGAATCAAGAAAACCTAAGGTGTTATCTGCCTGTCAATCTCTGAGGCACAGGAACTATCAGATGCTAATAATCTGACTGTTAGACATCTAGTGTGCCACATTATGGGGGACAGGTGAGGGAGTTATACTCCTCCCTGGGTCTGACATGTTAGTAAGACCTTGGACATGTATTTCATGGTATAATTTTCATACACACATGTGGCCTTACTGTATCAATTCACCCTGATAAATCCATAGAATAGAATCCTTTCTACTTCCAGGAATAAGTCATCTATCAATCTGTGCTGTATAGTTTATGCTAGGCAGGTAGAGTTGTTTCAGGTCCAGTCTGAAGCCCAACAATTCTCTACTTTGAAAATGTAGTCAAAAGTTGGTTGTAAATCAGAGCAAGGCACATCTTGACAACATCGTTTTGTACAATTTAGAGTAATGTAGGGTAGGATATAGCATGATCTGGACAGGATTCCAAGAACATAATCTAGCCCAAACTGGGTAGTCAATAAATGTTTTGAATATGCAGTTGGTTGAAATGTATTAAGAATCACCAGTAAGGCATCAATGTCACATTGAGGAAAGAAATCACATGTCTTTCCCTTAGCCAGTCCAGATTTTAACTCTTTTTTACTCTCCCTGTGTCTTCTGTTCTTTATGTTTGTTGTGTGAGTCTATATCTGTGTCTCCTTGAAGGAGGCAACCTTGCAAATCTGTCTCTGTGCCTGTGTCTGTCCTGTGTGTCTACGAGTGGCTGTCTCCCTAATAAAGGGGTTTGCTCTATGCTTATTGAATAGCACATAAAGCATCGCACAGAGAAGGAATGAGGGACACTTTACAGAAATCTTTAACAGAGTTTTACAAGTGATTAAATGAGACTCCAGTTAACCCAGATAACAAACAGAACTACAGACATCATTGTTTAACAAGCAATAGCCACATGTTGCATTCAACATTTATGGTAGCTATTCATTTTATAAGACTACTTTCTGTCTTTCTGCTGTTTCCAAGAATGATATACATGGAAACACACATGCATTGTTCTTCATCAGGGGCACAACTTAATATTACAACTATGCACTACCTTCGATTATAAAAATTAATTACACGGGAAATCTAAGAAAAGCAAGGTTGACTTTTACAATGTTCTCCTAAAGGCATGTTAAACAAACAGGCTGGGTACACAGTAAGACAGTCTGAAATTTTAAGTGACCTCAAAGAATATTATTAACTTTGGCTGTGAGATTCAGCAAAAGTTCCAGTCCCTTAGAGTATAAAAGATATTTTTATCATAATGCATTGCCATGAGATGAATGAGTGCAGATAAAATTGAAATACCTTTCTTAAATAAGTGTTTCCAAACTTTGTCTTACAAAAGAATTCTAAATTTTATTATTAGAACCAAAATAATTTTTGAATGGTATAGTAATATACCATTTCTTTATAATAAGTTTTATCACCTTGAAAACCAGCAGGATTTCTCACCCTCAGTACCATTGACAGCTTGCACTAGATCGATGTTGTAGTACCCATTCTGTGTCTTAAAGGGTGTTTGCCAATATCACCGAGTTCTCCCACCCAGTGCCAGGAAACATATTCTCTTGCACTTCTTGTATTTTGTTGTTTGTTTGTTTGTGGGAGCTCGTGGTTCCAGAGGGACAGGAGTCCATGCTGGGAAGGCAGGGCAACAAGAGGAGGAATCTGAGAGGTCACATCTTGAACCAGGTACACAAAACAGAGAAAAAGCAAACTGAGCAGCATGAGGCTTTTCATCCCAAAGCCCACCCAAAGTGACACACTTCCTCTAACAAGACTAAACCAACTACCCTCCCCAAAATTTAAAGTGGTGTTTCTGTTCCAACCTAATTTTAGAATGTAATACAGACAAAGGTACTATATACTCTTAACATTTACTTTATAATACATGATCATTTTATCTCATAGTTTTATATAGTTCACCACAATAAGATGAAACAAAGAAGGGGTTGTCATGTGGTCGTGTGGGGTGGAGTAGAATTAAAAAAAAAAAAAAAAAAAAAGAGGTCTATGAAGAAAAAAAAGATCAGATCAGGTAGGCCAATGAAAACATCTCCAGGGCTTGGCAAGTATCCTCCTGTACAGGAGAGAAGCAATCTCAGTTGAGAACCAGTTCTTTAAAGTGGTGTTTCTGTTCCAAACAATTAAGTACTAATTTTAGGATTATCAAAGACAATGGTACTATAGATTCTTAGTTTCTCTTGTAACCTTTCCTAAACCCCACCTTTATCCTCAAATGCCTGTGGTCATTGAGATGCAATATCATCAGAATCAGCTCCATAGAGAGGGAAAAGAAACAAAATACATCCCTTGCTTATCCACACACACAAACACAATCTAGGCAAGTACCATTGGTGGTGCAGTGAAAGTGGGTGCTCATTTTATAACCAAGTTAAAGCTGTCATTCAGGCAGTGTAACCAGAAGGAAAAGAAAGAAAGCAGGAAACCATTTTCAAAATAAAGCAGGGGTTTGGTTAGTTCAGCTACAGTGACAGTTCCTTTGTAACAAGGCTCGATATGACCAATGGGTTTTAGTTGATCATATCAAATCCTCTTCTTTCTCAAGCACATTTTTCCACCCCGCCTCTTATCCCAACCCACTCCTCCTTTCGTTTAGTTTTACTGCACTATGAAACCATGCAACAAAACTCAATCGTGCATTGCAGAGCTGTTCAGAAATGCTTTATCCTCTCATGAAAGAATTGCGGTTTCTGTCAGTATTTCCCAGTCAACTATTCTAACTGTGGAAGTATTTAGAAATGTGTATTTGATCTTGCAACTCTTTCAGGGCATACCATTTAGAAACCTTGTGTCTCCTCCTAACTAGTCTCAGCATGCAGAGACTTGGCCTGCCCATTCAGGATCTTACTCCCTCCTCTGGGTATGTGGAATGTCTGGCATGCACACGCCACCTTTATCTGGATGCATGGCTAATGAGTACAGTCTGAATATCAATGTGCACAGAAGAGAAGGCAGAGTTAATTAGGAAGGGTTTTCTTTCTTTCTTTCTTTCTTTCTTTCTTTCTTTCTTTCTTTTTTTTTTTTTTTAAGAATCATGAGAAAAAAGAATTCCTAACCCATTGTCTCTAAAAATCTTTTGGGAACAATCATAATAAAAGCAATGTATGTGGATTTTTGTAATTTAAATTTTCCATTAATGTATACACCAGCCTATAAAAGAATTAAGCATGATTACATAATCGAGAGTCAGAAATTCATGTTTATGTAACATCTCGACATACCAGGTACCATGGGAGGTATATTAATTTTCTGTTGCTGTGAAAAAATATGATGACTGAAGCAACTTACAAGTGAAACAGATTGGGGGAGCTCATGGTCCCAGAGAGACAGGAGTCCATGGTGGAAGGCATGGCAGCAAGAGAAGGAAGCTGAGAGCTCACATCTTGAACCATGTGCATGAAACCGAGAAAAAGCAAACTACAAGCAGCAAGAGACTTTTCACCCCAAAGCCCACCCCAAGTGACACATGTCCTCTAGAAAGGCTACACCACCTGACCTCCCCAAACAGCCACCAACTGGGGATAAAGTGTTCAAATGCCCAAGACACATTTTTATATATTTAGACCTTAAAATTAAACACAACTGCCTTACGATTTGTTTCTTCATTTTGAATCTTTTCTTAGTTTGGCCTCAAGCAACCAGTCAGGAAAATCAGGAAGTTTCGAAGTGCCAAGAGTCAAAACTATGCCATCCCAAGAAGCATTCCCAGCGAGGACATGTGTCTAAAAAAAGCTCCACTTATTTCAGGAACTTGCTAAAAGTGGCTCATATGCTAAACTTCTTAGCCAATAAATTCTGCCGAAACATGAAATGGGCCATATGATAAAATCAGTCTGTGCGCATCAGGATGTTTCCACTCCAGCCCATTGCAGCGAACTAGATTATTCTTAATGCCCACCGCCAATCTTTGTGCAGAAGCACATTCCTGAATGCACATAGTTGTAAAGAATAATTTAAAAATAAAATAATAATAAATAATAATAAATCTATCAGAAATATAATGACACAGAATTTTGATCATTTTTCTCTCCAACAAATACACATGCGTACGCGTGCGCGCACACACACACACACACACACACACACACACACACACACACACACCCCAAAACAAACTTTGACCCTAAAAGATTATTACAAATAAAACATGTCAAGTATCTTAAGGCTGAGTCTTTTTTTAATGCAGTTTTTGCTGTGTTTTGTGTTTAATTCATTTCTAAGTAAATGACTAGACGTAAGCATTATTTTCCTAAAGAAAAAAGTATAAAGCTATACTAGCCAAGACAACTAAAAATAGAAAAATAAAACTTTTTTTAAAAAACATATTAATTCATAGGATTAATTATAGTTGCTAAAACAATTTTAAGCAATAAATAATAAATAAAACATTGCTTTCTAAAAGGTGAAAAATGGTTAAATTCTAAAATCTGTTCTGAGTAAAGAGGATTTTGTTAAATATTCAGCAACTACCCTACTATTTCATAGCCAGTTGGCTTTCCTACTACAAATTCATTGTTTTTCTATAATTTCATCAAACATAAAGTAGATATATGACTCTCCCTAACACAGAGAAAATTAATTTAAGACACTGTTATGTAATCATAATATGCAAAACAATTAAAAATTAAAACTTCATTTTTAAGAGTGACAATTTGGACTAGCAAAATAGCTTTGTGGGTAAAGGTGTTTGCTGTAGTAGGCTGGCACTTTGAGCTCAATCCCCAGAACACCATGTAAAGGTGGAATGAAAGAAGCCGCTTCACAAAGTTGTCTTCTAGCCGCTACACTTGTGCCATGGTTTGAGGGTGCACACACAGACACACACACACACAGACACACACACACAGACACACACACACAGACACACACACACACACCGACACATACAGACACACACACACAATGGATACATATACATACACTAATAGTACTTTTTTAATTAAGAGAGAATGACTATTAAGCACACGGATGGCGTTGGATGGCTGATATTCATCATCACTTCATCCCTACTTCATTCTCTTTATTACAGATGACAAGGAAAGCACACTCAGGAGTCAGAGAATCATCTCAGGAATGGCCTAGTAATTGTCTTAGCCACTAGGCCAATCTTATCCTCAAATTCTTTAAACTGTTTCATGCTATTTCCCTTTCTCATCTCATAGAGCTTTCTGACCATGAAATGAGAAAATGTAGGTTAAAGACATTCTCAAATTTATAATCTATATACATATAAGATGTTATGAGTGGGACTTTAAAGTTAAAACCAAAATGTCATTGGGGGCCTGTGCATAACTTGTCAACTAAAAGAAAATAACAATCTGCCGCAAAGTCCATCATTTATAAATCTTAAATCTAGCTATTGTGAAACACAATTCCAGTTTTTTTGAGGTGGAAGCAGAAACATCAGGATCAGCCTCCTTCCAGAAGACCCTGTCTCCAAAAACCAAAATAACAAGCATAATAATTTTAGATGACCCTTATTTAGTAACTCTCCAAATTGTTATTCATGTTTTTCTAACCCTGTTAGCATACCTGGCTTGAAAATCATACCATTATGTTCTAGGAGACAATTTCTTATTCCACAAAAATCCGGGGACCACTAAGGATAAAAATCTGGACCATGCAAATGCCTACACTCAGTTATATAATAGTGCACACACCACCGATTTCCAAATGTACTTCAGAAGAGCAGAATAGCAAAACCACCTTCCAAGTAGCAAAACTAACATAACCCATGAGAGTTGGGATGAAACTATGTGGAACACTGAGTAAAAAAAGACGTTGTGTGTTACACCATCACTTCTGATAGGAGTGGAAGCTACAGCCTCATTTTCTATTTATTCAGGCTGCCTGTTTGAATAGAAACAAATAGAATCAGACGGGCCATGCAAGAGACTTCAAATCATACCTTCCACTTTTTAAGAAGATAGAAATTGTGTGTTGGATTCAAAGTATTTTTTCAAAAAAAAGTAAAGAAAGTTACTGAAACTGACTAATCATGAAGCTAATGGCAATGGAAGAGACCAAGCACTGGTGCTCAGCTCCATGACATAAAATGTTTTGGAATCAAAGCTCTGTCCAACAGGGGTCCTCGAAACATGGTGGTGACAGGCCAAACTAAAATAATCACTTATGTTAATCGTAATTTGAGATCAAAACAGAGGTTTGCCCTGGAGAGGGATAGAACCTCCTAAGATTCAGAGCTCTGCGGAAACTTTAAGGATCAGGAACAAGCTTAGAAGGTTACAGACCTCACAAGGCCTTCCACGGGATGGTACAGATAATAAACGCCTGCTTGGGGAAGGATATTCCCCTGTGGAGCTGACAGCAAGGAGTCCAGGGATTGGGGCTGGAGAGATGACTCAGTGACCAAGGGCACTTGCTGTCCCTGCAGAGGACCTGGCAGATCCCAGTATTTACAACCTTGCTTAATTCCAGTTCCAGAGGACTCAGTACTCTCTTTTGTGAGTCCCCGGCACACATACAGAGCACATGCATACATCAAGGCAGAACATTCATATACATAAAAGAAAAATAATAACTAAATTTTCAAAAAAATTAAATAAGAAATTTAAATAAATAAACAAACATTTAAACAACCCAGAGATGCTCTGTGAGTTGTCATCCACACTAGGGTGAGACTTTCAATTAGGTAATTTCCTGTGAGTGACCAATGGCCCTGTAAGTAACCCCAGTAAACCCATTGGTTCACTAAGCTACACTTAGCTTGAATCACTTCTTTGATCTGTTTTCAGTGCTCTACCTGGGGTGAAAACACATATGTTCTCATCTCCCCAGGAAAAGTCACACAACAATAAGGCACAGGGACAGTAAGACTTAATATATAAAAATAATGTGAGTTGGGTGTGGTGTTGCCCATCTGTAATCCTGGCACTCCAAAGGAGCGTTCATAGGAAGATCACGGGTTAGAGGCCAGTCCAGGCTCTACAGAGAGCTCATGACAAACATGGACTAAGAGACCATACCTTAAAACAGTCAAACAGGCATAAGTATGTGACATCATATGTCTATTTTCTAATTCCTGTCTTCTCATCATCTATAAAGCTTGAAAGCAAGTAAGTACATTGTTCTGGTCTTTGTACAATTAGAAAATAGCATAAAAAGTATTCAATGTTAAAATTAAGAGGAGTAATTGAGAATATGGAAGCCTAGAAATAAAGCCATTACAGTAAAGTCCAAAATTTGTGAATAAATGGTAAAGAGATATTGATTATGGCTTTATCATAAAAACAAAACAGGATTATTAAAACAAAATAAAGACACTAAGGATATTTAGGTTAATTTTTCATTATTTTATTTATTTATTCATTTTACATCCTAATATCCTTCCCCCATCCTCCCAGTCCCCTCCTTCCACAGTTCCTCTCCCCATTCCACCATCCCTGTCTCATCTTTGAAGACACCCACCCTGGCATATCAAGTCTTTGCAGTACTAGGCACATTCTCTCCCACTAAGGCCAGTTAGGGTGGTGGAACCCACAGACTGGCAACACAGTAAGGAATAGCCCCTGTTCCAGTTGTTCAGAGATCCTCATGATAATGTTAATTACAAAGTATTAGAATGAAAAACATTTCAAATTATGAAGTTATAAAGAATAAACAAAACATAAGCATAACATAGATTATTTACTCTACATTTTTCAGTTTGTTTTCTTTTCTTTCTTTTCTTTTGAAACAGGATCTCACTGTTGTTGCCCTGTTTGTCTTGTAACTCTCTGTGTAGATGAGGCTGGCTTGAACTTACAAAGACCTGTCTGCATTTGCCTCTCAAATGCTAGGATTAAAGACAACATGCTCCACCACGTTTCACTCATCATACATTTTTGTAATAGATATGTATTTCAAAACTTTAAAAATTTTGATTTCAGTGCTCGAGCGTTCTCTTTCAGCATGCTTATTATGATATTATCTCTGTTATTTCTATTGTTAGCTGCCCACACTGCCAGGCCTTCATTTGTCAACGGCTTTTTTACTGATTTCCACTTCATGAAATTCTATACCTTCGATTGTGGCTTTACATGGCTTTTACATAACATGAATAATTGTTAATTGCCAAAACTAGTCATTATGGTTGGAATACAAACAATTGTCATCCTCAATCTCATGTGATGAACACTGAGTCCCTTAACTTTAGAGCTGTAGTAAGTAGATCACTGGGATTGTAGTAAGTAGATCACAGTAGATTGAGCATATCTGTCCAACTCCCTCCCTCCCTCTCCTGCCCATCCCTTGCCATGATGATCTATCCAAGCACGTGGGCCAAGTATCCACAGACTGAATCCTCTGAATCCATGACCTAAAATAAATGATCCCTCTCTTTACGTCATGTATTGTGTCATGGTGATACAACAACATAGAAAACTTACAGCATAGAGTGCTGTAAGTTCAACTTAATGAGAAAATTCAGTAGAAGTTAAGAGGGCAGAATACTGAGAGAAAGAAGGCTTCGGATGGGAAAGAAGGCTCTATTGAAAGACTATAGTAGCCATCTGTGGCGGGAGACTTCTGCCTGGGTCACCAGGGCTCCATAGCCAAATAGCACCAAGAGAAAGCAACTCCCCCAGATGTGTGGAAAAGCCATGAGTGGGGTTAAGAGGAGCACCACGGCTCAGTGGGACCCGCCCAGAATCCTAGGGACACAGGGAATGAGGAAAAGCCAAGGACAGGAATCTTCTGGTTCCCATCTGTGGCTGGAGACCTCAGCCACAGGGCTCCATAGTCAAATAGTGCTGGGAGAAAGTTAGACGCCCAGGAGTGTGGACAAGCCTGTCTGCTCAGAGGGACCCACCTGGAATCCCAGTACACAGTGACTGAGGAGTGGGCTTCTGGTTTCTTTCGGCGGCCAGGGAACTGATCCTAAGACACAGGGCTCCATACTCAAATAGTACCAGGAGAGAGCTGGTATCCCAGGAGTGCTGACACACCCTGGAACACAGGCAAGACCACCACTTCTGTTCAAATTCACTGAATAAAAGGGATCCTTGCAGAGCCATCAGGACACAGGAAGCAAGGAACAGCTGGGGACAAAATCCTTATGGTTTCTGTCTGCACCCCAGAGCTGACCCTGTGCCTGAGCTCTCCAAATGCAAATTCCTCTCAGAGAGAGCTGGTCTTCAGAGGATTGCAGGAGGGACAAGCCACAGCCAGACAGAGTAAGCCCAGCTAGCATCAGAGTTAACAAGATGGCAAAAGGCAAGGGCAAGAACAGAAGGAACAGAAACCAAGGCTACTTGGCATCATCCGAACCCAGCATTCCCAACACAGCAAACCCTGAATACCCCCAACACACCAGAAAAGCAAGACCCAGATTTAAAATCATTTCTCATGACGATGATAGAAGACTTTAAGAAGGAAATAAATAACTCCTTTAAAGAAATACAAGAGAACACAGGTAAACAACTAGAAGCCCTTAAAGAGGAAACACAAAAATCCATTAAAGAATTACAGGAAAACACAATCAAACAGGCAAAGGAAATAAACAAAACCATCCAGAACCTAAAAATGGAAATAGAAACAATAAAGAAATCACGAAGGAAGACAACCCGGGGGGATAGAAAACCTAAAAAAGAGATCAGGAGTCACTGATGCAAGCATCACCAACAGAATACAAGAGATAGAAGAGAGAACCTAAGGTGCAGAAGATACCATAGAAAACATTGACACAACCAACAGTCAGAGAAAATGCAAAACACAAAAAGCTCCTAACCCAAAACATCCATGAAATCCAGGACACAATGAGAAGACAGAACCTAAGGAGAATAGGTATAGAAGAGAGTGAAGGTTCCCTACTTAAAGGACCAGAAATATCTTCAACAAACTTATAGAAGAAAACTTCCCTAACCAAAGAAAGAGATGAACATAAATATACAAGAAGCCTACCGAACTCCAAATAGATTGGACCAGAAAATAAATTCCTCCTGTCACATTATAGTGAAAACACCAAATACACAAAACAAGGAAAGAATATTAAAAGCAGTAAGGGAAAAAGGTCAAGTAACATATAAAGGCAGACCTATCAGAATTACATCAGACTTCTCACCAGAGACTATGAAAGCTAGAAGATCCTGGGCAGAACTCATGCAGACCCTAAGAGAACACAACTGCCACCCCAGGCTGCTATACCCAGCAAAACTCTCAATTAACATAGATGGTGAAACCAAGATATTCCATGACAAAACCAAATTTACACAATATGTTTCCACAAGCCCAGTCCTACAAACGATAATACATGGTAAACGTCAACTCAAGGAGGGAAACCACACACTAGAAAAGGCAAGAAAGTAATCTTTCAACAAACTGAAAAGAAGAGAGCCACAGAAAAGTAAAAGTAACATTGAAAATAACAGAAACCCACAATCACTATTCCTTAATATCTCTTAACATCAATGGACTCAATTCCCCAATAAAAAGACATAGACTGACAGACTGCATCCATAAGGAGGACCCAGCATTTTGCTGCATTCAGGAAACACACCTCCATGATAAAGACAAACACTACCTCAGAGTAAAGGGCTGGAAAACAATTTTCCAGGCAAATGGTCCCGAGAAACAGGCTGGAGCAGCGATTCTAATATTGGATGAAATCAACTTTCAACCAGAAGTCATCAAAAAAGATAAAGAAAGACACTTCATACTCATCAAAGGAAAAATCTACCAAGAAGAACTCTCAGTTCTGATCATCTATGCTCCAAACGCAAGGGCACCCACATTCATAAAAGAAACTTTATTAAAGCTCAAAGCACACATTGCACCTCACACAATAAGACTGGGAGACTTCAACACCCCACTCTCATCAACTGAAACACAAACTAAACAGAGACACAGTGAAACTAAAAGATATTATGGACCAAATGGATTAAACAGATATCTATAGAACATTTCATCCTAAATCAAAAGAATATACCTTCTTCTCAGCACCTCATGGTACCTTCTCCAAAATTGACCATATAATCGGTCACAAAACAAACCTCAACAAATATAAGAAGACTGAAACAATCCCATGCCTCCTATCAGATCA
>CM052711.1:45685249-45698517 GCA_028551405.1 Uromys caudimaculatus
AAGCAATCTACAGATTCAATGCAATCCCCATCAAAATTCCAACTCAATTCTTCATAGACTTAGAAAGAGCAATTCTCAAATTCATTTGGAACAACAAAAAACCTAGGATAGCAAAAACTATTCTCAACAACAAAAGAACTTCTGGGGGAATCAGCATCCCTGACCTCAAGCTGTACTACAGAGCAGTAGTGATAAAAACTGCATGGTATTGGTACAGTGACAGGCAGGTAGATCAGTGGAATAGAATTGAAGACCCAGAAATGAATCCACACACCTACGGTCACTTGATTTTCGACAAAGGAGCTAAAACCACCCAGTGGGAAAAAGACAGCATTTTCAACAAATGCTGCTGGTTCAACTGGTGGTCTACATGCAGAAGAATGCAAATTGATCCATTCCTATCTCCCTGTACATAGCTCAGTCCAAGTGGATCAAGGGCCTCCACATAAAACCAGATACACTGAATCTAATAGAAGAAAAAGTGGGGAAGAGTCTTGAACACCTGGGTACAGGGAAAAAGTTCCTGAACAGAACACCAAGGACTTATGCTCTAAGATCAAGAATTGACAAATGGGACCTCATGAAATTGCAAAGCTTCTGTAAGGCAAAGGACACTGTTAATAGGACAAAACGGTAACCAACAGATTGGGAAAAAATCTTAACCAATCCTACGTCTGATAAAGGGCTAATATCCAATATATACAAACAACTCAAGAAGTTAGACTCCAGAAAACCAAATAACCCTATCAAAAAATGGGGAATAGAGATAAACAGAGAATTCTCAACTGAGGAAATTCATAGGGCTGAGAAGGACCTAAAGAAATGTTCAACATCTTAGTCATCAGGGAAATGTAAATCAAAACAACTCTGAGACTGCACCTCACACCAGTCAGAATGGCTAAGATCAAAAACTCAGGTGACAGCAGATACTGGCGAGGATATGGAGAAAGAGGAACACTCCTCCATTGTTGGTGGGATTGCAAGCTGGTACAACACTCTGGAAATCAGTTTGGCGGACCCTCAAAAAAATGGACATAATATTACCTGAGGACCCAGCTATACCACTCCTGGGCATATACCCAAAAGATGCTCCAACATGTAGTAAAGACACATGCTCCACTATGTTCATAGCAGCCACATTTATAATAGCCAGAAGCTGGAAACAACCCAGATGTCCCTAAGCAGAGGAATGGATACAGAAAATGTGGTACATCTACACAATGGAATATTACTCAGCTATTAAAAACAATGACTTAATGAAATTTGCAGGCAAATGGATGGAACTTGAAAATATCATCCTGAGCGAGGTAACTCAGTCACAAAAGAAGAACACGGTATGTACTCACTGATAAGTAAATATTAGCCCAAAAGTTAGGAATACCCAAGTTTCACTTCACAATAAAGGTTGGACTGAGTGTGAGGTCCCAAATGGAGGAGTTGGAGAAGGGACTGAAGGAGCTGAGTTTGCAGGCCCGTGGAGGGAGCAACAGTGTCAACTGACCTGACCCCATGTGCTCCCAGAGACTAGACCACCAACCAAAGAATACACATGGAGGGACTCATGGTTCGGACCACATTTGTGGCAGAGGAGGTCCTTGTTGGCCATCAAGGGTAGGAGAGGCCCTTGGGCCAGAGGGTGTTAGAGGCCCCAGTATAGGGGAATGCCAATGTGGGAAGATGGGAGTGGGTGGGTGGGAGGGTGGAGGAATACCCTCATAGAGGCAGGGGGAGGTGGGAGGGGATAGGGGGGGCTCCAAAGTGGAGACCTGGAAAGGGGAAACATTTGAAATGGAAATATAGTATCCAAAATTTAAAATTTAAAAAAAGAGGGAAAAAAAGCAATTGAGATTAAAGGAAGTTTCTATGATTAAAAAATAGAACAAAGAAAAAAAAGAAAAAAGAAAAACTATAGTAGTTCAGATTACATTACTGCAAGGAATTTTTGTTTATTTTCTCAAAAATTTTGGTAAGACCAAATCAATAATGGACATTACACATGATTCTGGCTGCTTTTAGTCAGGTTTATACAAAAGTTTTGAAGCAAAGAGTAGAGCTGAAGGATGTAGAAAATAATCTGGCCAAAAAAAGGTGTCAGACTGAAAATGTTCCAGTTGTAGACCAGGAGGGCATGGTGGTTAGTCTTTACAGTCAAACGAAAACAAGCACTTTGCACAGATAACAGGAAAATTTCCTGGAGGCCAATTTGGGAATTTGCCAGACCTTTTCCATTGAGAACCCTATGATATGAAATCAGAAATTCATTTTTATAAATTATTGTATTTATTATGTTCTAGTTGTTGCCCACCCTCAGTCCCCCCTCCCACAGTTACTAATCGCAAAAGCTTTTTTAAATGATAAATTCTTCTGCATGCAAAATACACCAAATAGTAACTAACCAAAAAACGAAAACCCACAACTGCAAATCAGTTATTAAATGTGCTGTCAAAGCCATGGGATATAGAAATATCCTAGTGACAACGTGACATGTGCACTATTTGTGGAGTTCTCTGCGGTTCTGTGTGTCATTCAGGAAACAGAGTGAGTGAATCCTCAGGGTCTTGGCACAAAGGGTGTCCATTCTACACATGCAAGCTGTTCCAAGTGCAAGGAAGGAAGATGGCTTCTGCTGTGTTAAGCCAGATTTCAGAAGAATATTCCTACCCTATACAGCCCATCGCTCTGTTCACACAGCAGACAGAGACCTGTGATCAAAACCTTCAGCTGGTAACTAATCACAAATCATCACATGAAACAAACACAGAAGATAACATCTCATTTTTACCTTTCCTTCACACTGCACACTGATGCAAGGAATTTGTCCATTTTCTTTTCACAAATACAGGGAGGTCTTTTACCACAGTCAGCATCATGTAGACCCCTCACTCTGAAATATGTACGATATCCCGTTTTTCCATAGTGATGTCACTACCACCAAATTACTATAAAACAAAATATATAAAAGGCATTTATTAAAATTTGAACCTTATATTGTAGAAGGTCATGATTTTTTTATTATTTATTTATTTATTTTACTCTTCAGATTTTATTCCCCTCCTGGTCCACCCTCCAACTGTTCCACATCCCATACCTCCTCCCCAGGCCCCCTGTCTCCATGAGGATGTCCCCACTCTTCCCCCACCCCACCAGACCTCTAAACTCCCTGGGGCTTCCAGTCTCTTGAGGATTAGGTGCATCTTCTCTGACTGAGTCCAAACCCAGCAGTCCTCCACTGTATATGTGTTGGGGGCCTCATGTCAGCTGCTGTATACTGCCTGGTTGGTGATCCAGTGTTTGAGAGATCTTGGGGGTCCAGGTTAATTGAGACTGCTTGTCCTCCTACAGGGTGACCCTCCTCAGCTTCTTCCAGATTTTCCCTAATTCAACCACAGGGGTCAGCAGCTTCTGTCCATTGATTGGGTGTAAATATCTGCATCTGACTCTTTCAGCTGCTGGTTGGGTTTTGCGGAGGGCAGTCATGCTAGGTCCCTTTTTGTGAGTGCTCAAAATAGCCTCAGTAACAGTGTCAGACCTTGAGGCCTCCCTTTGAGCAGGATCCCACTCTGGGCCTGTTGATGGATCTTCTTTTCCTCAGGCTCTTCTCCATTTCCATCCCTGAAGTTCTTTCAGACAGGAACAATTATGGGTCAGAGTGTTTGACTATGGGATTGCAACACCCCCTCACTTGATGCCCTATCTTTCTGTTGGAGGTGTAGGTCATTTCATGTAGGGTCCCTCCCTTTGAGTCCTGAGAGTTTCTCATCTCCCAGGTCTCTGGTACATTCTGGAGGATCCCCTCAACCTCATTTTAAAGACTTTCCTTTGAGTAAAGAAGACTATGGGGTATTCTACTCACACAGGGTTACTGAAGAAGTATTTCCTTGTGTTCAACTGCTCAGGCTCTCAGAGGCTACTGCAGCCACCATCAAAAGAGTCCCCTACAGGCAAAAACCAGCAGGAGACCTTGGCATCATTCATGTCATACAGAATCCAAGAGTTCTAGGTCCATGGAGGCCTAAAAGATCAGACTGTGTGTAGTAGAGTCTTTGGTCACAACTCTGTAGGCATTCCCTAATGTAACAACATGTGAGGCTGCAAAGGTGGAGTACAGACTCCAATACTTAAAAAATAGCAAGAATATGGAACATTTGCTGAGGAAAGCCATGGGCAAAAGCCTAGGAGAGAGACCATGTGGGCTGATAATGAAAAGGCCACAGAGCTAAAGTTGCTTATCATGATGGAGCTCACATTCTACCACCACATGCCTTGGATGTTAGACACAGAGATAAAGGACTTAGTGATTCCCTGTTGGGGTTTGGTCTTAGTGTTGCTCCAAATTCTATTTGATACTCTCCTATTTTTCCCCTTTAGATTACTAAGCCATGAGAGCTTAGAAATATGTACCTTTCTGGTTATGTGACAGCAGGTCACAGCTAAGATTTTTGTCTTGAGACTCAGGAGATTTTGAACTTGGACTTTCAACAATATTGGGTTTTTGAGAGTTGGAAACTCTTATTAGAGAGACAGGCAAATGTTGATATGAGATGCCCATGAGCCTTTGGGGACCAAAGACAGAATGGTATAGCTGGACTGCAAAATTATACTCAGCTAGGTCCACATCTGCTGGTGCTCTTTTGGCAGGTCTTGCACCTAACTGGAAGAAGTGGGCCTTGGGTTCTTAGATCTATCTTATCTCTAGATCCTCTTCTTTCCTGACTGTTTCCTGTCTGCCATGTTCCCTTCTCCATGAGGGATTGAATAATGCCATGGGCTAAACCTCTGATATCACGAGCTAAACTAAATCTCTCCTTTTGTCACAATGATGCAAGAGCAGTTAATATATTAATACCTAGTTGGAAGGGGGATTAGAGTGAACAATCTATTGGCCTTAAGTTTATTATGGAATATTTTCCAAGTTTGCTGACTGTAGGTCCCTGCACACTAATTTAAGGTCACAGACGATGAATGACCCTAAGAGATAAACATCCTACACCTTGTTCAATAGATTGCTTGTGAGAATAAAAATGAGAATTGCTTAGTGTACAATATACCTCAAACAATTGTTCAGTTATATTTTTAAGTTGAAATGGAATATCTGAAACCACTAGGCAGTAATGGGAGATTTGAAAGGAGTAATTGATGATGGCAGAAAAGACATTGCATAAGCCACAAAGCAGGTACTGAGTCACCAGCATGATGGATGACTGCCATCACTCTAGCTCCCAGCACTGCTGATCCTGAGCTTCAGGCTGGCTCAGAGTTTCCTGTCTCTCCGTTCAGAGTTTGCCTGGCCATGACAATGCACCACAGTCACCTAACGTAACCTGAGAAAATGTCAGCCCTAGAAGAACCAAACATGCCAGTGGATTCATTTATTAAATCAACAAGATTTGCTTCTGAGATCATACAGAACAAACATTTCCTTCACGGCCTGAAAGAGCCTTTTCTCTTCCGATTGGAACTGCATGTCTAAGCTCTTCTCATACTAGACTGCTCCCTGTCAAATGTGGTCCATATTGCTCTTGGACTCACTAACCTGTCTCAGTCTCCCAAGTCCTGAGATCACAGGCCTGTGTCAAAATATAATAGACCTTTTATTTTCTTTTTACAAAATGCTTTCTCATGGCCACAAAAGAAGGTGTTTAAAAGCAAACTTTGCTAATGATATGGCAGGTAGAAAATTTCAGTTTTACAAAGGTTCCTAAATGACTATCAGTCAGAATTTTTTTAAAAAATTGTACATGCATGCATGAGTGCATGTGTGTGTCTTTGTGTTTGTGGGAATGTGTGGGGGTTGCATTGTGTAATGTGTACTTGTGAGGCCAGAGATAAATCTCAGATGCCCTTCTGTATGAGCCACCTATCTTGTTTTTGATTAAGCTAGGCTAGGTAGGTTGGCCAGTGAATGAGCTCCAGGGTTCACCTGTCTCAGCCTCCCCAGTGTCCCCACACCTGGCTTTTATGTAGGTCCTGGGCATTGAACCCAGAACTTTATGCTTGTGTGGCAAGCACTTTTACTGACTGAGCCATCTCCCCAGCCCTAGATCATCTTTTTAACTTTTTTTTTTTTTTTTTTTTTTAACATACACAGTGAAAGTCAAAGTCCAGTTTTACCTGCTTGGGCATATTTAAGTTGCATCTGAAACAATGTTGAGGATGGGGAAATCCTTCAATCAAACACACACACACACACACACACACACACACACACACACACACACACACACACTGACTTTCTTGGGAAACTGGGGAGAGCAAATGCTTGATAACATAGAGTCATGTCGGTTGTCATCAACCTGTAAGTTCTATATCATTCTAGTCTAACTATTCTAAATTTCTATTTTATTAGAAAATAGGAGTTTCTTAAACCTCAACAGATTACTTCATTGACAAAAAAAAGTTCTGCAATGTAGCACAACTTCAAAAAGAGACTGCAAGTTGGTAACGGTGGATTATCACATAAGTTCAACTTTCCAATTTTACTATTTAAGGATTTTTTTCATAAAATTTTTGAATATTATGCATAAATTTTCAAGAAATTAAAATACCTCACTGAGATGTAAGAGCAAAAACTGGTGCTAGTGAGATGCTCAGCAGGTGAAGGGTTTTCTGCCAAGCCTCAGTGAGTGACCCGAGGTCCATCCTTAAAGCCCATAGGGTGAAAAGAGAGAAATAACTCCAAACAGTTGTCTTTGACTTCTGTTATGTATGATACTCACACAGAGAAAAACACACAGAGACGCACACAATAAATACATATAAATGTTTAAAGAATAAACTATATGAAAGTTAGCATTTATTTCATTCTCTCATATAAGTTGATACTTAAACCTGAATTCTTTCTAAATTAATAAATGGTGTAAATACTTTGGTTTATTGGTTTGTTTGTTTGTTTGTTTGTTTGTTTGTTTGGATTGATAGATGGATGAATGGATGGATGGGTGGTGGGTATCTCTATTGGTTTTTTAATACACATACTTACTGTACCTAAGGGTCAGCATAATTATTCTAACTAAAATATCTTAAATGAGATGCAAAAGAATAAAATTACTCATATAACTTTCAACCTTGGACAAATTTTGAGAAAAATGCTCAAAATTTCAAGAACTGAGAACAAAATATTAATGTAGAATTTAGTAAGATTATATTTATTTACATAGGAAGATATGTATTCCATAGCATTTGTCTAGAAATTTATAAGACAGAATACTTATTTTAAAATGTATAACTATAAATTATTCATATGTCACAGTATTTTGATTAACAAATACCACCATCATAAATCGTAGCAACTTTCCTGCAGTTTATTAAGAGTGGTTTCTGTTTAGTGGGAAGGGGAGATAAGAGAAGTCAGTGGCAGGAAATATGGGGAGAGATTGCCAAAATTAAGGGGCATTTGAGGGGTTGTATGGAAACCTAATACAACAGAAATGTCCTAAAATATGAACATATATGAAGACAATCTAAATAAATCACCAAACAATGGGGGAGACAGCGTCATGACTGGACATCTCTTGTCACCCAAGGAAGCTTCCAGTATGGGATTAGGATATATCTAATTGAGTTGTTGGCCAAAGTGATCCCATAAAAATCCCCAAACAAATAAAATCCCCAAACAACTCAAGTCGTTGCCAAAACTATAGGTTGTTCTCCACAAACTGAGAGTAAGGCCACGTTGCTGAAGACAACACCCAGACAACTCATTGAACGTGGAGATGTTGACCTGGTGCCTACATTCCAGCATCTTTGTTACAGGAGGTACTCTGCATGCTACCAAAAGAGGAGAAGCATAAACACAAAGCCAGCCACAAACCCTTTATCTACAGTAATGCACTGATACTTACTACCTGTAAGGTACGCTGAGGCAATGGTGGCGCAGAGCTTGTAGGAGTAACCAAGAAATAACCGATTGTCTTAAGGCCCATTCCACAAGATGGAGCCCATACCCAACACTGCTTGGATGACCAAGAACCTGCGACTAGATAGCTCAGGGACCTAGGGCAGACCAAATAATACTGTTCTAAATAAAGAAAACAATGTAGGGATAAAATTACTTAATGACATTCACTTATACTTATAGATCAGTGTCTTATTTGGCCATCATCAGAGAAGCTTCCTCCTGTTGCAGATGGATACAAATATAGAGACCCACAGACAGATATTAAGCAGAAAGTGAGATACCTTCAAATATCCAGCCCTAAATGAGATGTTTTCATCAAATCCTTCCCCCCCCCTCCCCTCAGAGCTCAGAGAACCACTTAGAAGAGGAGAGAGAAAGAACATAAGAGCTAGAGGTGATAGAGAAAAAGAAAACAAGGCCCTTTAAATCAACATAAGCAAAGTTTCTATGAACTCATATATATTGAAACACCATGCACAGGACCTGCACGGGTCCTGCACAGGTCTACACCAGGTCCTCTGTGCTTATATAATAGCTTTCAATTTAGCGATTTTAAGGGACTCCTGAGTGTGTAAACAATTGGGCCTCTGACTCTTGTACCTTCTTTTGGACTCTTTTCCATCTGTTTCTTTGTATTGTTCAACTTCTATGTGATAGGTTTTGTTTTATCTTGTACTATTTTATCTTGTTATTTTTTTTAAAAAAATGAATGATTTGACAGATGTAAAACTAGTTAACAATAGAATTGTCATTTATACCTCCTGGGAGAAGGAAAATCAGTTTTCTCCAATAGAATGACACTAGGTATACCAACTACTTTAGGGTATGTTTCCTGTTCAGGAGTAGTTGACCAACAAATAGTAGACTCAAAAAAATTACTTTATGGAGATGTTTGCATATTAAACACTAGATACTAGTATAGAGAAAAGTATTTCATGGGCTGCCTTCAGACATCTGTACAATTCTATATGTATGAACATAGTAACTAATAGCTTTATACTTCTTTAAAAGGCCTCTACTTTTCCTTCATGAATTGCTAAGATTGTAGCCTTTCTACGAGTAGCTACTTCACTAAAATACTGAACAACTACAGATTCAAAATCAAACAGCTTATCTGATACTGGCTCTCACTAGCATAACTTTTTTTCCTTAAGAGAATAAGAGATAGTTTATTCTGGAGCCAAAGTTGAATGACCACAGCCCAGGATCACAGATTTAGGTTACCCCAAATTCCATGTTCTAAGCTGGAAGTAGCTTCATGAAGTTTTACAGTTTCACAGAACAAGAAGGTCAAAGATGAACAATCAGGGCAAGTTTAAAACACGTTGGTAGGTACATCAGAGGGGTGGTTACAAAGATGAGGGAAGCTTTTCTATGTGTTCCAGATGTTATCTGACGGCATTCTTGGCTTTGGGATTGGTGGGATATAGTGGTCTCCTAAGTTAATAGATTTCAAAGGGTTTTTATCTATTAGTCACAGGATATTAGTTATGACACAGAGGTGGGCAAGGAATAGCTACTCATGGGACTAACACTAGCCCAAGATAAGATAATTAGCCTCTGGCCCTGCAACATTCCAACCTCTCCATATCACTGCAATCCTTACTGGTCAATCAGTCTCTGTAGACACAACTGGTTTCCAGAGTCAGAGAGTTCCCATTGTTGGGGAGACATCACATTTTGCATATCTGAAGGGGCCACATATTTCTTTACCTTTGTGTAAATCCTATCATATGTAAACATTTCATCATATACAAAGGACAATTTTTTTAAAGTCAGATCAGGATCATGATGATTAATAGTTCTTTTTATATGATCCAGGAGTTTCTTTCTTAAAGCCCTTACCAGCTATTTCTCTCCTAAAGACTGCTGTCCTGCCTACTACCTCACATCCTAGACATGAGCCTGCTAGCTATGAGGAACCTTATGATATTTAATAACTGGCTTAACTTTTAAAGTCAGCCGTTCAGAGAATATCATCACACAGGGTCCTGAGAAAATCTCTTGATGACAACCCAAAAATTATACATATGGAGACTGAATCCCAGATCAGCCATGACTATGATTCAAGGCCATTCCTTCACTTCTCCAAAGACCTGTAAAATGGGGACAATGGCTCCTACCTTAAAGGCATGACATGATTTAGTGCTACATTGAGACTTGAAGATTGCCAGCCTTTGACTCTACTGGGAAGTGGTAGAACCTTGAAATGATAGAGCCAATTTGCAGGAAGTTAGGTCACTGAAGATGTGACCTACCAGGGAGATGTACCCTTGAAGGAGAAACAGAGACCTAAGCTCCTCCTCTTCTTTGTTGATGCCCAGCTTCTATAAGGTGAGCCACTTTGCCTCTCTGTAACCCCTGATACTATGAGAGACAAGAAACTTCTCCTCTTTTCAGGTAGATATTCTTAGGTACTTTTGACCCTGGCTGGCATGATAAGCACTGAGAATAAGGAGTGGAGAGAATGCAATGGTTGCTTGGTAACAAAGCCTATTAGAATTAGTATTGAAGTCAGGGGTGGGAGGGAGATATGACTGTTGGAATTAGTATTGAAGTGGGAGAAAGACAGTCTGTTCTCTAAAGAACATTCTTGGAAGCCCCAATTCCATCTTATTGTCTTCCCATTTTCAAGTAAGTTAAGCCATCCATTCTTGTTTTGCTGGCACCTACACGAGCCTGACCAGAGCGAGTCTCTAATATTCAGGAAAAAAAGAATCTGTACTGAAAGCACCTACCAGCTCATAGAGGAAACAGCAGTGCCGCCTGCCCAAGGGGAAGCATGGCTTTGTGGAAAAGCTCAGCACAATGAATTCTTTCTGAATGCTAGATAGTGTGGGTGTCTGGAAGGCTCCCAAGGGGAAGTCTTAGCTGATGAGGGGGGAAGTTCCCTGACAGAAAGTGGTTAATCATTAACAGCCTGGCCTTGAAACCAAATCGCCATCTCCAAAGCCAGTGGACTTCTCACTATAACACAGTTTCTTTGATTAGAATCATCAACCAAGTATTTTCTTGGCACTGTTTTATGGAAAAGTCTGCGCTAGGTGGTGACAAAGGTGAATAATTATAGATCTTATTTCATGAGAGCAAAGTAAAATAGGCCAGCCATACAGGTGACCAATGCAAGAAGCAGAAGTGAGCACTTAAGAAACCTGAGGAGGCCCGTGCCCCTGGAGACTGGACCACCAACCAAAGAATACACATGGAGGGACCCTTGGTTCAGACCACATATGTGGCAGAGGAAGGCCTTGTTGGCCATCAGAGAAGGAGAGGCCCTTGGGCTAGAGGGTGTTAGAGGCCCCAGTATAGGGGAATGTCAAGGTGGAAAGACAGGAGTGGGTGGGTGGGGGAATACCCTCATAGAGGCAGGGGAGGGGGAGGGGATAGGGAGTTTCCAGTGTGGAGACCTGGAAAGGGGGAAACATTTGAAATGAAATGTAAATAAAGTATCAAAAAATTAAAATTTAAAAAAAAAAAAAAGAAAAAAGAAACCTGAGGAGGAGTCTGTCTTAGCAATCACCTGGCTCAGACTTTGGATCAGAATGCTTACTATTGCCTCGTACTCTGTGTGGGGACAGGTGAACAGCAGGGCCACATCCACACATTCCATCCCACAGCTAGGGCCACTACTAAGGACATCGCTACATAGGACATAGCTTGTCTCTAAATCATAGCACACTATCTTACATTTCTTCTTGTCATAAGCTAAAAAGAGTTCCATTTAGCACCAGTACAAGGCAGGAATTTTGTATTCCACTATAAAAATGTTTCTATTAACTTTACAATCTTTACTGCTAGAACCAATTTGAAACTATTTTAATGTTTCCATGGCTTTATAATTGGAGTCGATCTTTGGTTTTCTCTTGGGTGCTTTCTTCTTTAGGCTGTTGACTTTAAGCATTGACTGAGAATATCACTTTGTGCTCTGTAGCAATGTGGGATTTGTTTGACCCTGAATGGCTTGATACAGCTCATCTAAACAACCCACTGAACCCTGATGTCAGAACTCATCAACAGCCATGCTCCCTGTTCAGCTCTGACTCAACTTCAGAATCCTTAACTCAGTCCTCCCCCCAAACCATTATGCCTCAAACATGTTCAGTGATCTGTTTTCAATCCTTTTTCTCAAAAAACACAACCCCTACTTTTTACTGAATTATTTTCTCTATATGACTTTGGCCCATCTCAAAAGACCATGTGAGATGCCTGACTTGTAATTTCTAAGTACCCTTTACCTTTCATACTTATTTCCCCTTTGACTTGTAAGATCATTTATCACACTCTGCATGTAAGGTCAAACCTAGTAGAAATTTCTCTGGTGAGAGTTGAGAACTGCATTAATCAATGGGTATAACACTAAGTCATTAGGAGGTAGTTTAACATTACATGTCCATTTAGCAAAGTAGAACTAATAGATTCTCCTCCAAGCCCTATAACCAGTTTGGTCACATGCTGTGAGTGCCCAAGAATCTTCTATTTGCAGAAACTAGTAATTAACACAGATACCCAACCAGTGGCAAGGTGCAGCTAAGACACTGTGGGATGCTCAGCCCTAAATGGGATACCTCTATCACACTCCCTCCTCCGAAGCCTCACGAATCTTTAGAATGGGAGGTAGAATGAGTGTAACAGCCAGAGGCCTTTGATGATTACAAGAAAACAGTGTCTTCCAGAGAAAACAGGACAGCAGCACTTAGGAATTCATAGCAGTTACAACAGCATTCGCAAAACTGGCATGATCTCCAGCCAGACTGAGTCTCACCCTGAACATAGAAGATATTGGCAGTTAAAAGCTCCTAGGAGAGAGTTGATATCTTTTATGAGCTTAAAGCTTTGTAAGTTTGCCTTCCTTCTGTGGTAGGCCACACATGCAAGACTACACGGGCAGTGCAGATTGGACTTAATGGGTGGAAAAATAAAAGAACACAAAGTTGTCCGAAGAGGGGAGAGGGGGGATCTGGGAATCATGGGGAAGGGGAAATGTTTTCAAAATGTATTACACAACATTCCCAAGTAACTCAAAAATAAGTTTAAGTCAAACTTAAGCAAACATCCTACGTGTGCCACTACCCCAAACTCTGAAATAATTTAATTTAACCCTTGCTTGCTGCCTTCCAGCATGTTCATATTTAAAACCCTATTCAAGCCCTTTCAGGACCCACTACAGAAACTAGCTACTTATGCCTGAGAAGACTCTGTGTGGATCTCACACCGATGTATCAAGTTAACTCTGTTTTGCTTCACTTTGGTCCCAGAACTCTTTCTTTACTCCAGGATTTTATTGAGATCAATGATCCATCTTCCCTCTTTTCTATTAGTTCTATAGTAGTTTCCACTTTTATTTCTATTATTATATTATGTGCATTTTCAG
>CM052711.1:45705864-45725532 GCA_028551405.1 Uromys caudimaculatus
GATTTGCATTTCCCTGATGACTAAGGATGTTGAACATTTCTTTAGGTGCTGCTCAGCCCTGCAAATTTCCTCAGTTGAGAATTCTCTGATTAGCTCTGTTCCCCATTTTTTGATAGGGTTATTTGGTTTTCTAGAACCTAACTTCTTGAGTTCTTTGTATATATTGGATATTAGCCCTCTATCGGATGTAGGATTGGTTAAGATCTTTTCCCAATCTGTTGGTTGCCGTTTTGTCCTATTAACAGTGTCCTTTGCCTTACAGAAGCTTTGCAATTTCATGAGGTCCCATTTGTCAATTCTTGATCTTAGAGCATAAGCCATTGGTGTTCTGTTCAGGAACTTTTCCCCTGTACCCATGTATTCAAGACGTTTTCCCACTTTCTCTTCTATTAGATTCATTGTATCTGGTTTTATGTGGAAGTCCTTGATCCACTTGGAGTAGAGCTTTGTACAGGGAGATAAGAATGGATCAATTCTCATTCTTCTACATGTAGACGGCCAGTTGAACCAGCACCATTTGTTGAAAATGCTGTCTCTTTTCCACTGGGTGGTTTTAACTCCTTTGTCAAAAATCAAGTGACCATAAGTGTGTAGGTTCATTTCTGGGTCTTCAGTTCTATTCCATTGATCTGCCTGCCTGTCACTGTATCAATACCATGCAGTTTTATCGATACTGCTCAGTAGTACAGCTCGAGGTCAGGGATGCTGATACCCCCAGAAGTTCTGAACATCTATGCTCTAAATACAAGGGCACCCACTTCATAAAAGAAACTTTACTAAAGCTCAAAGCACACATTGCACCTCACACAATAATAGTAGGAGACTTCAACACCCCATTATCATCGATGGACAGATCTTGGAATCACAAACTAAACAGAGACACAGTGAAACTAACAGAGGTTATGAACCAAATGGATTTAACAGATATCTATAGAACATTTCATCCTAAATCAAAAGAATATACCTTCTTCTCAGCACCTCATGGTACCTTCTCCAAAATTGACCATATAATCAGTCAGAAGTCAAACCTCAACAGATACAAGAAGATTGAAATAATCCCATGCCTCCTATCAGATCACTATGGATTAAGTATGTTATTTTTAAAGTCATTACATTTACAGATGAAAACTAACTTTTGGCAAAAATGAGGAAATACTAAGATGGACTTATCTGAAATTAAAATATTCTGTTCCAAAAAAAAAAGAATAAAAAGAGAAGTCCCACAGGCTTAGAGGAAAAAAATAAGCAAATGCATTTATTTTATAAAGGACTGTTACTTAAAAATATAAAAACCATAAAACTCAACAATAGGAAAATAGTCTGATTTAAAACTGGCCAAAAACGTTGACACCTTATGAAATGAACCAAGCAAATGCCAAATACACATACAAAAGGAAGTTACGTATCATATGCTTTTAGAGGACTGTGAATTAAAACCACGACATCAGTGTACACCTTTAGAATCGTCCAAGTCTATGGTACTGAGAGTATCAGGTGCTGCTGGAGATGCAGAGTAACAGGACGTACCTCTTGGAACCGGAACATGATAGGTAAAGTCACTTTTCAAGACAAGGTGATGTTTACTAACAATACTAAACATATTCTTGTAATTAAGCAACCCAACCCTTGGTATTTAATCAAGGAGTTTGAAAACATGCTCATACAAAACTTCAACATGCTTTATTCATGTATGCCAAAACCTGGAAGCAACCTAGACATCCTTTAATAGGTGAATAGAGAAATGCATCATGGAAACTTCAAATAAGGGCTATTATTATGTGATATTATAATCACTATCAAACCATGAGGGGAAAAAGCCATGAAAGAAACTTAACCAAAGCCAAAAACTCTATATACTCTAGATGCCAAACTCTAATTAAGATGGCACTCTAAAAAAAGGCAGAACTATAAAAATGTTTTTTAAAAAAGCCATCAGGTCCCAAAGGTATCAGGGAGGGAGAGATAAATTCAAATAGAGAGATAATTAAGGTAGTGAAAGTACTGTGCTTAATACTGCAGTGGTTGATACTAGCACACAGAATGTACACCAACCAGAATAAACCCTAATGTCAACCGACAACTCTGGATGATAATAACGTGTCAATACAGGCTCATCATATCTGTCATCGTGATAATGGGAGAGGGTAACAATGAGTGGGGACGGGAAGCCAAAGAGCTATTTTCTTTACCTTGCTTTCTCAATTTTGCTGTGAACCTTACTTTGTTTCTCTCTTTATTATTTACTTTTTAAAAATCTTTTTAAAACATAATCTTACATCACTAATAATCACTGATGTATCCAATACTGTATTTGGAAGAAGTTAAAAGGATCACCAGGAAACCCAGAGAGGAAACAGATCACCAATCGCCTAAGAAAGGACGACAAGTCAAGCTGAGACAGCAGGGCACGGAGGGCCAGAGTCATCTTAGATGCAGATTCTATGCATCAGTTCTCAGCACTGTGGAATGAAGAAACTCCATCAGAAGACTTCAGGCCCTGACACACCTGGTCCTCAGTCCACCAAGAGAGAACTTACACTGATGCCCTTTAAACTGGCAGTCATTCCGGGTGTTCTTTGATTCATTCTTTCCACCTGAAAGGGGAACATGCCACTCCAGTAATTACACTTAACAGTAGACTTTAGTAAAACAGCAACAGTAAGAATAAAAAGCAAGTGTCCCAATTATGGACAAGAAATTCATCCAACTTGCTCTGTTAAACATATTTTATGAAAAGAAAGACAATAGTACTTGAAAATATCATCCTGAGCGAGGTAACTTAGTCACAAAAGAACAAACATGGTATGTACTCACTGATAAGCAGATATTAGCCCAAAAGTTCAGAATGCCCAAGTTTCACTTAACAGTAACCACTGGACTGAGAGTGAGGTCCCAGATGGAGGAGTTGGAGAAAGGTCTGAAGGAGCTGAGGGAATTTGCAGCCCCATGGAGGGAGCAAGAGCGTCAATGGGCCTGATTCCCCCCCCCCCCCCCCCGTCATCCTGGAGTTTGGACCACCAACCAAAGAATACATATGTATGGACCCATGGTTCGGACCACATATGTGGCAGAGGATGACCTCGATGGCCATCAGGGAGAGAGGAGAGGCCCTTGGGCCTGAGGATGTTAGAGGCCCCAGGAAAGGTGAATGTCAAGGTGGAAGTATGGGGATGGGTGGGCGGGTGGGTGGGAGGTGGAATTCTCTCATAGAGATGGGGAGGGGGAGGGGATAGGGTGTCTCCAAGGAGGAGACCCAGAAGGGGGGAAACATTGGAAATGTAAATAAAGCATCAAAAAATAATAATAATAAAAAAGAAGTTTAAGCAGCCAAAGACAAAAAAAAAAAAAAAAAAGAAGAAGAAGAAGAAAAACAACAGTATCTCACTTTTACAAGCTGGGAAGTTTGCCGAGCTCTGGTGCCATTAGCTCCACGTTTAGAGTTGGATACTTACAGTACAACTGTGTCAAATTCTATTCACCTCTCTGCAAAAGCATCCTCTGTTACCCAGCTATTTCTATTGGGACTCTGGGATTTTTTTTTTTTTTTATGTGTTAGTGTGATCATAGTACTTGGGTGAGTGAGGTAACAAAATCAAGAGTTGGGAGACCAGCCTGTGCCACATACTAAGAAGTGAGACAGGGAAGGGAGGGAGGGAGAAAAAAGAGGGAGAGAGAAAGAGAGAGGAGGGGGAGAAGGGGAGGAAAGGAAAGAGAAGAAAGGGAGTGAAAGAAAGGAAGGGTGGAAGTCAAGAAGAAGGAAGAGAGGAGGGGAAGGGGAAAGGGAAAAGGAAGGAGAAAAAGAAGAGGAAGAGGCATAGGAAAAGAAAAATGAAAAAAGAAGAGAAAAGAAAATGAAGGAAGAGAATATGTACAGGGTTATCTACTATTATAAAGTAGTCCATGAACCAAAGGCCTAAAGAATACATAAAACAGATAATTGCTCCCTACTTAAGAGTTTTCAGTATACTGGGGGGGGGGGGGGGCGGACATCAGATCTCATTGCCAATGGTTTTCCTACATGAAAAACAGAAGTCACATCCCCAGTGACCAGCTTATAAGCCTTTGAAATCTAACATGTCCTTCATCAAACACCTCAGATTTGAAAACAGTAGTAAATACATTCCAACTAACACTCCAGTTTTGTTGACTAGAAATTAAAATTCCAGTCATAAGAAATGTCAAGAAATCAGTCGCTGCTTCTGTACTCATGCAACTTACTTTACAAGGAAGTATTTCTAACTGATTCTCCCATCAGTTTTCCACTCATGGCAAGCAAGGCAAGCTTCAGAATGCACAAGGCACCGTCTTTAACATACAGTCTAACAACTACCGAACACACCTATATGCAGTATGTGGCTTATGTTAGCATTTTTCATTCAAAAAAAACAGCCTTAGGTTCCTATTATTCTCAGTGTTTTGGTAAAGAAGGCAATTAAATTCCCAATGCCTTGCCTGCCTGCATTAGGAATACATACTTCAAAGCACAGGGGAAGCAAAGGCACTGACTGAAACCGCCAACACACACTGGGTGAGTGACTAAGTCCTCTGTAACACAGGTCAAGCATTAAAGCAATACAATCCTGACAAAAACACTAATTTTCTCTCTTAGCTTCTGGGCACAGAAGTTACCGTTTAAGAAATTAATAATAACTTTAAAATCTGAGATCATGACAGAGGAAAAGGGTGACAAAGAGAGTCTTGTGAAATCATGTGTTCATTCTGATAAAATATTTCACAAAGTAAAGTTAGACAAAATAAAACAGGGGGGGAAGACCTGTGTCACATTTCTGACTATATGAACATTACTGACATTTTTTCTTTTAATTTTCAATTACCTATCCTACGTTTTCTTGATTTGAAAAAATCATTTCACAAAGATGAGCCACAGGTTTGGAGTTCTTTCAAATTAGTATCTAAACATATTGCCAAGTTGCTGGGTTTTTTAAACCACTTATACACAGAATGATATTTCTGTGGGTTTTTAAGCATATATATTGGCTCTAAATTACTAAAGCATGAATTAGTATATAAATATTCATAACAATGAATTAATGGAGAAGATAGGAATTTGGCAGGTAAGACATTTTATTCTTCATGGTATCTGTGTGATATTGTTTGAAAAAGGAAAAAAGCTCAGTCTGCACTCTGGGAGAGTCCAGCGCATGTACTCAGACAGCTCCAGCAGAGGGCATGACAGATTCAAAATGGAAACCTACGCTTTGTTTATCAGCGGATCTCAGGCTGTGGCTTTGCTGGCCAGTCTTTTTTCAACCCACTGCATTGCTGCTTCCGCCACCACAAAATGGAAACCGTGTGTCATCTGAGTCTTTGGCAATCCTATTTACCTAAAAGCCAACTATAACAACAACAAACTCTAAAGGGAAGTCGCCAGACATGAAGCTTTTACTTTAAATATGTAAGCCAATCTTGAATAAGACCTTCACGTGGGGATTTATTTTTGGTGAAGATAGAATCCAGATCCCCTTTGCTGCTTAGCAAGTATTCTGCCACTATATTCCCTCCCAGCTCAATGTGGTAACTTCTCAAGAAAAAAGGTTTCTGCCTAAACTCTCAAAATTACCTGTGGCTGTAAACTTATGCAAATTTAGCAAGCAAGCATAATTTCCAGGGAGAAAAATAATTTTGTGACTTAATACCAATTTTCAGTCTGAAAAGGCTTGTGGGCGGGGAAATACAGGTATTAAATACAAAACTCATCTAGGATAGTCTACCTTTCAACCAGTTAGCAGGGTACATGTAAATTCACTTTGTTAATGTATAAAAGGAACAGAGCTTTTCAGGTTTAAAGACCTTGAAGAGGTTAAATATGAACTATTTTGTTTATTGTCCATACCCATTTATTATATAAACAGCAATTTGTCATAAGCTTGACACACACCAAAAAAAAACCCTGCATTATCTTGATAGTTAATACAATTTACAGATTTAGAATCTAATTAATTTTGAGTTACTCCTTGCCATCTTTTTATGCTGAAAAGCTGGCTTGAGATTGTGCCATTTATATGTGCAAATTAATGCATTTTGCTGACAAAGGGTCTTAAATGCAAGATTTGCATAGTATCTTTTGAGACTAGCCAAAAAGAAAAAAGAAAAAAAGAATTTCACATTGCTGCTACTAGTCATGAGAAACTAGGGCTCAGGCAGGGGTAAAGTGACTGCCCTAACAGACACTTAGCAACTACTGCTTAAGCACTGGCTCTGATTACACCTGCTAACAGCCAAGTGTCAAGGGTCACCTGATCTATACGGAAACATCAATATTGATGATTTTAATGCCCAAGGTTGTAAGTGAAAAAGATATTCCTGTTTTGTATTGTTGAAAAAATCAACTATGCCTGCACATTACACATATTTTAAACAGCAACACTATTTCCATTATACATGCTTAATAAATACATATTAAATCGTCAGAAATTAAAACAAATTTAGGAGCAGTGCAGTTCTTTGGGGCTTATTTAAAATTCCATCTTACAGATTCATAAATATCCTTTCAAGTATTTGTTACTAAAATCAAAATGATATTCCTTCTATAATAAAGGCTATACTAATTTTCTTCATTAGTGACTGCAGAGGTCTCTGACTCAAACCTGGAGCTCAACTGCCCACAGCTTGTAACAATGTGTTGCTTGGTTCCCAGTTTGAGGAATAGGTCTTCATTTTCTTTTTTTTTTTTTAGGTCTAGTATGAAGCAAAATAACTAGAGCCTGAGCCGTACCTTTTTGTTAGTCTGTCTGTTCAGACTTTATGGGAAAACCACTTATGTATTCCGCCACATCATTCTGGTAACATAGGAAGCTGAATCAGTTTGAAGTTGAAGTCATGTATTAGTTCTTACAAATCAGGGCGTATTAAAACCTACGGGAGTAGAGACGGGTTCTGAGGATATCACAAATGAAGATTGTCCAAACAAACTGTTAACACCTACCGGCTCTCAGATCTACCTCTAGACCCCCACCACACCCTTTAAGCAGTTGATCATCTGGTAAATCCTAAGCCTGTTCAACTGCGAATGACTCATGAGGAAATCCTGATTCCTTACACTCTGAAACTACAAATGATCCGGGTGCAGCAGAACTGACAGATCTTGGGTTTCCCTTTGTATTTCTCCCCTATCCCTCAGATCTGTGCTGTGCCCTGCAGGAGATGCCCCCAGGAGAGCTGGGGAACGACCCTGCAACGTCACGCCTGCTGCAACCATGCTTTTAAAGATAAAACTGCAGAGCCGTTTAAAACACCAGGTTTTAATAAACACTTTCTCCCGCTTCCTCCCTGAGCAGTGAGTTTTCTCTTAAGGAATTCCAAGGTACCTGAAAGAGCTACAGAGTCACAGCACTTAGCTCTGCAGCCCATGTTTCAGGTTTCTCTAGTTGTTAATTTCCTTCTCTAAATTAGGTGGAGTGGCTGAGTGCAGCCAGCAGGGCTCCCCACCATCCCGGCTGCAGTTTATAAGTGTCCAGATGAACAATAGATAAACTGCAAAGGTGGGGTGCGCGCGCACACACACACACACACACACACACACACACACACGGCTCCCTACCATCCCGGCTGCAGTTTATAAGTGTCCAGATGAACAATAGATAAACTGCAAAGGTGGGGTGCGCGCACACACACACACACACACACACACACACACACAGAGAATAAAAGGTACGGTCTTCACTCAAGGAAAAGCCAAGAACTCGGAGACCCTTCACGACTGTGGCCGCCCGAACTGCCTAACAGCGATCGCTCACTGTCTCCGCCCGCCCGCCCGCCAGCCACCTCCCACCTCCCACCCTGTGTGCGCACGAGGATGCGGCGCCTACGTCAACAGCGCCCTCGCTTCCAGACCCTTCCGCGGCCGCTGTGACTGCCGCAGGCCCGCGAGCCCCCGCCCTCGTGCCGTCTGCAACGAGCCAATCCTCGCCCTCTAGAGGCGTGGCCGGCGTCCCCAGGTCCCGCCCCTGCGCCGGCGCCCGCCTTAAAAGTCCCGGCCCGCTCCCGGCCGCAAACAGCAGCCGTGGCCGCGGGAGTCTGAGAATGCAAAGTGCCATGTTCCTGGCTGTCCAGCACGACTGCGTACCCATGGACAAGAGCGCAGGCAACGGCCCCAAGGTCGAGGAGAAGCGGGAGAAAATGAAGCGGACACTGTGAGTATGCCCTCTCTCCCTAAGAGCTCTTTATACCCTGCCTGGCTTTCTGCTAGGGACCGATGATCGTCCCTCGATCTCGGCTTTGAATTCAGCAAACTCTAGTCTGCGCTTCTGCAGAGAAAGGGGGTGGGGGCCGAAGGAAAAGTTAGCTTGCTAGATCTGGTGGTATGTGCTTTTTCTATGTGAGCTCAGAGAGTTTAGGCACTATAGGAAATGGTTGACGAAGGTGGCGATAGATGGACTGAGAAGGCGCTAGTTGGCTTTTTGTTCTGCATTTAATGTGGCATCAGAATCCTGCAGCTGAATAACGTCCACCGGCGCCTATAGGTTGCATTATTAGCTCTGAGCTGCTTGCATAGCTGCTGGGTGGAGATGTTTGAGTCGATTCTCAATGTATGAGATCCGTTTTTAAATCATAAAGTAGGTCTCACCCAGTCACGACTATGGAATGAGTAATTTGCTCTGCAGTATCTGCTGCGGAGAAGCACTGTGGGCGGCCGCAGAGGGAGCTAGGGAATCCAACACACACACCACACACACACACACACACACACACACACACACACACACACACACCCTATGCATTGTCTCTGGCATAGTCCAAACCCTCCTGTCTCCAGTGCAGAAAGGGAAGAAACATCAGCTGGGTCAAGACTGCTGTTCTTAGTGGTAAAATGTCAGCAAGTTGTAGTTAACCATGCAGAAAAGCCACTACCTGTTTATTAGGTCAGAAATAACTTGTGAAAATTTAAAATACCTTAGCTGTTATGTAGTCCTATCCTGCTTGTAAAACTCGTGATAGTCAGATGTATGGATAAAAATGTGTTCAGTACACAATGTGCTGGGTTTAAATGCTAAGAGAGTGAGACTCATTGTCTGCTTGCTTTGTAGCTACTGCAGCTGATGCTAATTTTACCATTCAAGAATTGCCCCTTGAAGTATTTTTTCTCATTTTTTTTTTCCAGCTTAAAGGATTGGAAGACCCGTTTGAGCTACTTCTTACAAAACTCCTCTACTCCTGGGAAGCCCAAAACTGGCAAGAAAAACAAACAGCAAACTTTTATCAAGTAAGTTTCCAATGCTGTAGTTGCAGAGATGAATATCTAGCCAAGCCACATGAACAGGAAAGAGGATCTGTCATGTGTGGTGTAGCTCATGTGCGGAACTTCTCTTGCAGGCCTTCTCCTGAGGAAGCGCTGCTCTGGGCAGAAGCATTTGATGAACTGCTGGCCAGTAAATGTAAGTTAACCTCTTGAATGTGATCTCTTACCAGTATCTCAAAAGCCTAGACATGTTGCCTTCACACCACAAAATGAGCAGTTTGCAAGAAGTGTATTAGACATTACCACCACCGCCAGTACAAAGCCTGTTTCTCTTTCCCTTGTTTCACTGGGTTTAATCGTGGAGAGTGGAAGGTATTCACCTCAGGTGGGGAAGAAAAATTAGCCTAAAAATTAAAATGCCTGTTACTCCTGGCTATGGTTGAGTCAGCTTTTCCATTACATAGAATATTTTCAAAAGCCCTAGTTCCTAGTGAACTTATGGCTGTTCTATAAATACTGGTCTTGCATTGACAGTGAAGTTAAGTATACTTTTTGTTGCAGACTACAAACTTAAGCATTTTGGCTACTGGCATCTTAGAGCCAGACTTGGAGAATGACAGGCTTGAATGAAGTCTAGCAGACTGATAATTTTGTACTAGAAGAACTGTGTGTAATTCAGTCTTCCATTCATACTGCTTCTCCTATGCTTCCAGATGGGCTTGCTGCATTCAGGGCGTTTTTAAAGTCCGAGTTCTGTGAAGAAAATATTGAATTCTGGTTGGCTTGTGAAGACTTCAAAAAAACCAAATCACCCCAAAAACTGTCCTCAAAAGCAAGGAAAATATATACCGACTTCATAGAGAAGGAAGCTCCCAAAGAGGTAAGAAAACAGGTTCCTCAGGTCATCTTCAACACTATAGAGCAACACTAGACTTGAATACACCAAATTCAAGTGCAACACTGTAGCGAAACACCAGACTTGAATACACCAAATTCAAGCGCAACACTGTAACGAAGTATCAGACTTAAAGACACCATATTCAAGCACAAGTGAGAAGAGCCGTGTATGGCTCTCGCCCCAGCTGTCCTAACATTTAAGTTTCTCCAAAATTGACAGCTATCACTGATCGCAAATTACAGCTTTATGTTTTATGATTAAGCATCGATTTGTAGCGTTGAATAACAAATAAATGGAGTTTTGTTTTGTTCTTTCAGATAAACATAGACTTTCAAACAAAAACTCTGATTGCCCAAAATATCCAAGAGGCTACAAGTGGCTGCTTCACCACAGCTCAGAAAAGGGTGTACAGCTTGATGGAGAATAATTCTTATCCTCGGTTCTTGGAGTCAGAATTCTACCAGGACTTGTGTAAAAAGCCACAGATCACCACGGAGCCCCATGCTACATGAGACCAGGAGCCCGCACACAGAGGACATTCCATTCTGTCTCCCAAGAGCAAAGGCTGTGACCTGCCAGAAAAAAAAAACTGACCTTGAATTCAGCCTGAGTGTTAAGAAAACATCACTCAGAACTATTGATTCAATGTTGGGTAGTATGAATCAGGAAGCCAGCAACCTAGGAGAGGCTCTGTTTGAGAACAGCTTCCCTTGCTGTGTGAAGAACAGAGGGAGGGAACAAGGTTCTGAATGTGCTCTTCCTCGGGAAAGCAGGGTCTGAGAAGAAAGATACAATGAAATGTTGTAGAAACATTTAAAATCAATAGGTCTGGGATTCTGTGGCCTTAGCTAGCTGGCTGTACACCTTCCCCTAAACTAGTCCATGTTAGCACATAGTGGTTTTAGTTCTAGTTTTAATAATTTAGTACTAAGTAACATTACAACGTTTACTGTGTGCAAGAGTGTCAACCTTCTTAGGACTACAGATCATCAGTACTAGTGTGTCTGGCATCACTGAAACTGAGAAGTATGTTTGCATTGTTAAATGGTGTGTGTGACGGACTGAATGCTGTGCCGTGCTGGAGAGCCAGCGTCTGTTATGAGTGCCAAAACTGTCTTGCGGGCAGCTAAACTTTGAAGTGGTTTTTGAATACTTTTAATAAATTTATTTTGCTAAATAATGTCATTGAACATTTGGAAGTCCCGATGTGGTTCTGTTGTTTGATTTCAGTAACTGGAAATATGCCAAATATAAGAGAAAACAACTTTCTAGTAAAGAGGTATCAGTGTGGATTAATTGTTGTACCTGTCCACTGAGAAATCATTAGTCCTAAAAAATAAGAAACAATTGCTTCGAGGAAGATGTTCTCTTTAAACCTATAGACATTATGTAGTCTTAAGAAAATCAGATCACATTCCTAGGACCACTCATTGTGAAAGTCAAATGTGTTATTTAATAAAAGAAAAAGAATAAAAGAGCATTGACCTGTGTGTTAAGGACCAGCTAAATATTAATAAGTAAAGTTACACAGCCAAGCAGCCTAAGAGAAGGAAAAGGTTCAGGTAAATGTGGGCCTGCCAGGTGTATTCTTGGCTCCAGACACCTGGCATGGGCAAGCCATATACCTGATCGGTTCTTTCTTCTGTGATGGGTCAATAAAAAAAAATCCCAATTTTGCCACACCTTGTGCCTTCATTTGGCTAATACTCTGTGCTATTCTGGATAACACTGAAGAAGAAAGCAAGTGCTTTGCTTGCACTAAATGCAGGAATGTGTTCTAGCTAAGAAAAGCCTTCATTCTGGCTAATTTGGAGGAATTCCCTTTCTGAAGCAAACTTTCTATATCTGGAATGGTTTTAGTAAATGGGAGGAGATGGGAGGCACCCTGAGCTTGAAATTGGAAGACCTTAGCTCAAGTAATGACATCCCATAGCTTTGTGACCCTAAGAGTACCCATTTTATACCCTGGTCTCTTCCTGGATACCTCTCTACCTATCTCCCTGATATTGCTACACAATAAGGGGTAGTTCAGAAATGGGAAATACTGAAAGGTGACTTTTTTCTATTTGCCAAAGGAAAATGGCCCACAGTATTATTGCAAATGCTGATTCTTTGTGACTATCCTAATTCACACCTTTAACCAGATGTCTGGACCAAGCACAAGTCCAGGAGGGGCAACTTGGCTCATTTCTGTATCACCAACAGCCAGAATGACATATAACAGGTACGGAATAAATACCATTGTCATAAGTGAGTTCTGAATTCATTGAAACAGAGATACTGTGGTGCAAATATGACACAGATGTGTCAGGTCTGTATAGCGCTTAATTCATAAAGGCTTCGCCTGACAAATCTACTTTGCCACTAAGTCCTATTTACCTCACACTCTGTGCAGCTTTTCCTCAGTCCCCAATCTGATGGAAGATGCCACCATAACTGCAATTAACCGACCACCCTCCGCTAACTCCTACACCTAATATATTTCTTTCTTAACTCTAGGGATGCTTTCAACACAAAAACCTGATCTTGCCTCCTGTCACTTACCAGCCTCAGATAGGTCTCCTGAACATTTAAGATGAAAGCAGCATCCCTAACATAGCATAACCCTTCGGGACTGACTTTCTCTTACGTTCCAACCTTGTACACAATTCCCTGCACCAGCATTGCTGGCTGCCTTCCATTTGTTTGAAGATGCTATGTCCCTCAGCCACAGGGAATCTTTCCATCTAATGGTTCTTCTCTGCGCAGTGTAATTTTAGCTCTTGCTCACCACACACCTATCAATGCAATTGCCACTTCCCCAGGGAAGTGGACTCTGACCTCCTTACCTAGACCACATCTCGTTTTAGATGTTGTCACAGCACTGGGTTCTGTAATTTAGTACTTAATGAAGGTATTTCTCATTACTTTCATAATTGTTTGACAATTTTAACTTTCCAGTTAAATTTTGAAAAGCACAAGTGAAGATCCTATGCTTTTTTTTTTTCTTCTACTCTGCTGATTTCAGCATCTGTTATACAAGCAGGATGGATGGATAGATGGATGGATGGATGGATGGATGGATGGATGGATGGATGGATGGATGGATGGATGTTGGAAGAACCTGTATGGAATTAGTGAGATAAAAAGTATCTGTCGATGCACAGAAAGATAAAGACAAATTTTTTTTGTTTGTTGTTCAGTGGGTTTTTTTTTTTTTTTGTTTTGTTGTTTCTTTGTTTGTTTGTTTAAAGAAGAGATCGGATTATAATTCCCAAGCCAGTCCTAAACTCCTAGACTTGAATGATTCTCCTGTCTCAGGCTCTGAAGTATATGGGACTACAGGCATATTTCACTACATCCAGCTTTTTTTTAAGTGCAAGATTTGAAAAGTCCAGTCTCGAATGAGAATGGCTGTAAATATTTTCAGAACTTTTTCATTTGACAATCAATCAATACATATTTTTAACTAGGCATATTCCCCATGGCATTTGAGCTTTGGTAGAAAGAAAAAGGCAGTTACAAAAATAATAAATAAATCAAAAGTTTTGACTTGCAGAGCTTCTGAAAGCATAAGCTTTATTGAGATGGTATTTTCCATGGCCTCTTGTGTGGAACAAGCTGAAACAGATTTCAGATTAGAAACCACATACCTCCACAAATAAGTATAGCTTACTGTTCCAATTTCCCACAGTCCAAACACTCGGGACAGACAGTCCATTCGTTTTGATAATTCTTCATTGCCAATGTATTTTAATGCCAAGGATTTTTCAAAAGATAGTCATTTCACACAGTCACAATGAAATAAATATAGCAAACGTTGTTTTTATTGTAGATGAGTACAGTGAGACAACAAATAACTTTCAGTGACATCACCCAAAATTTAATAGGAAAAACTTGTGTGGTGATTTAAGTATTCCATCATTTGGATCTGGAGAGTAAGAAAAGGCAGAGGCTGAAAACTTCCATTAGAAAGAGGGTCATCAGAGAATGTGGAGATGAGAAACCTAACTGTGTCACTTACCATTTCCCTAAATTAGTCTAAAATTGCATCTGAGGGACTAGTCTGAGCTCTAGAGAGCATTAGCATCACCAAAAGGCAAACTTTGACAAACTGATTCAGATGCTCTTTGGCGTATGTAGTTCTTTTGTCAATGGCAGCCTAATGAGTCTTCAGTAATCATTTGTAATTCTTGGCTGAAGAGCAGCTTGGAGTTACTTAATTTGATGATAACAACCTAGAAGTTCTTCTGTGACCTACATGATAGAAGAGATAGTCTAAAGCCACAGCATAATAAAGGAAGGCCTGGTATTAACCATTTTTGATCCATGACCCAACATGGCCAACACACAATGTTAAGGGTTGGGTGCAAAGTATAGTGCAGGAAGTGGAAGGCCTTGAACATTCAAGGTTAAGATTTTATCATGAGAGCATTAGACACCAAACTTAACTAACATTTATAGAAATAACTCAGACAGCAATATGAAGATTGAAAGTATGGAAACTTGGAAGTTAGTTAAAAGACTGTAGGTAGGATATGAAATTCTGTCTATACCAGAACATGTACAAATAATTCCATTTAGCTTATATTAAATTTCACATTTATCTATTCTGTGCAAAGCACTGATATTTGCCACATGGCAAATGATGAAAAGAAGTACTCTCTGTTCTCCAAGTAACACCAATTAAGTAAGTGATGAAATCCATACAAAAAACAAAATAGAGCCAGGTATGGTGACATGTTTAATATTAGTAGTTGGCATGATGACAGAGTTGAGCGTTCAATCGTCTAAAAAGAAGAAAGGGAGAAAGGAAAGGAAAGAAGAAAGAAAGAAAGAAAGAAAGAAAGAAAGAAAGAAAGAAAGAAAGAAAGAAAGAAAGAAAGAAAGAAAGAAAGAAAGAAAGAAAAAAGAAAGAAAGAACTGAGGGAGGGAAGGAAGAAAGAAAAGGACGAGTACTTTGGGTTTAAATAATGTGAAGGGTTTTGTAAATACAGAGAGGATATATTCAGGAAGGAGACATCATCTAAAAGAGGAACAGCATGATTATATCTTCATTTATGATGACAATTAGGAAGGTATTTTGAAGGGATAGATTTGTGAAGTTTGCTGTTGACTTTAGTTTTGGCAAATATCTATAAAGAGTTTCTGAGTACAGAACATGTACAAGAATAGATGAGATGATCCCCTGTTGTGAGAGGCAGATGCAAAACAGAACTCAAACACTGCAGTTAATTTTGTTGTTTAATTTTAATGCATTTTAGTTAAAATAGAACTATACCACTTTCCACTTTCTCTTTCATCTCTCTAGCCTCTCCCAGGTACCCTTGCTTCAACCCTTTTTATTAACCCCAACCCAAATCCTCAAATTGATAGACTCTTTTTCTTTAATTATTATTGTTACATACCTGTATGCATATTTATACATGTGCACAAACATATAAATTCAACCTGCTGACTCTGTTTTTGTTATTTATGTGCATATGGTTTCAGGGCTCGCCACTTTGTATGAGGTAAGTCATAAGAAGACTCATCTCTGGGAGAAGCTGATTCTCCTCTCCCAGCAGTCATTAGTCCTCTTTATTTCTTTGCCTAGGAATGGGACCTATGACATTTATCCCTTTCCCTTTCAATATATCTGTAGTTTGATATATCTATTGTCCCAGTTTTGCTCATGCAGCCATTTCTAGGGAAACTGTTTAACCTAAAACTTCCAAGGATCCTGGCTCTGACAATCTTTCTAACTCCCCTTCTACTATGTTCCTTGAGTCACAGATTTAAGAGCTGAATCTCCTGGGGCTGTGCTCCTCAAGATCCATTGGTCTTTGTACTGTATCCACTGCAGTTTTCTGAAATGGTTTCTATTTGCTGGGAAGAGAAGAGATGCTTTTACGGAAAAGGTATTAGTTATCCTTATACCTACTGTCTATGTACGTACAATAAGAAATTATATGCTGGTTTAGTAAAGTGGTGGTAGCAAGCTCTTTTCTAAGACCCATGGCCTCACTAGCCCTGGGAATTTGGTTGGGTTTATAGTACCAACAAGGGAAGCCACCTGAACAGAACTGAGGGTCACAATAGACACATGCAGTTCTGAGGGACCTGCAGATGCACAGAAGGGCAAAAGGAACTTTTTCCTTAAACTGGTAAGATATTAAGTTTTAAAACAGTAAAAAAGAAAGGAAGCTAAGTATAAAATTCATAGGAAGAAATATTTACTTTGAAAATAAGACAGTAATGTCTCCGAAGGAAGGAGAGAGTTAGAAATTGGAAAAAAGGAGTGCTTTCTGTGTTAAAAATAGAGAAACACCATGGCATGGAGCACCTGGATTCCATATAATTTTGCTATGCTTATCAACATAGAAATAATTATAATTTTGTATGTCCTCTTTAGGAGAAATCAGAATAAGACAGACTTAGAGAAAGAAGAGACTAAGAAATTAAATGCTGGATTAGAGGCCATAGAACAGAGGTTAGAGTAGTCTCTCAATCAGAATAAAGAACTTTCAAAAGAAGTCAGTCTGGATCTGGAACCTATAATAACATCAAAAGAAATAGTTCCTCGTATTTCATTTTACAGAGTGAATTTTGGAGAATTAAGATATGTACACATGTTGATATACCGTACTATTGTTACAGTTCAGAAATCCAATGGGCTTTTGCCTTGAATTCTACAAATGATTAGAGATAAGACTATCTTAGAGATGCCTTTGCAGATTAAAACTAATGATGCTCAGGCATACATATCCAACAAAATAATGTTTAAACATTATGGCATAAAACCTGTTACAGATATAGCTTACAATCCTAAAGGTCAAGCAATTATGGAGAGGTCTAACAAGAATTAAAGGAGGATATGGAATCTTCCAATGATTAAATAATGCTTTATTGATTTTTAAAACTTTTAAATGTCAATGAGATAGATAACGTAACTGCTAAAATATACTGGATTTTAGAAAGAACTCTTGAATTAGATCAGCATAAATATATGATAGCCTCAAAATGGAAAACAGGAAAGATTTATATTTGGGAAGAGAATATTCTCTTATTTTAACAGGAATAGAAAAACTGTGGATTCCTTTCAAATTGATAAAAATCAGATATGGCAGAGGGAGACCCCCCTGAAGATCTTGAGTACAAATAAGAAAAAAATCATGAAAACCAATAAAACAGGTAACTTGTATGCTGATTCTCGTATATGGGAACAGCTCTGAGACTGTCAGAGACATGGGAATGCCTCCACTTAGAACTTCAGCTATGCATAGTGAATAACTCTTAGTGGCTACAGAATCCTCAGGATTTGTCAGGCCATCCTTCATCTGGCATGGATGAAAATATGTATTACAGTTTGGTCATACAATCTGAACCAACTTATAAAGAAAGACAGATTCTTTCACCTGCTCTAACAAAGAACAAAAAATCATCTTTAAGTGATTTCTGAACACTGCACATTCCACATTTACGTTAATGCAAAAATGTATAATACTTTTGAAAATGTGTTTGTTCACAGAGGAAACAACCAGAAAAGTAACCCTGACAAGAAACACCTTGAGGATACTGGAAAGGATGCTGAGACAGAGACATATTTATTCCAGCATCCTGCCTGATCTAACCTCAGACTGCCTTAATCGCTGTCTCATCAAAATCGGCTTCCAGGACAGCCTCAAAGAAAGCGGCCAACCCCATTTGGTATAGTCTTTCTTATTGTTCCAGTCAGGACTTCTTTTAAACCTCCATTCTCACAGCATGCAGAGGCTGGACAACAAATGCTACAGTTAGCTTTCTTGACACTGATCATTATCCCAATTTGGGGAAGGAGTGCAAAGGAAAAATGGTCACACCACAAATCAGCAGGAAGCAACTTTAAGAAAGCAGCTCCCACATTCCCAAGAGTTGGGGTAGATGGTTTTTAGTTGTCCATAGGATGGTGGATCGTTGATGTCATTAAAGGGGGGTTGTTTGGAGGTCAATAATGGTCTTGGATCAGGGAGAAAACAAAGGTTCTAAGAGGTTAGACTCAGGGGTTTCTCTCTCTCTTTTTTCCCCCTTTTACCCTTATGTCTCTCTTGTCTAATGTTAGGGCAAGGGGAGGGATGAAGAGAGAAAAGGATGATATAGAATAAAAATAATAGGAATAAAGAGTCAATTACCGAATCTACTATTAGAGCTGTTACTAGTCGAAAACCTTACATTGGTATAGATCTTTGTATATTGATGCAAAATTGAGGTTATATTTTGCTACAACATACTGCTTGAGGTATTGTACCTAGGTGATTTTTTTTAATTTAGTATTAAGTTCTAGTCCTTTTAAAAGCTGCTATTGCAAACTGTTTAGGATAATTAAGTAATGCAAGTTAATTGTTAGTCAAACGTATGGTCATGTCAGATATTAGTTAATTATAGAAATATGCTTCCTAGGTTGAACAGGTAGTAAATAGCTAGTAACAATCAACATTTGCCAATTCAGACATACTAGATAAATACATAGTCTTCAAAACCCTGAGAGCTACAGAAAATGGCATTTTAAGATGTTTATTATTTTAAGGCCTTTTTGACTGTGAGACATGTCAGCTCCCGGCAGTGCTCCTTTCTACTTCAAAAAAGATGATAAGCATCAAAGAATATCCTTATGTGGTTTTCTTCAAATGTGGCAAGCTGCCACTGGGCAAGAAACTGCTCTTGCTTCTACTGCAGACAGAGTGCGGTCCAAAATTGACAAACAGGATGCAGGGACATCAACTACTGAGCTTTGCAAGAACAAAGTAGGCAAGTCCTTCATAATTCTTGCTTCACAGAAAAATCTGTCAGATATACTGGGCCGGAAGGCTGAAGATAGATGCTCCAATGTTATAGAGGAATTTTGGGGAACTGTACAGATATCCAACTGTCTGTCATTTCTATAGTTTTGGAAGCTGCTTACCTGCATTTCCTACATTCTCAGATAATATTCATTACTTCTCAAATCACTGATGGGGTTGAAGACTAGATAGTATTCATCTTACAATAAAAATTTAAACTGTTTAGGATTTAAGAAAATATATTTAGGTATAAGAAGATGTCTTTAGATTGTTTTGAGTTCCTGTCCTGACTTCCTTTAATGCTGGACCAAAATGTGGAAGTGTAAGCCAAATAAACCCTTTCCTGCCAACTTGCTTTTCTGGCCATGGTGTTTCATTAAAGCAATAGAAACACTAACTAAGACAACAACTTAAAGGAAGAAAGACGTATTTCGCTCAGGTTTTCAGAGGTACACTGTCTGATTGGATAATTGCATTATTTTTATTTTCCATAGGAAGGTACAGTATCATGACATAAGGTCAAGGTGAAAGAAAGCTTTTTATACCATAACAAGTCAGGAAGCAGATGAGACAAGACTAAACCTCCCAAAAATGTGATCAAATTATTAATCCATGCATCTGGATTCATCGGCCTCATTCAGTGCTGCCATTTCCTTCTTCCGCTCCTGGTCTTACTACATTTTCCTTATGCGTAGACCTGGTACCTCTTTATGAAGGAGCAGTTAAGGAGACTGGCGCTCTCTCATCTCTTTCTCTTGCCTCTCTCTTACTTCTCTTACCTCTCCCCATTCCCT
>CM052711.1:45726032-45745186 GCA_028551405.1 Uromys caudimaculatus
AACCAAACTCTAAACTTGGCAGAGGAGAGGAGCTATGCTAATAAAGTATGATTGATCTAGTCTTTCCTCCTTAACGAAGAACTTGGCGACAATAAAGAAGTATCTGCTCAGTCCATTTTCATTGGATTACTGAGTCTTCATGTGAATCTTCCACCAAATGTGTACTTCACAACATAGTCTTGTCAACTATAGTTTCCTCATCTAAATAAACATTTTCAGTTTTTATAAACTCTAAAATTACCTATTTTTCAACTTATGAATTTTGCTCTTGATGTTAAGCCTATGAACACCTTGTCCAGCCCTAGGGCCGAAGAATTTTCTCAAATTTTTATAGTAAAGTTTTACCTAAAAGTTAATTCCTTACATTTAATAAGATGGGCCATTTGTATTAATTTTTACCTAAAGTGTGAAATGAGTTTGTTTTGTTCTTATTAAGATTGTTGTTTTGCCTATAGCTGTTTAGTTATCTAGGCCACATTTCTCTTCAAAGTCTCCCTGTACCTTCTATTCTCTCCAGAAGCAGGGCAGCACTCAGAACAGCAACCCCTGGTGAAGCAAGAATGGAGGAAAAATAGTTACAACTGGATGTTTTAAAAGAGATGCAGACCCAAGAGATGGACTTGGCCAGGAAGATGCTCAGGAAGGAGTGTAAAAGAAGAAAGATGCTCTGTGTCTTTCTGTACTAACAACTGCCAGATCTTAGTGCTTGGGGGTGTGACCTTGCCTTTGAACTGTTGGGTCTAGCCTTTGGAGTAAAACAGAAAAGTGAGCTAAGCAATCACTTAGAAGAAACGACTACTCAATCAGATGCCTGCTACCTTTAAACCAGTGGAAGAGATTTAGACCAAGCTGGGTGTGGCCACCAGTCTGCTGATTAGGACAACTAACCTGATTTAATTAGGTTTCTATTGCCAGGATAAAGCACCAAGACCAAGAACAACCTGGAGAAGAAAGGGCTTACTTCCTCCTTTGACTTATAGTCCATCATCCAGGGTACTCAAGTCAGGGACCTGGAGTCAAGAACTGATACAGAAGCCATGGGAGGAACTTTGTTTGCTGGCTTGTTCCTCATGGCTTGCTTAGACTGCTTTCTTAGAGCACTCAGGACCACCAGCCCAGGGGTACACCACCCACAGAGAGCTGAGACCTCTCACACATCAATCATCAATCAAGAAAATGCCCACAGACTTTCCCACAGACCAACCTAGTAGGGATATCTCCTCAGTTGAGGTTCTCTTTTCCCAAAAGACTCTAGCTTGGGTCAAGTTGACATAAAACTAGCCAGCACATAATTCTTCAAATAAATCCATAGAGGAAGATCAACAGTCTGAAGCTGGAAGACAGGATGCTCACCAGGCAGTGGAAACAGTCTGGGTTAAAGCATTTAAAATAGTAAAAAGAATGGTTACGAAACAAGTATTATGAGAAAGGATCCCCATAATGCATAACCTAGATGCAAAGCACAAATTTCAAGAAGAAACTATCAAGGTAAAAGATCCTTAGGGGGCTGGGCAGTGGTGGCGCACGCCTTTAATCCCAGCACTTGGGAGGCAGAGGCAGGCGGATTTCTGAGTTCGAGGCCAGCCTGGTCTACAGAGTGAGTTCCAGGACAGCCAGGGCTACACAGAGAAACTCTGTCCCGAAAAACCAAAAAAAAAGAAGAAAAAAGATCCTTAGGGGAAAGCCAGAGTCTTACCCTTCACATGAACAGGATCAGCTGCTACTCCCTGCAGGGGTGTCGGCTATACTAAGAACATGGCAGCCTAGCAAATAAATGTCTGGGAAATCTGCTAAGTAACCTTCAGTGATACTGCAAAGCAAAGGTCCATCGTGCAAGTACTGGGGCTGAGGATTTGCAGTACCTGTCATAGCAGATGGTGAAGCAATATTCTATCAGTCCATGCTAAGACTCAAGTTCAAGATGTGAACCAAAGCATTCAGATTGGGCTATTCTCTACTTACTTTAGAGGTCAGGATCCTCTAAGACTCCATCCTTAAAATCAAAGTGAAACAAAAGCAGGCAGCGATGGATTAAATAAACCAGCTGCATAGGGAAAAGATGAGGTGCTCTGGGAATTTTGCTCATTCTCCAAACTAACTGTATAATTTCATTCTTCTAATGTATCTTTTTCTAAATGAAAATAGAGGAAGAAAGGAAAGAGGAAGGAAGGAAAGAAGGAAGGAAAACATTCAGTTCTTCCCCCTTTTCCTCCAAACATGTTTATAGAAACTTGTAGAGCTAAAGGGATGGGTTTTTCCCCAAAACTAATTACAGAAAATAGTCCTTTGAATTTAGTGACCACCAAGAAGGATGAGAGAGAGAGAGAGAGAGAGAGAGAGAGAGAGAGAGAGAGAGAGAGAGGACATCAAATCATCTTCAATTTGCTAAACAGATACACATTGAGGAAACTGAAAGCAAATCACATTGGGAGGTATGCATTTATCACTTAGCAGCTATGGTAAGAATCACAGTGGACCTCGGGTTAGAAGTCATACAAATAGAAAGAAAGCACGACGAAGTAATTAATGTGTTGAAAGAATTAGAAAGCCATTCACACGGCTATCTATCACCAATAAAAAGTGTTCTTCCTACATGAAAACAAAATAAAAACAATTGTCAGATAAATGTTATCAGACAAGTAAAACATGGAGAGAATTTATGCCTAAACAGTCCTAGAGGGCATGAAATATTAACATACGCTTTTCAGAGAGAAGGTGAATGACATAAATCAAAAGCTCAGGACTCAGAAATGATCACAGAAGAGGAACCAATGAAGATAAAGTAAAACTGTTTATTGTTCTTACTCTTAACTGGTCTGAAAGATGAGCACTTCCATACAGTAATCACAGCAGCCGTGGTGGGATGATTATGGTTTATGGAGAAATGAAAGGACCGCTGGGGTTGCCATCCGGGACAGAAGCAAGGCACTCGGAACTCCCGAACTTGCACACACTGTATATGAAGTGGTGGGTTCCCGTTTGATGGCATCAATGGTAATTGCTTTAGACGCTTTGTAAATGCATGTTAGAAGTGTCAGGCTAAGGTTATCCTTTTCCAAATGAGAATAATCAAGCATAAAGGAGGAGATGGGGCAGGATCTTCTACTGTTCAGTTAAACCTACAGAAAACTGAAAGAGAGAAATAAAGCAACAAACACAGGTCATGATCAGGAAACAGTCATGAGTGGGAAAGGCAGTATTGACGTGAAAAAATACCACTCTCACCTCTCTAGGTGCTAGTGTATGCTGGAGCCAAATATGAGTGACCATAGTGAGGAACACAGATTTAAGTCACCTTAAACTTCATGTCCCATTAATCTGTCCACTGATTTTTTTATATCTAACTTATGTGAGAGAGCAAAGAAAGTCATAAGTCAATCAAGCACTTTTCAAATACATTGGTGGATTCATCAGAGGAGTGAGTTACAGCCAAGCTGAGAAATCTCTTTTGTAGGTTTCATAGGCTCTCGGACAATATTCTTTGCACTTTTGTTTGTGGGAGTTATTAGTGTGCTAAGTTAGTATGCTTCAAATGGTTTCATCAGATAGTCAAAAGAATCCTATATCAGATACAGAGGTGGGAAAGGAATGACAAATAAGAGACTAAATGATAGTCCAAAACAAATGGTTATTAAGCTCTGGACCTGCAACATTCCAACCTCTACACAAACACTGACATTCTAATCAGTTCATCAGCCTTGCAGAAGGTTAAGTTGAAGGTGCAATTTCTGGAAACTTTTGTTCAATGGGAAAAACACATCTTAATTATTAAGAAGTTTATTATCAATAACCCAAAATTCCATTCTGAGAAATAATGAAAACTGAAGCTGAAAAGGGTCAAAGAAACGAAATAACAAAGCTCGGGGGGGGGCTCAAAACGAGGTGGAAAAGTGACAAGTAGCATCAAGGGTACAAAAAAAAGCTTGCTCTGAGATCAGTGAACTGGAAGTGCCGTAAGTTAACTATGTAGACAGATAAAGGTGACACACTGCCGAGATCTATATGTGGCAGCTAGCCACACATACCTACAGATATTAAATTGATAGGAATCCAAAGATTCAACAACATACATACAATGAACTGTTTCTTAAAATTCACAAACTACTCAAGTTCCCTCAAGAAAGAAATATATTATCTCAAGTCTTGTGTCTGTTAAAAATTGATTTCATATGCAAAATCACTTCCACACATAAACTACAGATCTGACTGGGCCTCCAGCAAGTTGCATCAAACATCAAGGAGGAAATAATACCAAATTTGCATAAAGTTTTTCCAGCATTTTCATTTTGACTTTCAAATGCACATAACATCGGTGATGTTCTGACACTGTGTGAGACTTTGCCCTCATAGTAACAAATCGCTGGACACCATTTAAAAGAGAAAAGTTTTGCTCAGCTACAGAGAATTTAGTTTATCACCATTGACTCCATAGCTTCAGGGTCTGTGGTGAGTCAAGGTGTCAAGGTAGAAGCTTCAGGGTCTGTAGATGAGTCCAGAAGGCTCGGTAAAATGGCATTATAGAGCAAAGCAGCTGTCTCATAGGAGTTAGGAAAGAGAAAGTGACAGGAAGTCACCACAGACAAGAGGCTTCTTTCCAGGTCACACACCCAGTAACCCACTTCCTCCAACTAGGCTCCATCTTCCACGTTTCCTTCACTCCACCACCAATAGGCTATTCAGATTTTAAACCCATTTATGGATTAACCCATTGACCAAGGTAAAAGCCTAAGGACTTACTCATTTCTCCAAAGTCCCATTTCTAACACTGCTTGCATTGGGGTCCAATCCTTTAATATACTTCAGGTCCAAACATAACAGACAGTGAAACAGGAACAAATGCTTTATTAGAGGAGATACAGAGGTGGACATGGTGGGTGCATGCCTGAGACCTAGCATACAGGGTGACGAGGCAGTTAGATGGCAGGTTTGAGTAAATGATCAATGTGGTGGCTCCTATCTGTAATCCCAGTACTTGGTAGGCTGAAGCAAGGATTACAGCAAGGTAGAGGCCAATATGGCCTCCATAGAGAGTTCCAGAGCAGCCTGAGAGCAGCCTACAGTACGACACTAATGAAAGAAATAGATGGAGAAAGGGAAGAAGGGAAGAGGGAAGGGAGGAAGGCTGGGAAGGAGAAGGGGAAGCAAAGAGGAAGGGAGACAGGAAGGCAGAGAGGAAGAGTCGGACATCTTCCTACTGGGATCCCAAAAAAAGACAAGGAGATCCACTCTTACCTACCTGTGGCTGCTCAACTGATAAAAGTTAAATCAAAGGTACCCAGCTATCTCCTAAAGCTAATCTGATATTTGCCTACAGAATCTCAAGGGCTATGCAAAAAAAGAAGGTAGGAAAGAGAAGTCAGTCAGTAAAAAGGGTTCAGGCTACAGCATCAATGTACACAGGTCAGTTGTACTGATCTTAGTGCCCTGCTGTAAGAAACTAAAACAAAAATCAAACAAAGATTGTGACAAACTGTTTTGAAGATCTAAACACTGAAAAGTACTGAGGAAATTAGAAGGACATAAGTGGATAAAGGATCCATTCCTGCAAGAGGTACAGCCTAGGATAAGCACTGGAGACACCACAGTTGCTGAGCATGACGGTCTGCCTTCTTCAAAAGAGTGATGCCTGGTCACCTGGAATGCTGGCATGAACGGGGTTAAGCAACCTGGTGGTCCTTTGCTATTCTATTACGAGCCCGCCTCCAACTGAATTTCCCCAAATCCTGAAAATTGTTTAGGCCCTAATCCTGGGCTTTGTCTCTTGGTGAATAGAACTTCTTCTTAGGGAAGAAATCCAGTATACTTTGCATCCTGCATCAATAGATTCCATCTTTATGGATTATTTCAAATCCTTCCTAGTTCTGAGCATTGTTTGCCACTCAATAGAACTCATTCTTATGATAAAGTTCTCAGATACTTTGCTATAGTGGGGTATTGTGCAAGGGAATTCTGATGTAACCATCCCTGAAACTTCGTTATGAGAATTGTCATATGGAGACTTTTCCCCTATGTGTAAGAAAATTAAACTATGGGAGTAGACTCTCTAGTAGTTTGAATCTGACTTGACTGATCAAGTCGGGCTGTACTGAGTTTTCCTTTTCATTTCTTAGCCATTCGTTTCCCTGGCAGCCATGACACCAGCTGGAACCTTCAACACATTCTCATTAGTTAGAGGACTCTACACAGTTCTGCCTAATCTGACTGCAGGATCAGCACAATCCTAATCAAAATGCCAGGTCTTTTGGAACATCTTTTGTCACTAGTGCTCTCTCTCTCTCTCTCTCTCTCTCTCTCTCTCTCTCTCTCTCTCTCCCCTCTGTCTGTCTTTCACTCTATCTCTCCTCTGCCTCTATCTGTGTGCCTCTCTGTTTCTGCCTGTCTCTGTGTCTCTTGCTTTTTCTCATTCTCTCTTTCTCTGTCTTTGTCTCTCTCTGTTTCTCCTCTGCCTCTCTGTCTCTCTCTATGTATCTCTGCTGTCATCTGTCTGTGTCTCTCTTTGTCTTTCACTTCTGTCTCTCCTCTGTCTCTCTCTCTCTGTGTCTCTCTGTCTCTCTCTCCTGTTCTCTCTCTCTCTCTCTCTCTCTCTCTCTCTCTCTCTCTCTCTGTGTGTGTGTGTGTGTGTGTGTGAGTGTGTGTGTGTCTTTGTCTGTATCTCCTCTGCCTCTCTGTGCTTCTGTCTCTGTTTCTGCCTGTTCTCTCTCTCTCTCTCTCTCTCTCTCTCTCTCTCTCTCTCCCTCTCCCCCTTTTCCTTATATTTCTTTACACTCTGCTTCTACACTTAAAGTAGAAACTTTGAAGTTAGAAAGACCCGCTGCCAACCCAGCAGTTGCTGAACGTCAGGAACAATCATAGGTGATAATGAGGTGTCAGTGCAGATTGACTGCAGAAAAAGACAACACCATCATAGAGAACATGGACAATGGGAAGGACATTGATAATATTAGCGGGGGGACCGGACATATGAGAAATCTCTGTACTTCCTCTCAATTTTGTTCTAAACCTAAAACGGCTCTAAAAACTTGAAGTCTTAAAAAAAAAAAAAAAAAAAAAAAAAGCCCTGATTACTTTGACTGCTCTAAATCTCTGTTTCTTCGCTCATCAAATCAAGGCAATGATGCCTCCCTGAGCAGCATGGACCACATGAGACAACATAGAGTGTTTAGGGCACCTCTTGCTTCATAGAGCTATCAGCCAAAATAATTAAAGGTATGGACTGAGATCTGGAGATTTCAGTGAATCATTCAGTACCTATGTGAGTCTGTACAAGAAAAAAAAAATCCTCCCTTTCTCCAAGTCCTCCAAAGGATAAGCAGTACAGTGTGGTTTCAAGATGACTTGGTGAAATGCTGTGCCTACATACTCAGCACCCTGCTGGCCAGGAGCCACCTGCTGTAAAGTTGGTGCTTCTCCAGCCTGCCTTCCAGTGGCAGCAGCTTGGGCAGCTTATGCTATCGTCCACTGCCACCAGGTGCATCCCATAAAAGCTCCTACCCCCACCCCAACACCAGACCTCGCTGTCTCTGTCCTGTTCCTTCCCTCTGTCTATCTGTCTCAATTCCTCTCTCATGTCCCCACCCCAAGTAGGCTTTGGTTCTCCCCACCCCTCCAACAAACCTCTTGCCCTAGATCTGTTGCGTGGTGCGATCTCTTAGCAGCACACCTTAGCCCCAGACCCACCAAAGGTAGCTTTATCCTAATAGCAACCCCTGAAGAACAGTCAGGGATATGAGGAGCTTCCCCTTGCTTTGCCTATGAGGCTGTTCACCTTAGAAACCAACTGGTTGCACCCAGTACAATTTACTCTGATGGATGGATATGCTTTTGTATCACTAATCTCTACGATATTTACTTTATTTAAATTTATAGTGAAATATTTTTCTGTGGGAAATTTTAACATTTTTTATTCTCTTTCCTTCAAAAGCATTTGTTTCTCTTCTGAATACTAGGAGTGTGTGGGAGGGAAACCAAATACATTTCTGAGATATTAATTGTCATATTGATACTGATAAAACAGCACCTGGAAGAGGATTTCTGATAGAAGGAAAGGGGATCTTAGGGGAATATAATGAAACACAAGTCAGTCAGACAAACGGTAAGGACGAATGACCCTTTTCTTCTATCACACTGAGGAATCTCTTCTCCCTTGGTATTTCCATGCCCAGAAGCATCATGGTAAGGATTGTCCGCTAATCCATACTCATTCCCAGAACTCTGTATTTGGTTTTTAGACAATTCCTTAAAAAGCTACAGACATACACAAACAAAGAATCTTATTTTTCTCTTTTTATAATGTAAAGAACATTTTAGCTGGACATTGTAGCTCTTACCTGCACAGAGTTTCCCAGCATTTGGGAGGTTGAAGTAGAAGAACTACTATGAGTTTGAGGCTACCCTAGGCTACATAATGAGTTTCAAGCCAATCTGGGCTACATGATAATTAAATAAATATTTTATATATAAGATAGTTTATGTTCAAATATTAACCAAATCTTGTAGTTGTAGCTATAAGAAAAAGTTAAATTAAAAAAGTTATTTTATATTTCACTGCTTTGGAATATAACAGACATTATCTGTTTCTTAGCTTTTACTGATATCTTTTATTATTTTCACACATGTAAGAGCTATCAATCAAATATTTTATTTGCCAGATGAATTGAATGAGGTAAAAATATGAACTAACTTGTTTTTTTGTTCCAGGACTTTCTGTGTGTGAATAGCTTAGTAAACTCATTTTCAGGTAAAAATATCCCATGTGGAAAATACAGCTAATCTCCATTGCCTAAGTCACATTACAATTTAGCAATGTAGCACTGCACAGAGTGCCAGTTGTTTACTCTCATGTTTTTGTGGCTGACTGACCAGAAACAGTGGCTGGATCTGCTCTCCGGGATCTTGATATGGCCAGCCAAGACAGATTCAGAATTCAAATGCTGAATCCTTGCCTCTACTGAAGGTAACAGCCTTGGCCTCATTGTAAAGTTAAACCCCAGAAGTTAGGGACCATCTTTAGCATAATAGAGGAGTTCTATTCAGCTCTGTTGACTTCTGGCCTTTCTGTTGGACACCCCCTGAGTCTACTTCATGTTTATTATTAAAAGGCATTTGCCATAAAAATCAGTGTTTAGCTATTTACCATCAGTTTCAAATAAGGATGAACTAACTTTTAGTGATCTGTTGACAAAAAAAAAAATCAAAATTTTGACTCCTCTGTTTTTAAACACATATATTTGTAGATTCTTTCAATGAATCTCAATGCAACTTTGGTTTGAATCACCCTTACCACGCCCCAGTAGCAACAGTCAAACAATATGTCTGTTTTTATACTTTTGAAAAATATTTTAAGTAAGTATTCTTTCAGATGCAAGTCAGAAAACTAACTTGACCCTTAACTGTTAAGGGACCAGGTGGTTTATTTGATTAGGGTGGTGGCTGTGCACCTGCTAGAAGTTCAGATTCTTTTTGCAAAGCTCCTTGTGCAATTGGAGGTGCAACCTCAGAAGGGGGGCTGACTTTTAGATTTCAGGTATTAGAACAATTAAGCAAGTGAACCCCGAAAAGGACCTAATATTAACAGCTTAGGACACATGCCAACTGTTTAGTTCAACCAGGACACAATGATGAATTTGTCACTCTAAACAAAATGGCATGACAGCACATGAAGGGCCAAGGCTTTATAAGAGAGTTTGGACTGGGCAAGGAAGAAGTCTAGAGGAAAATTGCCCATAACCCTTTGAACTTACCAAACACTTTCATATAGACAATAGTGCAAGCTGCAGTCTTACCTACATATAAAAGAGGTGAGATAGGAGGTCTAAATGGAAATGTGCTGAGAGTTACATTATTGCTTTGTCATGGCCTTAGTATTTTGTTCCTGTGTACTTCTAGTGGTTTCTGTACCGTGGGTGGGTCTGAGACTTAGTTTTCAAATTGTCTTGCAGGGTGCTTCTGAGATATATTAACTAATCTCTGAAAGCCAAGAAAAATGTTCTACATAATGACTGAGGTTGACAAATAAATGTCATATTTATTTGAAAATTCCCATTATATTTCAATATTCACCAACATTTTATAATATGCTCTGTGACTTTCCTACTTACATTTAATTTAATTAATTTAAGATGTTGCTACATCAAGTCTAAAGGTGTAGTTTAGTAGTAGACCAGTTGTCTTGCATATGCAAAGTTCTAGGTCTGGTCTCCAACACCCCAGAAAATTAAAATGAAGCACATACAGTCACAACTAAATCATGTCCTATCAAAAGAATGTGCCCTGTATATTTGGTTTTAAATAATCCAGAATAAATACCAGTAAGTGTGGGTAAAGCTGCTTTTCTACATTATTAGCTTGCTACCATAAGAAATAGATTATGGAGAAAGTCTGTCTCGATTTCTTAGCTGTGGTTTATTTTAGAAGCAACTTTAAATCACCAAGAGGCAAAATGCCAAGTGGGGCATGGGGAGTGACCAGCTTTTTGCCAGAGGTAGAAAGCATCCAAAGGTGAGCGAAGGTGACCAGGGTGGCAGAGCTCCTTTCGTTCAGAGGGTAGGCTTTTGTTTTGCTTTTGTTTTGTTTCTTTATCCCTTTGAGAACCCAGAACTCAGCTTGTTTTCCATCGAGTTGGCTGATTTCCTGGAACTTATTTGCTAACCTTCAAGCCCTGTAATTGAACCTGAAGACTAGAAGAATTAGAAAACACTGAATTTCTATTGAAGACATTTTCCTATACTTGCAATACATTCTAGTATTTTCAATCTTGCCAAGGACTTTGATTTACATTATTATGTACTAGAAAGATTATGGGATTAAAAATGAACTCCAATATTTTTGAGGAAAAAAAAAAAACATGTTATCTGCTGCCCTTAGTTCAAATACTCTGTTGACAAACTTTGAACTTTAATTGTGAAGATTTTGAAATGATGAGAACTAAAACATGAAAGAATTGTTAATTACACAGACTGTGTAAGTTTCAAAGCATCCAGCTTTCCCACTATCCTTGATAAGATACTCAAACAATCCAGCAGAAATCAATGAGGATAACACATATTTCACAATGATATGCCACAATAGAATGAACTGTTAGGACAAGGAGCAGTTGCCATTAAAAAGCCAGCAGACAGTAAAGTGAGGTAAGAAATGCATATTTTGAATTCAGAGTGATTATTTTTACAGATAATGACTATTTCAAATGTTTTAACTCAGTCTGGATTTTACTCTGTAAAAGATCCCCTATAAACAGGAACAAATTTGGAGCCAATTATATGAGACATGAGTTCACAGACAGTTTTTGACTATCTACCAATGTCATGATCTTGGGAATACCTCTCAACCTCCAATCAAATAAAAATGATGTGATCTAATTTTCATTAATTTATTTATTCACTTTAAACCTCAATCATGGCCCCTCCCTTCTCTTCTCCCAGTCCCATCCTTACAAATTCACACACACCCCAATACCCTCTACCCTTCTTAGAGAAGGGGAAGCCCCCATTGGGTACAACTGCACCCTGTTACATCCAATCCCAGCAGGACTAAGCATATCTTCTCCCAATGAGGACCAACCAAGTAGTCTAGTTAGGAGAAGGGGATCCAATGGCAGGCAACAGAATCAGAGACAGCCTTCTCTCCAATTGTTAGGGGACACAAATGAAGACCAAGCTGCAATCTGCTACAAATATGTAGGGAGCATAGGTCTAGCCCCTGCATGCACTTTGATTGGTGATTCAGTCTCTGTAAGCCCCCATGGGTCCAGGTTAGTTGACTACGTAGGTCTTCTTATGGTGTTCTTTACCTCTCTGGCTTGTTCAATTCTATCTATCACTTTTCCACAAGACTACCAGAACTTTGCCTGATGTTTGGATGTGTTTCTCTGCATCTGTTTCTATCAGCTGCTGGATGAAACTTCTCAGATGACAATTATGCTAGACTCCTGTCTGCAAGCATAGCTGAGTATCATTAATAGTATCAGAGGTTGGCTCTCTCATGGGGTGGGCCTCAAGTTGAGCCAGTTATAGGCTCACTGTTCCCTTTATCTCTGATACATCTTTATCCATGTGCATCTAGTAGGCAGGACAAATTTTGAATTGAAGGTTCTGTGGGTGGGTTGATATCTCCCTCCCTTCACAGGAAGTCCTGCCTGGCTGCAGGAGGTGACCACTTTGGTCTCTATATCCCTCTGCTGGTAGGAGTCTCAACTAAGCTCACCCCACATAGACTCCCCGGAACTCCCCCATCCCAGGTCTCCACCCAGTCCCAGAGATGCTCCCCCGTTGACTTCTATTCTCACTCCCAGACCCCTCTGCATCCCCCCCCCACACACACATCTGATCCCCATCCTTGTTCAGGCATTAAGATCTTCAATTAATAAATGGGACCTCATTAAACTGAAAAGTTTTGCAAGGGTAGGGACACCATCAATAGGAGAAGATGGCAGCCTACAGAATGGGAAAATAACTTCACCAACCCTACATCCAACATAGGACTAATACCCAAAATATATATAGAACTCAAGAAAATAGACAACAACAACCAAACCAAATCAACCAATTTTTAAAATGAGATACAGAACTAAACAGAGAATTTTCAACAGAGGAATCTTAAATGGCCCAGAAGCACTTATAGAAATGTTCAACATCCTCAGTCATTCAGAACAACTCTGAAATTCTATCTTACAGCAGTCGACATGGCAAAGATCAAAAACTCAAGTGAAAGCACATGCTGGTGAGGATGTGGAGCAAGGAGAACACTCCTCTATTGCTGGTGGGAGTACACACTGATACACCCACTTTAAAAATCAATTTGTGGATTCTCAGAAAATTGGGAATAGTTTTACACCAGCTATACCACTCCTGGGTATATACCTGTATTAGTCAGGGTTTTCTAGAGTCACAGAATTTATAGGTAGTCTCTATATAGTAAGGGAATTTGTTAATGACTTACAGTTTGTAGTCAAACTCCTCAACAATGATCAGCAGTAACTGTAAATGAAAACCCGAGGATCTAACAGACGCTTAGTCCCACAAGGCTCTCAGGCGAAGAAGATTGAATCTTCCTTCTTCCAATGTCCTTATGTACATCTCCAGCAGTAGGTGTGGCCCAGATTAGAGGCGTGTGTACCACCACACCTGAAAGTTGTGTCTTCTAGACTCAAGATCTAGATCACAGGTGAGCCTTCTAATTCTGGATTGTAATTCACTCCAGATATAGTCAAGTTGACAATAAGAAATAGCCACTACAATACTCAAAAGATGCCCCACTATACCACAGGGACACTTGCTCAACTATGTTCATAAGTAGCTTTATTCACAATAGTCAGAAACTAGAAACAACCTAGATGCTCCTCAACTAAAGAATGGATTTAAAAAAAAAAAAAAAAAAAAAGTGATACATCTACACAACGGACTATTCTGCTATTAAAAACAAAGACGTCATGAAATTTTCAGGCAAATAGATGGAGGTAGAAAATATCATCCTGAGTAGGGTAACCCAGTCCCACAAAGACACACATGATATGTATAGAAAATTATAAAGTATTTCCACCAAAGGAAGAGCATGACACTGTATTGTTCAATAATAAAACAAAGTAAAAACGATATGTGCTGCTTTTGAGTATCTACGCCCACAAACTCAGACAGGTTATTTTAAGTTCTCTCAGAGATATCTCACCATGGAGAATATTGCAATTGCTCCAGAGATGAATCCAGTGAGGGACATGTTTAGTTCTGGAGTAGTCCGCTTTACCTGCCAGTTGCTGGCTATTTAGATATTATTCAAAATAGAAAAGTCTTTGGTGTAAGGAGGTAGCATATATAATAAGCAAGTTATGTTGGTATTTCTCATTTTATTTATGTGTTATTTGCTTAATAGAGTGAAATTGTTACAGCTTACCTACTGTAAGTATATGGTGAACATTCTCACACTAGCTGGATATGATGGTACTTTTCCTTTACTCCTAGCACTCAAGAGGCAGAGGCAACCAAATTCTGTGAGTGTGAGGTCAGCTCATCCTAAACAGTGAGTTATAGGTCAGCTAGGGCAACATAGTGAGACCCGGTCTCAAAAGTTAAATATCCTCAAACTATCTGGTTTCTTTTCTTTTCTTTTTTTTTTTTTTTTTTTTTTTTTTTAATCAATAAAACACATTCCAACTATTGAGAACAGCAAAAGTTTGCAAACCATATCTTGGGACAGTTGGCTGATACCAAGGTAAAGATTTCCTTATTTTAAAATAAAACAAAAAACAAAAACAAGAAGAACAACAACAGCCAAGTGAGGGTGGTTCATGCTTTAATTCCAGCACTAGGGAGGTAGAGGCAGATTGCTGAGTCAACAGATCGAGTTCGAGGACAACCAGGGCAACACAGACAAGCCCTTTCTAGGAAAACCAACCAACAAACAAATAAGCAAAATTTATTACCTAGAATTTGGGGATACAGCTCAGTGGGAGAACATGTGCTTTAAAATCCCAAATTTCAATCTCTTACACCAAAAAATAAAGATGACAATGAAATTTCACCTGGTCCACCCAGAGTTTAGAAGCAAACCATATTTTCGTGAAGACAAAAGTGAGTGTTATAATTTGAAATCAGTAACTTAACATTCAAAGGAAATAATCTTTTTATGGATTTTTTTTTTAAATTTACATGTTTGCTTGTCTGTGTCAAATCTCCTGAAGCTGAAGTTACAGATGTTTTTGAGCTGCCTTAGGTAGGATCCAACTCTGGTCCTCTAGAAGAACAGTGAGTGCTCTTAACCTGACCAAGGCGTCTCTCTCTCCAGCTCCCATATATTCTTGATAACATGAATGGGCATGCGCAAAGCTGAAATGGGAAATGGGCGATGAATGGGAGGACATTATATGATGAAGGACTTCAAATTAAGTTTTCAAAATACATAGATTTTTTTAAAGTATCATGTAAAAGGTAAAGTTTTTAAGGGGAAAAAATCCCTTGAAAGTCAAAGAAAATAATTTCCAGGGGTTCCATACTAGAATTTAACCACTACTCATTTTAAAGTCTACACTTTTGATATTCTGTTATGTACTTTTTTTCTAATAACGACCCCTTTGTTTCTTTTTCTCAGTAGCTTTTTTTTCCACTAGCTATAAAGTGTAACTGGATTCTACTATTATGATGTCTTAGTCAATGCTTTGTTGCTGTCAAGAGACATCATAACCGTAGCAATTCTTATTTTAAAAAAATAGTATTGAATTGGGCTTGATTGCAATCTCAGGGATTTAGTTCCTTTTCCTCATGGCAGGGAGCATGCCAACACACAGGCAGACATGGTACTGGAGAAGTAGCTGAGAGTTCTACATCCAGAGCCACAGGGAGCAGGAAGAGGGCGATGCTGGGCTTGACATGGGCTTTGGAAACCTCCAAACTCACCCTAGTGGCTCATTTCTTCCAGCACAGTCCTGTCTATCCCAACAAGGCCACATCTCCTAATCCCTGTCAAGTAATACTACTCCCTGATGGTTCAAATATATGAGCTTATGAGGCCCATTCTTATTCAAACTACCTCACATTAACTTGCCATAATTTTTAAAATCATATAATTGAACATTTGTAGACTCTGTGATTTTTTTCACTACTATGATCAGAATATATTCAATGATCTCCTAGGATAAGTCTCTGTAATTGTATAAGGGCACTTTGCCTACCTGGTTTTTATATGGTGAACTATTTTTTTCTAAGGAACAGTTCTTAGTCATATCTCACTGGGCTGTTAATCAGGCTTACCGAGTGCCAGATATGACTAGCTAGTTATTGTATGATTCTGATAAATCCAGATGCCATCCATTGCACACTTTGAAAATAGCCAAGAAGACCCAACATTCATATAAAAATATCAAACAAGGTTTGGTAGGACTGCTGACATCAGAAGGTACTGAATCACAATGTAAAGGATTATCCATTCAGAATCTTTCCTCAGTCACAGCTTTCTTCAGTTCTTCTATGAATAGAACCTAAACTGGAAAAATGGTTTGCTTAAAAGATAGCAAATTAGTACTGAAAGCCAAGCTACTAGGTTGCCTGCTTCCAGGAAAAGTAATTTAAGTAATTACTGAGGGAAAAACAGAGCATTGCATCATGCTTTTTATTTGATCTTTTTGGTGTTACATGAAAGCATGATTTTCCTACAAAGTACTCTGACCAACTGAAGAATAAACCACAGGAAAAAGTCAAGACTGCTACCAGTGTGACCCTGGGGGGTTGTTCATCTAAGACACTGAGCTGATTTTCATTTTAACTTCTGTGTGTGAGTCCGAATCCCCTATGTGAAGTATTCTTCCCATTTAGTTGATTATCCACAGCTCGGTGGGTCCCAGATCACTCTATAAATACCTTCTAGAGCAGTTCAAATGAAAGGGTCTGTTTTCTTTCCTTATTCTTTTCTTTAGCAACAGAGAAGAACATTTTCATGTTCACATTTTACCAGCCAAACTTGGGAATGTCAGCCACCGTATCTGCATCTCTTCTCCCTCTTACTTTCTGCAGTTTCAGCTGCTCATCCATGTGCTCAGCTTTGCTCCCCTTATTTGGACTCCTCTGCTTTCCAATGCATTTTACCTTTTTAAATCACTCATCTCTTCTGCACCATCTCAATTTGGTAACCTACTAAGGTCTTGGTGATCCTTCCATATTCAGCTCCTTTTTGAACCTTGTAAATTTCTCTTTAAAAGTACTCCCTTCCTTTACAGGAACTCCACAGGAAGACCAATAGAGTCAACTAACCTTGACCCTTGGGGTTCTCAGAGTCTGAACCACCAACCAAAGAACATACATGGGCTGGACCTAGGACTTTCTGCACATATGTAGCAGATGTGCAGCTTGGTTTTCATGTGGATCCCTAACAACTGGAGTGGGAGCTATTCAAAAAACTGTTGCCTGTACATGGAATATGTTCTTTTAGCTGGGCTTGCCTCAGTGAGAGAGGAAGTGCCTAGCCTCACAGAGACTTGAAGTGCCAGGGTGGGCTGATACCCTGTGGGGCCCCCACCTTCTCAGAGGAGAAGGGAGGGGAGAGGTGGAAGGATTGTGGAAGGGGGTGACCAGGAGAGGAGCAGCAAGCAAGATGTAAACTGAATACATTAAAAAAATAAAATAAAAGTACTCCCATCCAGCCAGGCAGTGGTGGCACACACCTTTAGTCCCAGCACTTGGGAGACAGAGACAGATGGATCTCTGAATTTGAGTCCAGCCAGGTTTACAGAGAGATTTCCAGGACATCCAAGACTACATGGAGAAACCCTGTCTCAAAAACAAATAAACAACCTCCCTCCCAACATTTCAAATATATGTTAATGGCACTTGTGCTTCTTCATCTTGAACCTTCCATAGATCCAGGATTATTGCCTAGGATCTTTGAACGACATTGTAATCAGTCACACTCTTCAAGAAATATTGTTAGAGCCAATGGTTTTCTTTTTACATTCTGGAGATTCAATACAGGATCTAGGAAGAATATACTGGCACTGATGTTTCCTCAGGGAATGAACAAAGAAATGAGTAGCTGAGTAAAATACCAGAAAATACAAAAGAGCCGAGGACTCCTCTCAGCTATGCATTAACATATTCCAAGGAGAACTGTGAAGAACGGCTTATCGTCTTAAGGACATTCAGCTCTGTGCTACCAAAACGAAATATTGAAAGCAACTTCCTTTGTAAAGAAGAAATGTTTATTGAGCACCCAATTTTGGAGTCTTAAATCCAAGACTGGGAGTGGAGGACTTTGCCAGGTTGGCCTCTGATGAGAGTGACAAAGACCAGTGACAGGAGTACCTGTCAGAGCAAGCCATCACAGCTCCAGCCAAGAAGCAGACAGAGGGCAGGATGGGTCCTTCAATCCCTTTGAAGGACACAGTTCCAAAGACTTAATGGTCTCTTGCTAGGCATTGCATCCTGAAGGTTTCACCACTTTTCAATAGCACTTGCCCTCAGCAGCAAGCCATCAATCATGTACCATCAAAGGATATTCCAGTCGATACCCAAGCCAACAGCAAGCGTCAGATCATTTTTCAAAGTACCTTTCCATATTTCTAGCGGAGTGGGCACTGACACTGTGTTCTGGGTGAATGGAAGCTCTGTGGCATGGGTCTCAAGTCTCAGGGATATACGTATGAGTATTAATAACTAGCACCTCTTCCTGAGGAACACTAAAGTGGGAAGCAGTGATTGCAAAAGGCCCCAGGCAGGCTTCTTACGTAATTAGGAAAAAGAAAGGCAGAAAGGGACAGGAATAGAATCTGCCTTTTCTGAGGGACATGAGATAGAACAAGCCTGTTTCTTGTTTATAACTTCAGACTTGTGGGCAAAAGAAAAAACTTTGGTGGTTATTTTATTTCTTAAAATTACTTCTCTTGAAAAATTAAACTGAATTTTCCATCAGCCAAATGAATGATTCAATGGACAGCCAGGTATGCCAGGATGTCGAAACCTGAAGACCATATGCCTCCTGCAGCCCACAGTAGCTATGAATATAACCCAATACAAATTTGCAAACATAAAACATGAGATTTTCTCAATAATTTTGTTACTCAGTTATGTAGTTTATAGATAACAATGTCACGTCAAAATGTCAAAAGGTTGGCTACCCTGAGGATTACTAAGATCCATCCCAAGAACTTCTGACTCTAGGTCTGAGATGGAGCCTAGGACTCTGCATTACTGACATATTACTAGTGCATGTGGCATGGGCAGTATATTATAAGGTCCTTTCGCCACACAGACATTAAAGTCATCTAGGAGGTTAAGACAGGAATGAAAGTACTTCCTCAGTTTCACCTTTGCAAAAGTGCAGGGATTCTCTAAGCGTATAGCTATAAAAAGGCTTAATTAAACTCTTAAAAGTGAGCTAGCCTGAACATATCTGTAAATTCTGCACATGTCCACTGGTGATTGACAATGAATGATCCCATAGATGCCCAGCTAACTAATACAGAGAGCTGGCGCTGACCTATGCTGTCAAAGAATTTATTCCACATAGGTGATAAAGTTCCCCTAAGAGCCATTGATGATTTAACAAAAACTTTGGCACCAGGCATGAAAAGGCTTCCTACAAGAATTGGAAAGGGTAGTCCAAGAGAGACTCCCAAACAGTGTAGGGTACTGCTATTGCCATTGGCTACCTTCCAGGACTTGAAGTCACCACATACT
>CM052711.1:45745286-45757280 GCA_028551405.1 Uromys caudimaculatus
GGACAGCTATTTCAACTTAAGGTCAACCTCAATAGGAATGTCCACTACTGCCACTATAAACCTAGCTAACTGCCTGTGGTAGTTTGAATATGCTTGGCCCAGGGAGTGGCACTATTAGGAGGTGTGGCCTTATTGGAGTAGGTATGACCTTGTTGGATGAAGTGTGCCATTGGAGGGGTGGGCTTTGAGACCCTCCTCCTAGCCATGCGGGTGCCAGTCTTCTGTTTATCTTCCAAACAAGATGTAGAACTCTCAGCCCCTCCTCTGCTATTCCTGCCTGAATGCTGCCATGCTCCTGCCTTGGGAATAATGGACTGAACCTCTGAACCTGTAAGCCAGCCCCAATGAAATGTTGTTCTTTATAAGAGTTTCCTTGGTCATGGTGTCTCTTTAGAGCAATGGACACCCTAAGACACTGCCCATAGCTGAAGAGGTCATAGGGCCTGTAAGAGAAACTACTATTGCCATTTTCCTAAGGCAATGTAATTTCCAGCTATATTCTAAACACTTATCTTTAATCCTGTAGGGTAAACTACAGCTCTCAGCCCTCATCAAAAATGCTTATTTTTAAAACAGAAAACTACTGCAGAAATCCCTAGTCAAAATGCAAAGGATATGGACCATGGGAACTGTACTGGCTGGTTTTGTGTGTCAACTTGACACAAGCTGTAGTTATCACAGAGAAAGGAGTTTCAGTTGAGAAAATTTCTCAACTAATTTTCTCAATTAGTGATCAAGGGGGGGGAGGGCCCATTGTGGGTGGTACCATCTGTGGGCTGGTAGTCTTGGGCTCTATAAGAAAGCAGGCTGAGCAAGCCAGGAGAAGCAAGCAAGCCAGTAGGGAACATCCCTCCATGGCCTCTGCATCAGCTCCTGATTCCTGATCTGCTTGAGTTCCAGTCCTGACTTCTATTAGTGATGGACAGCAGTGTGGAAAAGTAAGCTGAATAAACCCATTCCTCCCCAACTTGCTTCTTGGTCATGATGTTTGTGCAGGAATAGAAACCCTGACTAAGATAGGTACCCAACCACAACTGATATAACTACAACACAAATCCACACACCCAAGAATCACTGAAAGCCTAAGAAGAATGAGTGGAAAGGCTGTAAGAGCCAGAGAACCAGTTGCCTACTCTGAGGAGGTAGTGTCTTTTACAGACATGAGGGAAGCTGCACCCAAGAAATCTCAACAATATGCTTGCCAAAACAATGCCCACATAATGACAACACCAGTTAGCAAGCCATCACATATGACAGAAATTTCACAAGGTCCCTATTCCTAAATAAAGAGCTACAGGAAAGCAATGGCTGCTGAGAGAGGGAGAATCAGTTCTCTTCAGAGATGAGCACCCTGCTAGCTTATCGAACCCCGTGTGTTCAACCCTAAACGCATGTATGTATGAGCAATGCTAAAGGACTCTGGTATTAAACATACTCTGGTTTGCAGGTTCTTCATCGAACCTTGTTTTACGTTTTTTGGCATTACAGAGTAATAAATGACAATTTGCACAAATTTATGACACATGACAATGGTTGCCTAGAGTCATTAACCTCCCCATGGATTCATTTAGCACTAAATAAGTTTATAAGTTTGTGCTCTCTCTCACTCTTGCTCTCTCTCTCTCTCTCTCTCTCTCTCTCTCTCTCTCTCTCTCTCTCTCACACACACACACACACACACACACACACACACACACACACACACACACACTCTTCCCTCTCCCCTCTCTCTCCATCCTGGTTCAGAGAGAAAGTAGGTGACACAGACCACCCAGGTGAATCCCCTAATAATAGAGTGCAAACTTGGACAGAATGTTGCTCTGTACCTGAGTTAAGCACACAACGTAGACAGAGATGTCAACAGACCTTCAAGTCAGAGACTGGAATTCCTAAACAACTTTAAAGAATGCTGAGTCAGCTAACCTTTCTAGTATATTGCAACTCACAGCCAGATTCTAAGAGAAAAATCATGCTATTGTGATGCCCAGTGAGCTGATTTATGATGGTTGCAAACTTGAAAAGAAGGAAACTGTCTGCTTGGAGGAAGAAGAAAGATTTCACTTCTGTCTCCAGTGGCTGGCTGCCGTTGAGCACAGGAACCAGCAGGGTTTCTGTGGGTCACTAGAGAACTATTCCTCCACACTGCGGTACGTTATCTTCCCTACAGACACGGCACAGACTTCAGCCTCCTCCAACACAACTCTCCTACCTCAAGAAGGGAACACAAAGACCAAGTTAACAGGCTTGTTGGCAAGCACTCTGTCTTGGGGCCAGTCCTACACAAAGCCAGCAGTGTCCTCATTCAGGGTCTGGAGAATCTCAGCACCCATTGCACCTCACTGCTTCTGAGAGACAGAAGACTAGCAATGGGGATGGCCTCTCTCCTCACAGCACTATCCTACTCGGAGAACACCTTCATAAATGTGGAACTTCCAGCATGAGCTAATTATACTCAAAACATGGGCAGGATGGGAACAAACCACACTCTGGTTTTCTGGTAACATTCTGACTTCACCTTCCTATTCTCCTTTCCTCACTTCCTCTGACCTCTTTGCTCACTAGGGTGCATCTGAGAAGTAAGCCTTATGCAAAAGACCTTGAAGTTCAAGTTGATACTGATAATTTATTGTTGCCCATATAATCTACTGTAGCGTTCAGCCATGTTAACAATAACAGAGTAATTAAGATGAGGGAAATGAGAGCCCCAGGCTGCTGGAACCTATCCTAGCAGACATATCTGAAGAGTTCTGGACTCCAGTCTATGAAAAGATGTCACCCTTAGAGTTCTTCCTAAGGGCCTCTTCTTAACTTAGTACACCACTCTCCCTAACCATGTCCTCTCTCTTGTCACGTATGGCTATGAACCAAGTAACCTGGATATAGACTCCAGCGGTGCAGCAGGTTCAACTTGGTGGAGGGAGAGATCTAGCAGGGAAGCCTGGGTATCTGTCATATCGTCACATCCATGTTTGAATGTCTCTGGCGTGCTAGCCAGCATGTAGCTCTGCATGTCACCTACTTGCAGGGCTTCAGTTGTCATTGACTATCAATGTTTCCTGAAGACTACACCTACCATTGCTATGTGACAGGGGAAAGTTGAGAAGAAATTTCTCAGAAAAATAATCCCATCTAAATTTTAAAAGGAAGATGAGAACCTGTCTCTGCAAGATGCTAATAGGAGTCAGAAGTTCTTTTTCTCCCTCCACATGGAATAGGCAAATGTTCTTTCTATGTGCTTAAGACTTGGCTTCACAGGGAATGCATTGCTATCGAAGTGGGAAATATTACTTCTAGAGACACAGTGGTGTCCGTACTGTTTTATACAACAGGCTATCTTCCTTCATCCACCATGGCCCAACACTTGGAATTCACAGAGCTCTCAAAGCCTCAGGCAGGCACCAAGGCTGTGTTTGTGCCTGTGTATCACACCGAGAAGAACCCATGTTTATTGTTTGCTACTTTGTGCTTAGCACCAGTTGATGCTCATGCTATGTGCCACACAGCAGAGGTAAAGATGTGGGCTCACTTGACTGCAGAGTCAACCAACCTTTAAGACCACCCCAGCTCTGACTCATGTTTTATGTGAACTAATAAATTCCTAATGTTTCAAGCGAGTTCTGGTTTGGATTTTTAGTGACCTGATATAAATCTACATCCTAAATAAAACATCCTGTGTTCTCTAGTGGGTTTCTGATTGTGACAAGGACTATGTATTGAACTATCTGCCTTTATTTCATAGATCACTAACAGGTTATACCTATCATCTAGTCTACTAGGGGGCTGGGGAGATGGCTTAGTAGATCAAATGCTTCTTGCACAAACATAAGTACCTGAATTGGATTTCAAAGTTCTGTACAGCCAAGCATGACAGTACATGCATGTAATCTCAGCAATGGAGTGGAGAAAGGAGAGCAGGAAGATCCCTGGGGCTTGTTGGCCCAACATCGACCTCTGGCTTCCAGATGCAGGTGCACACACATGTATGAATATTTGTACATACATGATCACTTATACAGAGAGAGAGAGAGAGAGAGAGAGAGAGAGAGAGAGAACACTTGGATACAAAAGGAAAGGTGCCCTTCCTACAGATATAAAACCAGAAAGGGGTCTTTTGAGTCCTTTATGTACAAATGTAGCAGAGAATCCAAGAGGGGTGTGAGAACCTCAACTCTATTCTCAATAGCTGTCTGATCCGACAAGGTTATTTGGGTTTATGATCTCCTTTTCTTCAATTTCCAATTAAGACAGTCAAGCACTTACCTCAGGGTCAAATGGAATGAATACCAAACCAAATTAATAATGAAAACCAAGACTTCAACAGAATAGATTTCTTTTCATTCACACATTTAAGGATGCAAAATTTTAGGAGACACTGGCTCTCTCTACCTTGTTATCACACAAACCATTCCCCAGCCTCATCCCTCCCCTTCCGTTCCTCACTTATTACTGTGGCTGGCCTGTCAAAACAGACTCACAAAAGATGTAAGGACAATGTACCTTGAAGCACCTGCAGTTTTAAACCAGGATGTTCAAGTCCTAAGGCACTGACACTCTGAATGTATACTGCAGGATGTGATGCTCTGCCTGAGCAATAAAAGCAAATCTGATCCAAAGGTTTAAGCAAAAGAATACAACTGAAAGGTGAGAGGGAAAAGCACGTACAGAATCAGTGTGGCATTCATTCCTTCATGATCAAATAGAGAGGAAAATGCACCAAGGGAGGAGCCACATCCAAAGTTCCCTGCGATATTTGGTGAGTGGTTCATAGAGCTCTGACCATTCAGTCCCCAATCCTCTCAGAAAGACAAGAGCAGAAAAGAGCCTTTCTGTGACTCTGGGGGAACAGAATCTAGAAGTCGCACACAGTGCTTCCACAGCTGGGTCCAGTTACAAAGCAAGAGATTTATTCTGGGGGAAAAAGGAGGAGAAAGCATCCAACTTCCATCATAGCCTGTGGAACGGGACCACTGTGAAGAGGACCAGGGTCAAGTCAGTGCAGGGCACTTGTTATTAAAGAAATCTCCATTTCTCTCTACTCTGTGAGGTTCCCACCCTAATACCCAGCCCCTCACTCTAGCCTTACTTCTGCCAAAACCCATCCTATCTTTTAGGTTCACCAGTGGTTTGTTTAAACTAGAAGTCATTGAGAAAGCACCCTGAAAGCACAGAGTCACGCCCCACCCTCAAGAATCTCACTGTTAAGCAAAAGATGTTACTATCGTGTTACTGATTGTGGAGCTGTGCCTGGCCCACACCAAGTGCTCAGACAGTCTTTGCAACTATGACGTTTGTGGTTAAATGTAGACGATGGGTTCAGGAGGGTTGGAACAATTGAATTCCTGCTCTCCCGCTCCCCAGTTGTGTAATCAAAGGCAAGTCAACAAATCTGCCTGTGTGATAGCCCTGTTTCCGAGCCTCAGACAGCTGGGTTCACTTCCCATTTTATGTATTATAAGAAAGAACATTGTGTATTGGGATTCTTTTCTAAACTTGACATTTTAGTCACAACCCCTTCAGACCACAGCAGGGCAAGAAGTTATTGTCCACAGCCTGATGTCTAAATGTCACTATATGAGTTTCGAGGACCTCCCCAGTTTACCAGTAATTCCGAGAACACATCTTGTCAAGTAGCAAAGGTTCCAATATGCCACAAGCTTCCTCGGACAAAGAACAAACAGTCTGGAAGATGCATAAACTGTCTTTGTACAAATTTGTTCATCTTCCAAGGAGAGATAAGATAGTTAACACTGTGACCATGAAGTTTTGATGTCCAAATAGCTTCTTCATAAAAGTCCAGGTCTCTCAAACATGAGATAGAAAGAGGTAGTTTAGGTTTCCTGTCTTGTCCATCACTAATTGACAATTTGAGTTAAGTGCGAGTAAATATTTGGTTGAGTAGTTTAAAGTTGATTCATTGGTTTCTTTCATTAGAGATTTAAAGATAGGTCCATGTTTCGAGGAAAAACATACTCTGGATGTGTCAGATGAAAAAGGAAAGAAAGGGGCTATAAAAAGAGAGGAGGAAGAAAGAGGATGTGAACTTTCTATTTGTATCAAGCTTAGGCGTGGTGTGTCCTTCAGCAGAGACTTGTGCATGCTTGGGCTGATGAAGAGATTCCTTCTCGAATCTCATCTGGAACTTGCCAGACAGGAAACCTCCCATAGTGATGGTAACAGTGGTCTCAAGTTAGCAGACACGCTGATTCTCCTTTTTTATTGTAGATAACTAAGTTAAAACTGAGTCCTGCCCACAAGATGTACAGGGGTAAAGATGGAAGAAAAATTGGGCGCAGTGCCAACCAATGACTAGTCCAGCTTGAGACCCATGCCATGAGAGGAAGCCCACCCCTGACACTGCTAATGAACACTCTGCTATACTTGCAGACAGAAGCCTAGCATAATCATTATCAGAGAGGCTTCACCCAGCAACAGATGGAACCAGGTACAGAGAGCCACAGTGAAACATTAGGTGGAGCTTGGGAAAGTCCTGCAAAGAGGAGGAGGAAGGATTATACCAAAGCAGTTAAGGACACTACAGGAAAACCTACAGAATCTACTAACCTGGGCTTGCAGGAGCTCACAGAGACTGAACTGTCAACCAGGAAGCCTGCATGGGACTGACCTAGGCCCTCCTCACATATGTTACAGTTTTGTATCTTGGTCTTCATATGGGACACCAAACAGTGGGCACAGGGGCTCTCTCTGACTCTGTTGCCTGCCTTTAGGACCCTTTCCTCCCACTGGGTTGCCTCATCTAGCCTCAATAGGAGAGAAGGTGCCTAGTTGTACTGTAACTTGATATGTCAGGACTGATTGATATCCATCAAGGCAGGCTCTTTTCTGAAGAGAACAGAGAAGTGGGTGGGTGGGTGGGGGAGGGGAAGAAGTAGAAAGAGAGGAGGAATGAAAAACCAGTTGGAATATAAAACAGATTAATTAATTAATAATAAACTAGAAAAAAAGCTGAGATGTAATTATATGTGGTAGTCTGCTCCAGGAGTTGTGACAAGATGATTAGTATTTAATTGAGACTAAAATATATTAGCTACAAATATTTTCTTTAAAAAATAACACCAACGAATTCTGAGATTATTCAATTTCATAAGGACACCAATACTGCATTAAGATTCTGCTCATCAAAAAAGCACACCCTATTCTCTAGTCTCACAGTCCATTCCCCATTTGTACTTGTGACCTGTCAAAACCAAGTCTCAGGACACATAAGCACAATGCACCTCTCAGCAAATACCCCAAAAGTGACTGCAGGTATAAACCAGAAAGAAGGATTTTCAGGACTCACAATATCAGCAAAGCGGAAAATATTGTGAATTCTGATGGTTATGATGCTTTGACTGAGTGATAAAAGCAAATCTGAATCAGGGGCTCAAACAGAAGAATAAAAATACAGCAAGAGGGGAAAGCATGTACCGAACTAGTGTGGCCTTCCGTCCTGATCCACCTAGCCGCCCTGTCAGAGTCTCTGCTCCCTCAGCTCTCTTCCCCTGCACCAGCCTTGTTCTCTGGGTCCTTCCCTGTGGGAACATCTGAGGCAGCTTTAGACCTCATGTCCCAGGCCACTCTATGTGAAGAGAAGGGACCCTCTCCCAGCTATTGTCTCCCAGCTGTTGATGACATTTCTCAGTGTCTCTCAGCATCTCCTCCTCGTATCCACTTACAGGGACTCTGGGCTGGGGAGGTAGTTCCCCAGGGCCCACCTTCAACAAAGCCACTTGAAGACTTCTCTGATCAGCCACAAGCAGGCTGACTTAGACCTGGGGATGAAGTCAGCTCCACTGTCCTCATCTTCAGAATACTTAAGATTCTTGAAGTGCATAAAAACAAGAACTTAATGCTGGCAGGAAGGGGGAAAGCAGGCGAGAGGGAATCAAAGATGATTTCTAAGAAGGCAAACATCAGGTATTCACTACAGTTTGAGGCTGTGAATGGAAGTACAGAGACATGGTTCTGGCTAATGGAAATTGTATGAAAAGCCTGTGGGAAAAAAATATTTTGGCTCATAGATGTGAATGCTACAAAATTTCTGGAAGACTCTATGGCGACCACAAAGTCACTGGGATTTCCAGTCCCCTTTTGTTGCTGCTGCATATAATTATGAATTCTTCTCTTTGTTTATGGCCCTCTTTTCTCTATTTAAAATCTATACAGCAGAGCAAGCCTGAGCAGCTCTTTGTAGACATGGTTGTCGCTCCTTAAAATAACCAACCCTATTCCCTGGGACTCCGGTCCTCAGTTCTAAGAAAGAGCCTCTGCGTTTGGATCATGTTACTGTCCCTGGGTAGGAGTTGGAGATATGTGCTAAAGAATTATTCCCAAGGGTCAACTTCTGTAACTTTATGAACAGTGAGATCACTTGGCAGTTCCCAGAACAAGGATGGCAGAACAGACCATGCAGTGAGAGGTCGATGTTTACACACTGATATGTTTTCACGATACTGGGCTCATGAAACATTTAGAGTGTGAACTTTGCTCTCAATTGCTACATGAAATGAAAAGAAAAAGAACAGGAGGAGGAGGAGGAGGTGGAGCAATACCAGACTACAGACTTGGAAGAATCAAAGTTCCTCTTTTCCCCCTCACTTTTTGACTTCCCCATTTCTGGCATCTGCTGTGCTCCAATAACACTGTGCCTATACCTATGAGCACAGGACATCACAGTACCACAGTTATTTCCCTGTGTGTTCCCTGAAAGGACAGCATTCTCTTAAAACTAAGAAGGTGTTTTGTTATTCATGCATCCAAGAACTACGCTAAATGCTATACTTAGCTTGGAGTTAAAGCTTAATGAGATTATCCTGTCTATTCAATGAGTGTACTGATGAATGAATAACTCTCAAATTATCTTATTCCTTTTTCTAGTGGACATTTCAATGAATGTTTTGGTTGGTTGGTTGGTTGATTAGTTGGTTGGTTGGTTGGTTGGTTGGTTGGTTGGTTGGTTGGTTGGTTGATTGGTTCGTTGGTTGGTTGGTTAGTTGGTTTTGAATTTTGCTCTTTTTTTTTTTTTTGAGACAGGGTTTCTCTGTATAGCTCTGGCTGTCCTGGAGCTCACTCTGTAGACCAGGCTGGCCTCAAACTCAGAAATCCGCCTGCCTCTGCCTCCCAAGTGCTGGGATTAACGGCATGTGCCACCACAGCCCGGCTTTTTTTTTTTTTTTTCTTTTCCAGTGCTGGGACAGAACTGAGGGCCTTGCAGTGACTAGCCAAGTGCTCTACCACTGAGCTAAACCTGCCTCCTCTAGCTTCGAACTTCTTTTAAAAGATCTGTCTATCTGTCTGTCTGTGTTTCTACATGAGTTCATGTGGAAGTCAGAAGAGGGTGTTAGATCCCCTGAGACAGGAATTACAGGTGGCTGAGGGATGCTTGCTGTCGGTGCTTAGGAACCAACTCCAGATCCTCTGCAAGAGCAGTAAGCACTTCTAACTACAGAGTCTTCTTGACATCCCGAATTTCCACTTTTTAATTGCTTTTTACTATTCTATAACCACATAGCGGTGTGGCTCACCATGCACCACTCAATCAAAGGGATGGCCTAGAAAAAAAAGTGACTCACGGGAAACAGAAAGGTGTGTAGAGACAGCTGTGTTGGTTGTCTGTCGTATGTTTTTGGGAGTTTTGTTTTGTTCTGTTGCTTGTTGTTGTTGTTGTTGTTGTTGTTGTTGTTGTTACCATAATATTTTTATAGATTTTCTGGGACTTTCACATCATTTACCCCATCAAACTCACTTCCCAGTATTTCCATGTCTGCCCCCCCCATCCTTTTGCCCCCACAATGTAAAAGTAAAAATAATAATAATTTTAAGAAAGACCAATTTGTGTTGTATTCTCACTCACGGGAGCATGCTCTAACTGTCAGTGGCCTGCCCCTTAAATGAAAGTAAGTCCTCCCCATACCCCAAGCGACCAATTGTGGAGCCTTATCTACTCTTCAGCATCCCAGACAAAACACTTTTTATGTGTTCTCTTTAGTTGCTAGGCTGTTGTTTGGGGGAAGGGGAGAGTTGGGTTTTCACAGAAGCCTTCCATGTCCTTTCCTCTCAGCTGTGCATCTGTAGTCATTGATATACAGCAAAAGTAGCTCCTTGCTCTTCACAGTCAGCAGGAGCAGGAAGCACGGGCCTCCACGAGGTTTCTGGCGATTTCACAGAACATGAACAGCTGCAGTAGGACCCCAGACCCAGACAAAGCACTCAAAGGCAGCCCGGACATCAACAAGACCTCTGGTGGCAGTGCAGGATACTCAGATCAGTATGCGCCCTACCCCCACCCCAGTCCCATCTCCAGCAGCAGCACTGCCCATGAGCCTCAACATGAATTCAAGGTACAGCAAAGACTCCAGACATCCCCATAGCCCACGGTCAACTCAGCCTGGCTGGTGGCCTGGCTGGTAGCCAGGCCAGCCCGAGGGAATATTTTATTTAAAGACTTTATTGGGGCAGTTATAGAGAACATCGAATATCAAAGATGTCTCTCTCCTTATAAGTGTTCAAATGAAAATATGTTCAAAATGGAGTCAAATGAGGCAGGGGAAGTGGGTTTCCTTAAGAAATGTCTTTTTCACAGGGTGGGGGTGGCACACAACTTTCATCCAAATTGTACAGGAAGTTCATCACTCCAAGCAAACTGCAGGGTTTACAATGAGGCCAAGTTACCTCAGCCAAAGCATCCGCCATTAGAAACTGGAATTTCCTTTAAAAACAATTTTAAATGTGTTTTCTTTGCTTCCATCTCTGTCTTTTACTTTCAGAAATCACCAGAGCCACATATTCTAGGAATGTTGAATTACATTTTCTAATGGGAAGAGAAACCATAGACGACCATTTAGTGACTTTTGGAAGCCTAAGACTCTTGTGTGTGTCCATCTGTGACTGGGAAACTCAGCTTGTGCCACAGGGCTCCATAGCCAATTAGCACCAGGAGAAAGCTAGGCTCCCAGGCCCTCAGGACACAGAGACTGAGGAGGAAAAGTCAGGGACAGGAACCTTCCAGTTTCCATCTGTGGCAGGAGACCTCTGCCTAGACCACCAGGGTTCCATAGCCAAGTAGCACCTGGAGAAAGCTACCCTCCCAAGAGCGTGGAAAAGCTGTGAATGGGGTTAAGACAAGCACCGCTGCTCACTGGGACCTGGGGACCTCAGCCTGGGCCACAGGGCTCCAGGAAAGAGTTGGTATCCCAGGAGTGCTGACACACCTTCAAGCACAGGCAAAACCACCACTTCTGTTCAAACTCACTGGATCAAGAGGGACCCATGCAGAGCCATCAGAACACAAGAACCAAGGGACAGCTGGGGACAAAATCCTTCTGGTTTCTATCTGCACCCCAGAGCTCACACTTTGCCAAAGTTCTCAAAACCCAAACACCTCTCAGAGAGGTCTTCAAGGAGTATTGATACAGAGGCCTGCAGGAGGGACAAGCCACAGCCAGACAGAGTAAGATGAGCTAACATCAGAGTTAACAAGATGGCAAAAGGCAAGGGTAAGAACATAAGGAACAGAAACCAAGGCTACTTGGCATCACCAGAACCCAGCTCTCCCACCACAGCAAGCCCTGGATACCCCATCACACCAGGAAAGCAAGACTCAGATTTAAAATCAGTTCTCATGATGATGATAGCAGACTTTAAGAAGGACATAAATAACTCCCTTAAAGAAATACAAGAGAACACAGGTAAACAGCTAGAAGCCCTTAAAGAAGAAACATAAAAATCCATTAAAGAATGAGAGGAAAACACAATCAAACAGGCAGAATTACAGGAAAACATAATCAAACAGACAAAGGAAATGAACAAAACTATCCAGGAGCTAAAAATAGAAACAGAAACAATGAAGAAATCACAAAAAGAGACAACCCTGGAATTAGAAAACCTAGGAAAGAGATCAGGAGTCATTGATACAAGCAGCACTAACAGAATACAAGAGATAGAAGAGAGAATCTCAGGTGCAGAACATACCATAGACAACATTGACACAACAGT